>JAGPOW010001167.1:18664071-18682720 GCA_030014935.1 Caiman crocodilus | reverse complement strand
TGAAGAAGAGAAGAAAGAGGTCCAGTGTTTAGAAGGAAGAGGTTGGATTTAGATCAGGCGACCAGGAAGATGGATCAGCTGCCTGTTAAACAGAGGTTGAAGTGACCAGAATACAACTGCATTTACTCTGATCATTTTATAGGATTCAAACAGGCTTTGGATAGCATAGGTATAAAGGGACGTGGAAAATTCGGGGATGTATGACATCCCTGAGAAATGGATCCAGCTGATCAAAAATATCGACAAGCAAGTCAATGAATGGAGACAAGCAGCTAATGGTATGGTTGAGGGTGCCCATGAGAGCAAGACGAAGGTGCACGTTCATACAAAATTGATTCAGCTTAGAATTAGAAATAGCAATGGTTTTAGAGCCAACAGATTAGTTATCCTATTCTTCTTAGATTATTAAGACCCCCTTCCATGCATTTTTGCATTACTCCTGCTAGACCCTTTAAAAGAAAACATCGTCCTTTCAGCTCCCCCAGATACCCAGGAGCTTAAAAACGGCCAAAACACAGCTTTTCATGATCACAATGCAAAATGGATATGGCAATTTTTTCAAACTCATTCGAGTTTACTGATTTTTGGCCGGCCTGCTCTTTTTAGCTTGATCTGCCATTTTATATAAAAAAGAAGCACCTGTTTTTCCTCCAGCAGACATAGAATTTTAACATTTAATATTCTGCTCCAATACTGAATTTCTTATTAAGGCAGTATTACCAACAAATACAAGGTTCAAAGAGGATCCCAATAGTATAATAAATTTGGTCCCATTTGTTTTAATGAATCAAGATGGCCAGTCAGAAGCTGGCTCAGAAATAACGCTGATTATATTAAAAATGTGAAGCAAATGATGTTCAGCCTGCTTATTCAGGTAGAGAACTGTATCCAAACACTTTGAAATTTCAAACTGAGAAGATGACTTATTAAAAGTAATTATAGCCTTTGATGTCCCACAGTTTGGCCCAAAACATGCGGAAACGCTACTGTGCTTAGAACTGTTTTGTACCATCGTCGCCCAAAATGCTTCCGGGTGGAATTCAAAATGATTTCGATCCAGGAAGCTTTATGTATGTTTGATCCAGTTGCCCAAAATACTGCCTCTCTTCCCATGACACTGCCAGAGCAGAGAGCAGCACCTGAGTTAGAGCAGCTATTTGCGGTAGATGCAAATAGGACATTCCCCGCAAGCATCCTTCATTTTGGCACTTGCTCCGCTCTTCGTCTGCCAAAGTCTACATTTGTTAACATTCCAGATGCAGAATCACAGAAAACAAGTCTGGAAGTGACCTCAAGAAGTCATTTCATCCATCCCTGTACCCCAGGCAGGACCAACTACTACACAGATGCTTGTCCAACCCATGTTTAAAATTCTCCAGTAGTGGCGAGTCCACCACCTCCCTCGGTGAACTGTCCCAACAGTTAGAAAGCTTGTCCCAATGCCAACCTCTTTTTGAAGCCCGCTATGTCTCATCCAGTCTTGTCCTGTTCCTTACTCTTTTCAGAAACCTTTTACATACCAATGACCTACTGTGCTCCCCTGTGGTCTTCTCCTCCCAAAACTAACCTAACCCAACTCCTTCTGTCTCAATAGCTCATATTTTATTACTTTCTAAATCTCTAAGCATTTGTGTTGCATTCCTCTGGCCTCTCTCCAATTGAGTCCAATCTTCCAAATTGGACGCAACATCAGCTCAGGCCTTGCCACTGTGACTTGGTGTACATGCAAACATTTGTGGGGACCAAACTACAAGCCATCTGATCATAGATTGGGTCTTGCTTGTGCAGGAGTTTGCTGGTACGGGGAGCCGCTCCGGGAACTCGGTCTAAGTAACATGGGGTGGGAAGGGACAGGCAGGCAGGATCCAGGAACAGGGGCTTAAAACGTCTTTGGGACTGGAGAGTCGGTGGGTCTCGAGGGTTGGGGAGGGAAGAGAGGTGCACAGTTGTTCGTCCAGGGATGGGAGGAGGGCTAGGGGCTAAAAGTAGCCCAGTCAGAGGAAAAGCACAGGCCCAGGGCTGGAGCTAATGCCTGGGCTTTTGAGGCTGTGCTCTGCATGTGTACAGACCTTTGTCAGCTTTGGTTAACCCATTCCCAGTCTGGTTTAGTTCACCTTCTCCTTGACCTTACTTAGGTCAATCCAAGTGTAACCATCTGTACGTACCCTCCGAGTGGTAGAAGAATGACTTCTTGTGCCTCGCACATGACTTCCTTATATACACAGCCCAGTATGGTGTTCACCATGTTGGATGAGAGTATGAAATGGTCGACTCGTGCTCAGTTCATGATTCCCTACAGCTCCCAGATCGTTTTCTGTAGAACTGCTGCCTAGCAAAACCGTCCCAATTTTATATTAATCTACAGTTAGCAATTCTTCTCTACAGGTCGGTCATACTTGCCCTCATTTAAACTGCATTCAATTTCTTTCAGACCATTTTTCCAATTTATACAAATTAATTTGAATTCTAATGGTGTCTTCCAAAGTGGCGGCAACCCTTCCTAGCTTGTATCCTCTGAAAATGCAATAATTCTTTGAAAAATATAGAAAAAAGTACTAGATCTAGCACAGATCAACCAGTTGGAGATTGAGCCACGAACAAATGCTCAGAGTAGGGTTTTCCATCCACGTAAGAGTTGATTCATCTAATTTGTATTTCATTTGGTTTCTTACAAGAATGAGATTACACTGTAAAGTTCATCCTTTTTCTAAACTTACTGAGGATAAAATACATGAGGTCCCTCCCTCCATGCCATTGGGGTTTTTTTTAGTATTACCTGCATTTGCATTGGTTTCTCCTTAGTCCTCCTGTACCAAATATAAGCAAGATCTCCAAGCAGAAACACAATTCTACTTGGAAAAAGTTAGAGAGAAAAAAAGTTGACGTGCCAATAAGGGGAAAAAAAAAAAAAAAAAAAAAAATCAAGCCAAGATGTTTCCACAGTGATAATTGCACCATTACTTTTATTTGTTGCTGCTCAGGTATAAGTCATAAATAAAAAGCGGATTCCTTTATATATCTTAACTACTTTAATAGCAGAAATTTAATCTGGCTATTCAAAATAAATAAATAAAACAGCAGGCATTTTTTATAGCAGAAACTTAAACGTGACCTCAGAACAGAAGGAGAAAAACATCACAACCACTCGTGGCTATTTACGCATTAAAGCCCCTATGCATAAACCTTATTTAGTATCTCATCTACTATGCCAGCGATTCTTAGCCAGGGTGCGATGGCACCCTGGGGTGCCTGCAGATCCTTTCAAGGGTACTGGGGAGTGCCACACATGGTTAGCACTGTTAGGTGTGAAAATATGATTCACGAGATAAACCCAAAGATTTCAAATAGGAATTTACAGTATTAAAAACACTGTGACCTGCTGCGGTCTTTCCAAGGTCTTTGCAACAGAAAATTGCTCCATTCATTTTCTGTAGTCAAAAAAGGAGTGAAAACAAGAGCTAGTATTTTCAGAGGGGTGCCTTGCATCTAGAAAGATCGAGAACTACTGCGTTACACAAACGAAGGAGGGAGCGACGGTGGTAAGCAGGCAGGAAGACAGGCTCAGTATAGACTCAGATCCACTGGTCCAAATATCAGGCTGTCAACCTGTTTCCTTCAAAAATGCAGGTCTTTAAACCTCAGGGCATTCACAAGGGGTGGTTAGCCACGCTAATCTGAAGTCAGACAGCAAGCAGGGCAGAGCAGCACCTAAGATACTAACTCAGAGAGGTATGAGCATCGATAGGCAACATCCTGCCTCATCAGGCACTATTCAAAGCTCATGCCTCTCTAAACCGCGTAGTCAAGGTGCCACCTGGCCCTTCCTGCTGTTAGGGTGTTGGTGGAAAAATCTGCTTTCAGTTTGATCTCATCTGACAGAACAAGGAGCAACGGTCTCAAGGTGCAGCAAGGGAAGTTTGGGTTAGATATTAGGAAGGATTTTCGCACGAGGAGAGTAATAAAACCCTGGAATAGGTTACCCAGAGGGGCGGTGGAAGCTCCTTCCTTGGAGGTTTTCAAAACCCAGCTAGACAGAGCCTTGGCTGGGATGATGTAGTTGGGGCCGGTCCTGCTTGGAGCAGGGATGCCCGGCGGAGGTCCCTTCCAGCCTTCATTCTCTATAAATCTATGATCTAGATTTGTACTCTTTCCTTCCATTTCATTTCAAAACCATTTTTAGGTTTTGGCTCTAAACCCCCCCACATTTGATTACTGAAATAACAAAACATGCATGACTCCAACACAGGAACCATAAGCAAGAAGAACTTGAACCTAGGTGCAGTTCTGGTGAAACTTCGAGGACTTCCCTCTTTAAAAAGGATCAAATGTTCCTCCCCAGCCCTGGCAGGAGCAAATGGGTCGCTGCTTGTACCGAGCTGGTTTCTGGTCCCAAACTTCAAGGAAACCGGTCCGAGTTTGTAGCCACACTTGGAAACGGGACAAAATGCAAGCCGTTTCAAGGCTCCGTGGGCAACGCTCTGCTGTTGACTGCTGTTTCCAAGATGATGAATTGACAGCCCGGTGCTCCTCCTGCGGAGAAGGCACGTTTCCAACTCTCTCACAAACAAAACTGTCAAGCACACGTTCCAGAGGGTAAAAATGCCAAAGGCATCCAGTTAACGACTGCTGATAGGGCACGTTTGGGCGAGAAGCTTCACGGAGCATTGCTGCTGCCGAAGGGTCTCGGAGGCCTACGGAAAGACCTTTGCAACCTATTGATCCATGCACCCAAAATACTGCAGTAGCAGGGAAGATTGCCGTGTACTCAAAAAGCACAATGCTTCAGTAAAAGGCGCATATACACAAGTGCATATTTGTGCACACAATAGAGTACACTATAGCAATACACAAATAGTGATACAGGCTCCGATATACAGAACCGGCTCCCTGAACACATGCAGGCGAAAGAGGGCACAGCATTGCACAGGTCAAAGAGGAGGTACAGGAAAATGCCGCCGGGCTAAAAGGCACTGTAGTTCAGTAGAGGGAAAAAGGACAGGGGGAAAGGGTTGTCTAACTTGCTGTTTGAGTCCACACAAATGACTTAGTCCTAACTGTCCAGAAGCACCCGCCGATTCGACTGCTTCACCGTGTGCTGTCCGACTCCTAACGACACAATCTGGCCCGTCATTGTTCTTCCTGTCCACGTCAGTGCCACCACTGCATCTCCATTTGCACCTTATTGGCAAGCAGGTGCTTAAATAAAAATCCAAGCACTTGAAGAGATGGGAAGCAAACCGTTCTCAGAACTGCACTGCTCAACAGACACTCTCTCCTGGAAAAGGCTTGTTGCATTATTAATAAAGACATTCAAAATCAAGGGGATTCCTTTAATAGTTCAGTAACGTGGAGTTTAAAGGAGAGAAAAATAAAGACATCTTTATGACATGTCTGTTTTTAAGGAACTCTTTATGTTTCCTTGACAGTGTTGCTGCTTGGGGATGTTTAGGTAATTTACTGATTGTAATGTTGTTGAGTTGGATGCGAGTTAAGATCTTTTAATCACATGACTGTGTTCAACATCGCTTTAGATTTTTTCTCTCTCTCCTTCCCTCCGCCTCCCCGCGCTCCCGAGACACGATACTCCCAGGTCACTAGGTAGTTAACGTGGTCCAGTGGCTGCACTGCTAGGATGCCTAGTACTGCTATTATTATTAATGATTTGTGTCATAGTAAACCCTACAGGCCTCACCCGAGATCAGGGCTAAATGCTCTGTAAAATACCAATCGAAAGACTTGCCTCTGCTCCGAAAACTTTACATCCGGGTGTAGGATAGAAGGGAAACCAGAGAAGTGAAAGGATTTTCCAAAGGCTGTAGAGTAAGTCAACCAAGCTCCGGACTCATCTCCTAATTCACAACACTTTCCCCCTCTCTTAGCCTCATTGTACCCCATTAGCTCCTTCATGCCTTAGGTTCCCCCCCTGTAAAATGCAGCTAGGCGCTCCCCGCCTCGCAGAAGCCACTTCGTTTTCGGTAAGGGGCTACGTAACGCTCTTGTGAAATCCAGTTGACAAACGCAAAATGTTATTAAAAGGCCGTTCTAAACTATGAACGTTACCAGAGTTGAAAACCTATCGGGGGGACGCATTCCCCCATTCTAAAACACCAGGCAGCAAACGTGGTATGCTCCCAATTAAACGGTAAGCTAATGGGTATATGGAGTGGGTTGCTGTTCATTTCTTTTTGGTAATGCAGAGTTGCTTTGGGCTGCAGTGCAGCCTGGCACAGTGGAAACCCATTAAAATGACTTTAATCGGGGCAGATGGTGTCAAAGAGTCAGAAGTATGTAAAAGAATCCTACTGTGCGCGAGTCTTCAGCATGCAAGAAATAATCTCATTTCAGACAACTGCTCCAGGGAAGGCAGTGAACCACAAAGGAGAGCACAGAATCCAGCGAGAGTCACGAGTCCCTGTAAGTGCTTGCCCCAAGATGAGGACAAACTATATGGACTAACAGAACCATTAACCGGCCAACCACCGAGCCCACGGGGCAAACGATCGTTTTGTGCCCTGCAGATAACGGTGCGGGACATCCCTTTCACAAACTATTAATCCCCCGCACGCCTGGATGCGGAAAGTCTTCCTTGCATCTCCGATTGCTCCACCGGCGACATGATTTTCAGTCCTCCTGAACTTTACGTGACGCCAGATATATGGCAGATATCAAGCTCCTCTGCAACAACGCTATTCAGTATGGCTTCCTCAACTTTTGGAAGCCCAGCTGAAGCCTTGGAAGAGTTCAAGGTAGCAGAGCTGGAAACAGACCTTGTTGTGCGTGCCGATTGCTAGCTCTGCACCCTTGGCCACTAAACCACGCTGCTGTCTAACTCCTACCCACCATCAGATTGCCTTTAGGTGTGGATCAGCACCGTAGACTGGAGGCGTTTTAGAGGAACGGGCTACAAGCACTTAGGAACAAAGCTCAAGTCATCATAAGCCAGAGCTGAGTGCATCTGCTGATCATGTGGACCCACCGACATGGCATTAGCAACTCCTTCGATATTACTTGTGTGCGTATACATGCCAGCGCTCTCTATATATGGTAAGACTAACTCGGTCTGTGTCATCCTATGAACCATGACCTCTAACGAAGCTTAACAAGGTAGGATAACTTGCATTACAGAAAAATCAGTAAGTTGATGCTAATGCCCATGATCAGAAAAGCCTCTGTGTCAAAGGCCCTATAGTGCTCACCCTCCAAGGAGAGCCTCCTTCAGCTCACGTGATACTGGCTTCTGCTACTGGACCTGGACAATCGAGAGTCTGTGGTTGTCGTTTGTCTAAAGATTATAGGGACAATAGGAGGCCCAAATGTGACAGGTACATTTCCCACTGGCTTGTTACAATAGAAACATGTAAAAGCTGAGACTTCCTCACCGTTAGCTTAAAAAATAGACGTCTGCTGCAACAAAATCAAGTGCAATTTTCTTTAAGGGTTTTCTTTTCCATTCAGATGTAGGAGCAAAAAAAACGCTCAGCCCTGCTGTGACAAAAGATTTCTGTGACCAAAATAGCAAATTAAAAGCTCTGTTCTGCAGCCCTAAAGTTAAAAGCGAGTTTGTCTGAGTAAAGAATATATGATTGGGTATACAGAGTTTTTTTTTACCAAGGTTGCCCCCTAGACTGTGTTTTACTTAATATGCCAAACGCGGGTTATAACGGGCGTACTCTATGGGGTACAGGGGTATAGGCACACTAGCTAGTTTCCTTACAGCATAACACAAGCTGGTTAATGCCTTTCTTCTCATGCTTTTACAGTTTCACGGTCATGTTTGCCATTGCCCTAGACAGCAAAACTAAACAACCGAAGTGTACTACATAATTAAAATTAAACAAGCAAGCGTCTTATTACATTAAGAGCAGAGATGCAGAACTTCAAAGGATAAATACAGTGGTTTTGTTTGGAGGCTCACGGACTCTTACAATGCACCCAAATCGGCAGCATTTGCATACCACGAAGACAAAAGGAATGAGTCACCATCCCCAGCAGCGGATGCAGGATCAGACTCCTCCACCAACCCCAGGACTTTTGACAACTGGGCTGGTAGGAGGCAGAAGGATTTTGCCTACATTATTTTACTACCGTTTATTCTGGGCTGATTTTTATCATTTTAAGAACTGATGGCTTTGCAGCTTATTCCTACTTCATTGCATCTCAGGCTTTTTCTTCCTGGGTATTTTCTTTTCTTAAGTGACTGCACCAGACCTAGAACAGGATGGGGATGCTTTATAAACCTAATCAGAAAGAAAATGAAAGATAAGACATAGCGAAGGAAGTAGTTTGGAGATCATCAAGGACCAAACGAGACTGGGCTCACTGATTTAACAGACTTCTTTGGCATCTGATGGACACGTGCGATTATCTGGACATCTGCTTTACTTCTCTGCCAGGGGCCTGGGCAATATCCTTCCTACCTTGGCAGCATGCAGATCATAAGGCAAGCTTTAGAGCTACCTGGTGTAGCTAAATTAAACATTTCCCCCTGCGCGTGTGTACGGCAGGTATGCAGCGAGGTGAATTGAATGTGCCACTCGCTTTTCCATGCATGTGCTTGGCTCTCACCCTATCCCTCTCTCTGTGCCAAGTGCCTGCCCTTCTACAAAACTGGCTCTTTTCTGTAATGCTGCTCCCCTCAGACAGCCTGCAGCGCTCTACACCTTATCCCCCCACCCCGACACGGTCTCTCTCTCTCACAGCCAGTCTCAAATAGTCTTTCATTTTGCATGCTTTGCAAGGCCACAGCACTGCAAACTGGGAAAGCTCGATGGACTGGTAAGAAAGAAGAAGTTGAAGTGTGATATTACAGCATCTCACAGAGCCTTTTTCCATTCGTGTACAGTTCAGGCAGCCGGGCTGGAAAAGCCACTGTTGACTCTCCTGTTTTATTAAATGATCTCAGGTCACCCACTGCCTGTACGACAGAAAGCACCATCCCGACTGATGCTGGCTGACACCCATATGGAAGGTGTCATATAGGAGGCAAAGAACTGAACGCTGGAGTCAACACCCAGTGAAGTCAATGCAAGTCTTTGCATTACCTACCGCTGGTTTTCAGCTGGACGGATATTAGGCACGGAGACCCAGCTACCATGCTGTCTTTAAACTCATGCCTTTTTAAGATGTTTGATGCACACCGGTGGAGTAGGGAGATAGATGCTTTCCATGGACATTGCTGAGGTTGCATCCACTCTGAGGATGAGCAATGACCGATTCTCAATCCATTGCCTATGTGCAGCCATCAAGGTACTACAATCTGCTGGGATTTGATTTAAAAAAAAATAAATAAAAACCCAAGCTGATCCTCATTCTGCATCAAGGGGGGAAAGAACAGTTTAGCACCTTCAAAAATTGTATTGTAACTTATGTCATTGAATTTTTGTTCATAATTTTGTATTACGAGCAAATCCTTATTTGTTGCTCATAATAATGAGTGTTATCTACACGTCGCCAAACTATTTAAAATTCACTTCATTCTGAATTGCCATTAATAATGCAACAAGCAATATTACACAGAAAGGCGAAAAAAAATCAAGTAATTTAATGTAACACTTGATAAACTAAACCTGTAATGAATCTCAGCTGCCTCTTCAGTCTCTCTCCAATCAATCTGTCTACATTTGTGTTTATGTATCCCAGGACCAAGTGATAGACTGCCACCAGGCTTGGCATCCACGACAACCTCAGGAGGTTGATTTAATGCGAATGCAGCATGAAAAATCAGATTATCTTTTGATTCTCTCCTTTATTAAATAAAACTGATCTTTATTGAATAAAGCTGCTTTTATTAATATCTAAAACACTGGTTGGTGTCACAGAGCCCAGCTTTTCCGTGGAACTAATAAAGGAAGAGGCAGAAGTAAAAAAAAGAGAATATTACAGGGAAATATTAGAAACCAAATCACATTAAGTGGGTATTGAGGCTGACAAATAAAACCTGGCCTCCATTGCAGAACTTTTAGTTTAGTCTTAATCTATTATTTTTGTTCCGTTTATGCCGAAAACGAAAAGGCGGCAGCATGGAGCTTTTCCTAGGGGCTCTCGGTGGTCGGTACGTGGCCAACAATACCGACTAAGAGGGCGTCCACGGCTTAGCTTCCCCCTCCCCGTGTGCAACAGCTCAAAAGACGAAGGGATCCACAGAAGGACAGAATGAAAGTAGAACGGCTGCTTCCCAGCACTAGCTTAAACCTCAGCGTGGGGCACATTTCTGTGACTTTGGGGAGGTTTTCGCTACCGTGTTTCGATTCCTGGCTGTAAAAGTGAGAGGCCTGGAGGAAAAACCCCTGTCAGCTGCACCTGTGCTTTGTTTCTGCCGAGTCACTCATCAGCTCACACCTACGTGGGGCCCATTTTCAGATCAGCAGGAGGTAATACAGCCATAAATACCGACTGAAAGTTGCACAGCTAGATCGACCGACAACCTTGACAGTTTATCCCCAAAAGTGTTACTAACGTGGTTGCAAAGAGAAAAAGAAAATTCATTTCCTATTAAATCCAAACCTATATATATAGTAGAGCATCTAGAGGACAGCATAACCTTGAAAGTTATCCCAAACAGGAGAGCTGGGTTAACGCAGCGACCTAAAGGACAGGAAAATGCTCTTAACTCAAAACATAAGCATCTTTCATTACAAAGTACAAAGTGAAATACCGCACCGCTGCCCCTGATTAATAAAGTACTGCAGCGCTCCAAAATAAGCAGTACTGAACCATGCATGTTGCTGAAACTCTTGTCTGCACTAATGACCAGACCAAAAGAAGGGTTTCACTAGGTCCAGCTTCAAAGTCAAAACCCATGATCTAAAAAGCCCTCACTGAGCAGCTGGCTAAGCTTTGAGGTGTCCACAACTCACGGGGACCTCCAGGGCTAAAAAGTTCCCAGGTGCGAAGCTCCCACCAAGCTCCACTGGGATCCAGAAGAAAAAAGGCGCTGCCGTGTCTAAATCCCAAGGAACCTGATCTGGGGGCACGCTCACTCGCAGCACCAAACGCACATTGACTAGGCCAGGTGTCCTACTAAAAATTGTTGCAGCTGCTTTCTTTTCAAACTTGGCTGGAAGGGGTGCCGCTGCCCCTGTCCACCTTCAACATACTAGTCTAGTGGTCGGGGTACTTAAGGGAAGGTGTGAACTAAGTGCCTTCCTCAGTCTGAAGGGGTCAAGAGTACCGCAACCACCAAGTGTAGGCTAAGCCAGGCGGAGAAATCTGTTGAAGCCGGTGCATTGCATATCAAGGCACGGCAAGAAGCACAGGAAGCAAGGCGCCCAACTCCACAGACAAGCAAAACCGTGAAATAACAACTTCAGCAGCTCCTCCGGTGCAGCTTTGACTATTATCCAGGAGTTAGCGCATTCTCCTAGAAGGCGAGAAGCATAGGCTTGCACTCCCTGAGGCTGAGGAAAACACTGACCCAAGGCCAACTCCCAGGTTTGGACACCGATCCAGGGCATTTCAGTACCTAATTTCCAGGCACATAAGCCTTTTCATCAGGTTGAGCCCTAAACCTTCATGCTCATAACTCCCATTGACATTAGAAGGCAATCTGCATGTGGACCTTTTACAGAAGTGTTTCTGTAAAACACCCCTTACTGGATGACAGACTCGGAAGAGCCAGGTCCTGCATCTTTTGGACACCTCTTATTCCCAGGGAAGCCAACAGATTCAGAGACAGGAATAAACCCAAGCAATCTGGCTATTGTACAACTAACACCCATCTTTCACCGAGTGCCAGATTGCAGCACCCGAGTACTTCTGGTTAACGGGTCATATTCTGATATCAGGATAACCCCACAGAAATCAATGGAATAGGATGGATGAGACGAAAGGTAGGGCCAAACTCTATCCATACAAACAGATGTCATGTCACTGACACCAATTAAGAGGGTTCAAAGAACAGTAGGGTAAGAAGATGAATAATCTAAAATGAAACAGAAGAGTATTCGTCACATCCAAACAGCCTTCTGCTTCTCTCCAAGACCGTCAGAACCAATCCAATTGTATGATTTGTTTCCTGGGAGATCCTTTTTTCTTCCCCGTGTTAGGAGATTGACATCACGAGAATGGAGTTCTCACATCTCGAGCCTGTAGGGAACCGCCTGAGGGAAGCACAAGGTAATCCTGTCTAACCCAGCTGCCAAGTCTTTACATTTATAAAGATGGTCTTCGGCCCCTGGGGGAAACAGAAACTCAGCACAGAAGCTCTGTGGCCAGAGCTGATCTCCTTGGAAAGCGACTTCATAGCCTAGCGTGGGTAGGGCAGGGGATGCGCTGAAAAAACACAGGCAAGAAAAAGCCACCGTGATCATCGCATTTTTAATGTCACCTTGGGCTTGATATTTAAGCGAACCTTCATTTCTTGATGCAGGTTTGATGACCCCGAACATGTAAAGGCACAGAATACCCCTCAATCTCAGCTCCCGTGGGAAGGGTCTTCAGAGTGTTTGGCTCATCCCAAGAGATGCTCAGCTAAACATAGCATTGGGCTGAGCTTGGCATTCAGAGGAACGCCAAAGGCCCAGTTCAATCCCCAAGGAAACGAGCAGGGTTCATCTTCTAAACGAGAAAGCGTTGAGCATTAAAATCAAAATGCCCCTGTTGAATCGGTTTATTGTTGGCTGCAGCCAGCTAGAAGTTTGACAACCGAAGTAGTTTTTCCTCAGCTGGTACCCACGGCACACCCCCTAACTGAATGAAGACACGATCTGGGTACTTAACTTGACTCAAGAAAACTCAGTGGATATTAAAAGTGTTGCATACAATGGGACAATTATGGGAATTATGCCCCCACATCCTGTATGTTTGACTGCAGGCATGCCCTCGCAAATGTGCAAGTCGATACATTAAGAATGCTAAACTCAGTACAGAAAAATATGACAGCATTTCATCTCCTGGACGTGAGCTAGTTTCTCCCTTTACAGAATAAAAAAAGGCAATAGTATTATCCAAAAGATTTGGATACATGCAGTAAGGAGCTAAGTTACTACGGTTTGGATTAATCAGCAGCAGACTTAGACACAATAGCCAGCTGATTGCTACAGCACGTTAAAAGATTTTACATCTCTTTTACTAAAACATTGTCATAACATCATAAATTAAAAAAAAAATTTCTATTACCAAAAGCCCAGCATCAAGCAAAGAATTATGCCCTGTAACAATAATCAAGTCTGATTTTTTTTTTTTCAGTTTTCCTCCTGTTAAATCAGCCTTTTGGATGGTTTATAATACTAATCCCTAGAAACCACTGGCCTGCCTGATTGTTATAAGTCAGAATAAGATTTCAGTCGATTGACGGATATGAAAACAGATATCTGGAACGTTTTTCTCCATTACAACATAGCGCACAGACCAAGCCAACAAGCAAAGCATTTTATCAGCTCAAAAATGAGAAACAGTATGAATGATTCCAGAAGTACTAATGACACAACAGACTCATGTTTGTCCAATTTTAAATATATTGGTCTTAATGAGAGCTCAACATTTTAAAATCACCCCCCCCCCCCTCCACTGTTTTAATTTCATGGGAAAGACCTCCTTACTGAATCTAATTTTCTGTAGCTTATCTTTCAAGAGAGGGGGCAGTAGTATTTAAAGAATAAAGTTGTGAATGCACATTATAATGTCTGGCATAACACCACAGCAAATAATACATTCTGTAGGACTTGGACGCCACTTTTATTTCAAGGTTACAGTAAGTTGCAATAACATGCAAATCCTCCATTAATAATACCGTGTGAAGGCTGCAAATCGAAATGCACCCACCCAGTGATATAAAAGTTAGTACTTCCACTGCAAGGTTGATTGACCCAGACACTGCTTGTATGAAAATACATATCTGAGAACTCAAACCTGCAGCTATGCAAAGTAAATGAACTCATCCTAAAGTAAAAATGATGTTTCTATTGCCTCACTTCCGTGGGTTTCCATTTGCAGTGCTGAAGTTTCATCCATGTTTCACATATAAGCGATACTGTCTCCCTCCCCCATTTGTTTGAACGATAAAAGACAGAAAAGGAAAACTGCATCCAGCAATAAGAGTCCAGAAACACACAACTGTGCTCCGTGCCCAGCTTCGCTTTCCAGTCAACAGCCTCTAAACGAATGCAGCTTTTAGACGCACACAGTATTCACTGTGGCACGATGAAGCTGCACTGGAACTGTTACCACCAGGACTGATCACAGGCAACTAGGTACTGGCAACTTCTCTGAAAATATTTCACTGCGTGGAGGCAAGACATATTTTGCAAAAGGTATAAATCACACCCCTTCGGCTGCTGCTGCCCACTGAGGACTGGCTCTGTGCAACAGATACAGCGCCAGCCAAGTTTGAGTTATTCAGGCACAAATCAAGTCCCACTTTCTTGATGATGAAAGGTTCCCCCCCCAACCAGCACAGAAAAAAAAAAAATTAATCCTGGTCTCAGGCTCAGGCCACACAAGAGAAAGTTTCAAAGCAAAAGAGGATTTGGCATCCCAAGGAGGTCTATATGTGTCCTTTCCACAGCACCCCCAGCCGCTTGAAGCCACCACACCGAAACACCCCAACGATGGAAATACCCAAAGGCCGGGATGCGGGTCCTCTTGGAGATGACAAGCAGCCCATCTCCCCCGCCTGGGACAGCAGGGCATCCCCGAACATCATGTGATGCCAAGCTGCCTGCCTCGCATGCAGACAAGATGCTCGGTGAGATCTTGGCTTGAACTCATTAAACAGTTGGCAAAATTGCTCTTTGCCAGCCTGGGAAGAGCGATTTTCCCAACTCTTGCTCCAATCATTTTTAAATGATCTAAAATAACCCAACTCTTGGTCGACTAGATACCCACGGCTCCCCGCAACCACCCCGCTGCGGGAAGGGCAGAGGATGCTCCGGGGCCGGTCTTACCTTGGCACAGCACCGCGGCCAGGCTCAGCAGCAGCGGCCACATCGTGCTGCTCCCCTCGGCGCGCATCCCCGGCCGAGCTCAGGGGCCGGCGGCGGCTGCACGCCCCGGCCGAGGACCCGGCGCCCCGGTGCGCGGCGCGGGGCCGCCTCCTCCGGCCGGGCGCATCTCCCGCGCCCCGGCCCAGGGGATTTAGGAGCTGCGCTAAACTTTCCCGAGCCGCAGCATCGCGGCCAAGGCGGGGTGGCTCCGGCCCCGCACGCACTTCTTGCACTTGGGACCGGGGTACCAGCCGCCCCCGGCCCCGGGGGATGCTCGGGCCGGCGGGCAGGGATGCGGGGCGGGGGGAAGGGGGGGAAGCCGCCGGGTCTGGAGGAATAATCAAAGCGGAGGCCAAAGGAAATAAATAGAGAGATGGCTCAGCCCGGCCCCCCCCTGCCCAGCCGCCAATCGCTGCGCGGGGGCCGGAGGGGGGTGGAGCCAGCTCCCACCCACCCCCCGGCTGCGGGGCACCCCGCTATGCGGCTCCCCCCGCGCCCCCTCGCTCCCGGAGCGGAGGGGCGCCGCCCCGCAGGCGCCCCCGGGGGAGCGCGGCTGCTGCACGTGTGTCCGCACCCCCGCTCGCTTGGAGGACCCCTTGGGAGCTGCGCGCCCCTTTAATGACCCTGTGCTTCCCTGTAGAAGGACACTTGCCACCTCTCATCCCCGCAGGGGTGCAGCTGCTGCCTGTTGCACCCACATTTGACCAGCAGCCGCCTGGTAGCCGGGCCCTGGTTCCTGTAAACCTGTCTCCACATCCACCCTCGCTTCTGCTTAGGGGTCCGGCTGCTGCACTTCTCCAGCTACCCTTTCTTCCGCACTGTAGCCGTCCGCTGGCCGTGCCCGGCTCGGCTCTGCAGCCTGCTTTTAGCTCGGGCTAAACCCCTTCCGGCGGGTGGGGTGGTGTTAGCTCAGCTGTAGACGTGACTGACCGTGAAAGATTGGAGGCACTGTCAAGATGCTGAAGAAGGCTAAATTTTGTTTTAATCAAGCTGAAGCAGAGAGGGATATTTACCTATCATGACTAACGAGACAATGAACTTTGACTATTTCCCCCCCACTTTTTTTTTTTGTAAATACATCCACATATATGTACTCACACATACGTGCATGCGCACAAACACACACATGCATACATTCCCTAGCAAATTAGTGCACATTGCAATAGTTATATGGGGCGGGTTGTTGATCTTAAATGCAATAATATATAGTGCTGCTCCCTTCCCACCCATCTTATTAGTAAAGCTACCTTCTCGTTAACTAGAGAAAACCATGTTGTTGTTGAGATATGCCACATCCTCTGCACCCTCCTTTCTAAAATCCTAGATCTGCCCCCGTGTCCTGTTGGAGAAGAAAAGGCAGGAGGGCTGCTTGCAATTGTCCTTTCAACATGACAGTCCCCACTGCTGCAGTGTTAAAAAGGAGTCCATCAAAAACAGAGCTTGATGTGCTACATTTTCCATTTGCTAAACAGAAGAAAAGCATGATCACCTAGCACTTGTAGCTAAGAGAGGCTGCCTGGTGTGACATGCTGTGGGAGGATTTTAGAAGCTCGCTTTGGTGGCTAGAGGCATTACCCATTCCAAAAGGATCCCCTACACCTCCTAAGGGAACAGAACTTCTAAGGGCATCCAACACAGAAGGGAAGGCAATGCTGACACCGATTGCCAATAACTGCGAAGCCGCTCCAAATTGATCAATGCAAGACTTCCACATAGTTTAAATAGTAATAGTCTGAGCTGAGCGTTCAGTAACAAAATCCAGACTGATCCAGCCTGTTTCAAGGGCCAGATGAAATTGTGCAGCAAAAGGATGGACTATGAAATGATGGAAACCAGATTGTTCTGACTGAGTAAAGCATGCTTCACTTGCATTCAACTTTAGAGGGGATAGTTTGTGAGACGCAGCCAAAACTTAGTTGAGCCCAGCCATATCTGTTTAAAAATGAGTTTTGCAGTGTTCTGCTACCAGGGTGGGTGGGGAGCCAGACTTTGAGTTCAGTAGTGAAAACCAGAACTTGTTTTCCTGAACTTGAGAAACGTTCGCTTTGTGGCCAGATGGTTTGTTCTGGGCTCTTTGTACTTTTGCACCAGGGCAAATCAGATTCCAGATTTTTTTTTAGGTACGCTAGTAGCAGCTGAATGTATTCTCTACTTACACATTGGATCCAAAAAACAAGATCCAGGTCCAGATTCACATAGCAAGACCACATCTAAATACATGAAGGTCTGATTTTTAAAGTGCCAGAAGAAGGAGCTAGACTTGAACATTCATTTAGGCAGTGCACCAGGAGCCAAAGCTTTTATCCAGACTATTTTGGGTTCGACATGCAACAACCCCCTTGGATAGCAGCAACCACAAAGAGAATATAATACAGCGCATGCTCCTTTTCCTCCAAAAAGTGTCACAAAATCATGGGGACAATGACATATCAACTAGCACACCTACCCTCCGGTTGCCAAACATTTACAGCATGAAGAATCGTCATATGGATAAAGCTTTGACTCCAACTGGATCATCCAAGAATTAGCAAGAAACATTTCTAGGGATATAGGGACAGACTCACCCTTGCTGCAATTATTGAAGTCAGCCAATTACACCAAGAAAAAAAATGAAAGATTTTGCCCCAGAATTTTCCATTCGCACTCAGTGAGTTCACTGGCCTTTCAACTAGGGCAGGTAAAAACGAGAATGTGCTCTCTAGTTAGTCCAGTAATTATACAGTATTGTAGCTCTGGAGTTTTAATAGTCAAGTTACAATTTCTGGAGAAACGAGACAGTGGGGGAGTGGAGGATCCAGACAAGCCAGATTTAAAACTGAACACCACAACACCTATGAACGTGCTAAAAACCCAGGACTGTCATTTAATGAAGTTTCACATAGAAACCAGGCATGGTAAAAACTTGCTCACTCCATATTATCTAGTTTTATGTCTCAGCCAGTTCAGGACCATTCTCTCTCGCTCTTCTAGATAAATCCCAACTGATTCTTTATAGGTGCGAAGTCGTATTTTCAAGGTTACGTTCCCAGATTGTTTTTAACACTTCTTTGATTTTTCTCTCTCTGTCTTTAAAAGAGCTCTCCGACATCTACTCCTTCAACAACTCCAATTCATCTTCCAGTGAAAACCTTGTGAACTTCTACAATGCGCGTCCCTTTTTATATGTTCAGATTGATGCTACCTCTGAGCTGAAGCCGATAGGTATTCAACTCGTAACAAAGAAAAAATAATCCTTTCCTACTTGGACTGTTGTCATTCTTTCAATCAATTCTAAAATGCAGCTAAAATTAGATTTTTTTCCCCCCCTGCATCAGGCACCTTTCACTGCTAAAACACTATGTTCAAATGTAGGCACGGCCAAGCGATGGTCCATCATTGTATTCCCTGCCCCATCCCAATCACACCCCTTTTCACGGGTCTTTTAACATCACCCTTCGGCCATCTCATAGCTCGATGGCTCTCAACCTTTCGGGCTCAAGGTTCCCCTCCAAAACTTCTGTGAACTGAGTGGCACCGAACGGCTTGAAGCACGAAAGAGTTTTGTGACTGATGTTGGACCTGACACCCAACATGTTGCATCCCTGGGACACGACAGCTGAATAGGGCGAAACTGAGATTACAGAAGGAAAGACTATGAGCAATGAGATGCCCCACAATGAACCTGCAACCCCAGGAAGACCTTCCCAGAGAGGCTAATACAGACCAGTCAACAGGGCAATGGCTAAACT
>JAGPOW010001167.1:18648206-18663971 GCA_030014935.1 Caiman crocodilus | reverse complement strand
GGGGGGGGAGATTGAGGCCCCCCCAGTGAGGGAGGGAAGGAGTGGGCCCAACCAGGGTGCTGAATGGGACCCAGGGCCAGGGCAGGGAGCTAGACAGAGCCACTGGTGGCTTGCTCAGGGAGTGCTGGCTGGTGGGGAGGAAAAGCCTCGGGCCCACAGCGGGTAGCCTGCATCCACCCTCACTCCACTCGGCTTTCCTCCGGCTGTGATGGGCGGAGGGAGGAGGAATCGGGAGCAGGCAGGAATGTGTCACCTGTCCCTCCCCCCCAATTGGTGTCCAGCTCCCATGGGGGGGGGGGAGGAAGCCTCCAATGATGTGTTTGCCCAGAGCCCCAATCAATCTTAATCCACCTCTGCGGGTCTCCCTAATTTGTCTGGGTTTGCAGCTGGCCCAGCACTCCTTGGAAGATGAGCAGAAGTGTTTTGTCCATCCCTCAAACAAGCAAAGTCTGCAAAAGACTCGTATGGGGGGGAAAAAAAAAATCCTTCACTAACTTCAGCGAGACATTTTGCTTGGGGACAACTTCAGTACTGGACCCTCGGCAGGCTTCCACAGCGGAGCCGGGCATCCCACCTCCGGGGACGCGCGAGGACTGTTGGACAGCACCACCCCAACAATACAACCTCCCTTCCATGCAATGGCATTTGTTACCCGTGCTGAGAGTCGGCGCTGGAAGCTGCCCATGAAGAATGCCTCCGTTCATACCAGTTAGTCATGAAAAAACATCTCCCTGTTTTACAAGCAATATGTTATGTTGGCAAGTGCATCTCATCATCTTTGGGTAATTAACACAACTAATTGTGAAGGAAGAACTGCCTGCAGGAAAACACTAGTGAGGATGGAGAAACCTGCCTGGCCTCTCCATAACCCATGGCTACTGTAAAGCTTCAAAGCCGAATAATCTGCTTCCAACAAATTAATAACAAATCCTCCTTACCCTGAGACTTCTTGTTTCATTTTCAGCAAGATATATCAACTGGTAAATCTAATCTGCTTTAGGTAATTAACACTACTAATTGTCTTCACTTTGCTGGTTTGGCTTTGTTAGAAACAGGAGCGCTCCTTTATTGATTCATTTGATTTGATGAGCTCGTGCCACATGGACATCCCCCAAGCAGATGCTTCGTAGGCAACAGAACCAGCAGAAGGACCTTGAACATGCCTTTTCCACACTTCCTCCCCCTGCCACCCGCTTCGTACCCTGCTCCCAACTATAGGGCATTTTCCCCAGTGGGGTGGTTGCAGTTTAAGTAATGGGAATGAATACAAGATGTGCTGTGAGCCAACAGCCAACACTTAGGCAGGGGAGGATGCTGTGTATGCAGTTTCAAATTTTAATCATAATTGTTCCACTTTTATCTCATGCCCATACCATGTCTGTCATGTCCACTACAGCCTCTCATCATGTACTTGGATCAAATAAAGTCCTTGGGGCAGAGACTTTCCTTTTATCTTAAGAGTGCACAAGTTCCTTCCTAGCATGACAGGGCCGTGTACTTGATGATTTCTTGGTGCTACCACAAGGAAAAGAGAATTCAAGCAGGAAACAATGGAAGGGAATTGCTAATGGAAAGAGTTGCTTTTTAAAAAAAAAAAAAAAAATATGTTAAGACCTGTATCTTATTCTCTTTAAAGCTCATGAGAGTTTATCCCTTTCCTTCAACGAGAGCAAGATCAAGCCCTAAATCTCTGTTCATTTGTTTTAAACCCGATTCAAATCTCATCTGCTTGACCATCCCCTGATCATTTTCTTTGCTTCATTGTGTCTTTGCTGTATAAGAAAAGGAGATTTGGTTCAAACTGTAGGCCAGACCAGAATAAAAATCTATTTGACAGCTTCTAGTTCTGCTGTCAATGGTAATACCCCTTGGAATGCCTATCTCTTTAATGATCAAAAGCTAACCCTTTAGTGGTGAATAGGATTTCTATCATGCTACTTTATGTTGCTAGGCTTGCTGTCAGTTCACAATAGCTGTGAAAGCAGAGGATGTCAGCCAGAGGTTTTACCCTCCTCTCCATGTTTCCAAAGTAAGCCTTCTAGAAACAGAGCACATAGGTCTCTTGGCATTTGAAAGTCAACAAAGACAGTTATCACCAGACACCTACCACCGTTGCAATCCATCGCTTTAATAGACAAAAGATGTATCCAAGGGCATTTTTTTTCCCTTCAAATTAAATATACACTGGTAAGATAATCCACTTTCTCCGATGGCAGAGTTTTAAGACCTGCATGGAGTGCAAGAGAAGGCCCCGGCAGCACAGCTCAGAGCGTGAATTTGAACAGACCATCTCTTGTGAGATGCAACAGCTGACTCCATTGAAAGCTGCGAGTGCTCCGCACACCTCAGAGGTGAATAGCTGCACCTTAAATGAAACAACTCATAAGCTTCCTCCTTGACCCTAGCTAGGCTCTCTGGAAAGCAAGTATTACAACTAGCACGTCCCACATTAAAAGACTGAATAGTTCAGATTGCTGAAGCATGCTTATTAGTATTAATATATGACAATGTGCTTTTTGACATGTAATCACATTCTGAACAGGGTAATTTTGAAACTGGGTTTTGGGAGATGACAGGAAATGACAACACTGGAGAGGTTACCTTGAACGCAACAAGACATGACTTGAGACAAATTGAAGTGCTACCTTAAAAGCTTCGTGAATCACTGACTGTTTGAAGGGGGGCAGATACGAAGGTTTGTCTGCTAGACATGGGAACTATTTTGTCTGTGGACAGCTAGCATGTCAAGGCATTTGCTTGTTTTAATGTTCAATAAAAGTGAATTTTTCTTATTATTGTAACACTTCCCCTTAATAAAGTGCTGTCATGTAGTTTCTCTCACACTCAAAAAAAAGCACGTAGAAACACAAAATCCCAAGAAATGACATTGAAACCAAGGACAAATATCGAGTGCCCCTGGATATACCTGGGCTGAGAGAAGCAGGAGAAATATGCCTATAAATTTGAACCAGAAACTGAATGTAAGTTTTACAAATAGCCTCTAGAAGAGCTGCGCAAAAGCTTGTATCCAAACATCCCAATAGCAATTTATTATTACACACACCCATTCTTGAAATCTGGTTTCCGACTTTTCAGGTCAAGTCCAGTCTGACACTTGAGATATTGCTAACAGGTTTGGTTTGGTTTAGTTTATCTGTAGATATTTTATGCACACAAAGACCAAAATAATGCATGTCATATCCTTGATTGCAAGGATGAAAGTACCATAAGCGTGACAATTTTATCTGAAGGAAGAAAGGGTAACAACTTACAGGCTTTATCCACAAGTGGATTTCCTAATTCACAGGGCCATGAAACCTAGTATTTAATTATTGGATCACATAATAGGGAAATAAGCTAATGTAAAGCTGCTTGAGGGCCAGGCCATGACCTGCTTCTAAGGCTCTATAACTTTAGGATCACGCGAATACCACTGGGCACCGTGTCATTATGCAACAGTAATAAACTGTATAGGCCAGATTTTTCAAAGGTGTTTAGTTACCTCACTCCCACTGAAATCTGGTAGTAATTATGTGCAAGACTGGGCTCTTATATAAGATGAAGTACCCAAGGAAAAAATAAAAGCCATCAAGAAGCCCGAGGAGAGACAAAGCGTCGGGGAACAAGACGAGCAAGTAGTTCAGAATAGTTGTGTTCTTTCCGAAATGTAGTGTAAACACATATGGCCCCTACTTGTGTTGCATACATTATCAAACCCTAAAACAGTTGTGCATTTTGCTATGCAAATATTATTAAACTGTGATGCAAATAGACTGTTACCATGACAAAAATCCACCGTTTCCACCATTCCTGTGAACAGTGGAGTTCTAGTGCCCCCTAGTGCTATGGTAATATACTCGGTTTTCCAAAATTAAAAGACTTCTGCATTTTCTTCCACTTATTTTATAGACTCAAGAGCAGAAGTCTTTGGCCCAGAAACAGCAACGTGAACTGAAAAAAAAACTTCAAAACGTAAGTTTTCCAATTTTCTTTATATTTCTAAAGGCAGCCAATATTGAAAGCTGCTGTTGGCTTGTTTAAAACTTACCGTATAGACCACCATTCATGAACTATGCCAAGAATTGACGGTCTGAGGAACTGAGGTCCTCAGTTCTCCCCTGAACAAAAAAACAGCATGGACCTCAGCAGTTGAATTTTACCTCGCTGGCCTCATTTTGTGCGATTTGGTCACAGTCTGAAAAGACGACTTCTTGGGGGTAAGTACTATTCTCCGAATCTTTTAATCCTCAGCTTCTCTGGATACTACTATTATTTCTGTTTTACTAGAGGCTCAGAGAACCTCAACTAAGTCCCATATTTCACCAACAGCTAACACAGACAGTCTGCAAGCTTTCCGAGTTGCAATCTCAATCCTTGATCCTGAAACATGTTGTGCACAGTGGTCCCACTCCAGGGAAAAAAAAAGGAAGATGAGAGAATCAATCTAGTAGAGGGTAGTAGTATAAAAGCAGAAGTCTTAGTTCACCTTTTGATTCCAAGGAGAAGCAGTTTATAGTATAAAGAGAGGGTAGAGAGAGGGTCAAGCTAGTCCCTTAAAGCCTAAAGCCACAACAAAAGACATGCCACATTGCTTGATACTGTTGGAAAGGATGGTCCTCTTGAGAGTGTATCAACTACATACTATTGTGTAGGGCACGACAACGTTTGCTGCATCTTTTCCTTACTGGGCATGAGCAGTTAACAAATGAATGCTGCTTCCAGATCTATTTGGCCATCAATAAAGTCTCCTGGTGCCCAGACAAGAATTTCCTTTGAAATAATAGGGTGCTCTTCATCCTGCACTCAAGGCAGGCATGCTTCTAATTGAGCAGTTCCACTGATGAAGAACATGTAATTTATTACAGAGGTTTTAATAAGTAGATAATGGCTTGCTATACATCATTAGATATCCATCAATAAGTTGCTTATAGCCACCTTTAAAAAACACCTGCTAATGAAGCGCGTATTAACTTGATAATGTTCTACTCAAGTATATAACACAAATGCCTTGTAACCCGTTTACAACGGTCTGCTGGCAGCACACAGGCCTTTCCCAGCGCGGAAACCATTCAGAAGGGCCCAGAAGCAACACAACATATCAAAATCTTGCTGTTAAATGGTGGGGATTTTGACAAGGAAATTGGTAGCCACCGCCAGCGGATCTTGTTCAGTTTGCCAGCATGATGCCATTTGAAAGTCATGGTGTGGCATAACTGGTTGCTGAAAACATCATGTGTTGAGGCAAGCTGTAGGAGGGTTAGAGAGATTAAGGGAGGTTAAGGGAGGTTAAGGGAGGCCAAATAACCTTTCCACCTTTTCTACCACTTTGGCTACAGTATCTTTATGGTAGATATGCAGCAGAGCAAGGTAAGTTAGCTCTGGTAACCTGGGTACAGATATGGGCCACACAGGTCCTGGCAGATGAGAATGGCTTCCTGGAGTGGCTCATTGACCAACTCTGGATGGCTAAACCAACTAAGACTATAGCGCAATATCTTTTAAAAAGTAGCCGAGCATGAAGACAAATGCCCTAAGTGCATGACTATTAGGACCTCAGGTGTATCCAGGAAGCTTGCTAAGTAAATTGTTCTAAATCTTGAATTTGAGAAGATGGTCTTAAGTCAGAGACCTATCAAGAATAAAGGTAATGAATGTTTCATTGGGTGCCTCTTGGGAAATACTCAGCTAGGTAGCAGAAGCATTCATGTACACTAACTTTTACTTTTTCACCTAAGGGATGGGAGTAGCTAATCTTTAACAAGGGCTAAACTGTCAATTAGCTGCTGAAGTTAGAGAGGTATAAAAAACTCATCACCAAATAAATCTGAATAAAAGCTCTTTATCCCTTTTTAGTTCTTGTCATGTCATCACTTCACTAAGTTTGCAGTCATCATAGAGACTTCCGTGGTAGGAGTGAATTACTCCCAATTACTTCTGTGCTAGGAGTGAATTACTGATGGTCTCTGTGGAGCTGTGTTAGCAGATTTTACATTTCTTGTCCCAGCATGGTCTGGATCCATTCTGTGTGCTTTAATCACACACCATTAGTTATAACATACCATCTTTCCCTGGGACTTATATGGGAAATCCTCAAACAGCTGCAGCCCAAACTAGAAGATGACCCAGATCTTAAAGAGATATTTCCAGAACCACCCATCCTGGCCTTTAAAAACAAAAAAACCCCAAAAAAACCACCAAACCTTACCAACCTCATCACCAGAAGCAAAAATTGCTATCGCCAAACGCACACCAAATGGATCCAGATCATCCTGCCAACACATCTCCACCACCCCCACAATAACTACGTCCCACAACAAAACCATCACCATTCCTGGATTTTACACCTACACCTCCAGAAATGTAATACATCTCATCCAATGCACCAAATACCCCAATGGAAAAATATGTAGGAGAAACCAAACAGCGACAGCATACCAGAATGAATGCAAAACTGAAAATCTATCAAAGACAAGAATACCCAACTCCCCGTGCATGCATACTTCTCACAAGGTAACCACTCTCTCTCCAGTCTCTCAGTTTTAATCCTCCATGGGAACTTACAAAACACCTTTCGTAGACCAGCCTACGAACTTCACTTCATAAATCTCCTGGATACAAAAAATCATGGACTAAATGTAGACGCTGGATTTATGGCACATCATTACCTGCCTAACATCTGATAACCCCAGGTAAGCCATCTGAATTTTAGCCGCTACATTCTTCCCTCTGCCGCCCATTATTTGTGGGGGCTGACTAAATATTATTGGGGGGGCTGACCCGCATCCCACCCTCCTGCAGGGCCGTTGTGGGGCCAGCACACACTGGTGCTGTACACAGCTGCAGAGGAGCATGCAGTAGGGGCACTGGCCCTAGCACTGCAGCGGCAGGGTGTGGCAGCGAAGCTGGAGCAGTGGAGCCGCGTGGTGCTGAGCAGGCATGGGGCGCTGGCCTGGCTGCAAACTGAGTGGTGTCGAGTGCTGTACAACAGCAGTGCCGTGGTGATGCTGCTGTCGCCAGTTGCCACAAAATTAGTTTGTAGGAGCTAAGCCCCATTAGCCTTGGCCTTCCACTGCCTATTTTTGTACCTGCAAACTTGCAAAGATCATGTATTTCAACTATTTAGTTGGTCTAATAAAAAAATATTACATTTACCCAAAGAACCTTATCTGGATATCTGGAAGCTTCCAGAAATCAGAGTTATAGGTCTAAGCCATGATGGCATGGCACTTTGGACATATGGTATGGAGCTCCAAATAAGCCACATTTCTCTAGCTTATTGGGACTACAAACAGGTGACCTGCTAAAAGGAAGAGAAGGTACCTTTGTGTGCTTCATCCTCCTGCAGCTGCACTAAGGGTGAAGTAACAGAGCTATACCTCTGTCACTAAAACAAATCTAGGGCACCATACTGAGGTCACTTAGTGGGTGTTAAGGGATAAAGGTTATTTCATATCAACAACATTGAAAAAGATTTTTGCCACTAAACCACCCCAAAAAATCTTACACGAGTCTAGAAAAAACAAAATCAGCGTACAATCGGGCTAAAGGCAAAATCAAAGAGGCAATCCCAAAATTACACTAACCAACGAGGAGGAAAATGAGAGAGCGCGTGCACATAAGTGGGTGGGTAGGTAGGTAGGTAGAGATCGTCATAGGCGAGTGCAGCGCACGCTCCGTGATTTTTTGGCATTCGTTCCAATCATGTTTCCAGCGCAACTCCACTGTTGCCAGTCAAGTCACTCCATTTTTACACAGGGGTAGAAGCCTTCCAGTGTTTGCAAATATTTCATTTGTTTATTGGCGCTGTTTGGGAATTGGGTGTTCAGATCCCCACCAGCTTTGGAAATCTGTCTTTACACCTTTTGAAAGGCAGGTATCGATCAAGATGCAGGAGCTGTGCATGCAACCGTCTGCCACATAACACGCCTCTGCCCTCTGCTCATTACTGTCATATTTCTCTACCACATATAACTTAGACTTGATCACAGTACTTAGAAGTCTGATCTACAGCAACCCCGTATAAAACTGAACAACTACACTGTGCAACGGATAGGAGCTTTCAAAGGAGCCCACCAAAGTTTGCCTGAATTCATCTCCATGACATCCCCATGAGGTTTCACATTTTTGCACCCATTTGCAGGTATGAACACCAAGAGGGTTTATATATTTATCTACCTACTCTACAGCTAGCTAATGCTGGACTTGCAGCCCTGTATTTAAAAAATCCAAACACTAAAGACAACCATATTTCCCTCCCCATCAAAATTCACCACTTGCAGTGACTGCTGCCATGATGCCACATATACTACCTGCTTCTATTCTCAGGTCTCTTCTGAGTCCCATCCATCACCTACTCCACCCCCAGAAAAGAAAATCTTCTTTGTCCAGAAGGAAATGCTAAAAGGAGACAGACAGTCTTGTCATCACTTGTTTCCCTGGAACAAGTCTCCCTGCATATCACAGACGGCCAAATTAGCACCCAGGATTATAATTCACATTCTCCCTTGAGTGAAACTTGTTCTTTGGCTGAAAGCCCCTGAAATGCAGCCCTTCTGCACAGGAGTGCAGTTCATCCTCCATGAGCTCTAGCTGCCCTTCCAGCAGGTGATGGTGGCCAGGACCTCGGCCACAAGAGAAGGGATGGGTAACCCCACTCAAAAAAATATCCAAGCAACAAGAAAGTGGTTTATTGGCAATAATTGTACTAATATCACCTGGAGACACTAACAGAGAGATCTAATTGACCACAAAAAAAAGAAAAAAGAAAGAGTTGGAAGGAAGGGAAAACCAAACCAAACTAAACCAACCACACCACATAGGCAATAGTGTTGCATACAGTTCAATTACTGTCACGCGCATTTGTTTTTTCCTTTAATACAGCAATCCTCATTTCTTATCACAGATGGGAGAACATATGGCAGAAAGTCTTTACAGTATGTGGGTAACAGCTTCCACGTTGTACTAGATTTCACGTCTCGAGTCTGGAAGCAGTGCTTGGGAAAGAAACAAAAAGGCACTTTTCATGTTTTAACCTCCAAGCTGTAAACATTGGCTGCTCTCGTACTGGAGGAGGAAATGCATTAGCGCCACGAGCGAGCAGAAAGAGAGCAAGAAACCTTTAAAAAAGAGCGTTCTGCCATGTGGTTATGAAACGACAAGCAAAATTGGAAAGCTGAAGAGGTGGAAGGTGGGATTAAAGGTACGTTGGCAGAGTTGAAGGAAAAGGTAACGGGATTGGATACCCAAGAAAAAAGTAACTGAGGTTGGGGTCCTTGAATCTGGCCCAGGTTTGCACAGACCATCTAACAGAGCTCATTACTCTACAGAGGTTGAATTTGCGGGGTTCACTCCAACCTACAGCTGACATGTTAGACCATGGCCACCGTTGCTGACAATTAGCAGGCACCACCACCTCAACTGGCATGGCCAGCCCGTCTGTCTGCTGTTTTTGGTGTGCGACTAGGAACCGTACTACACTCTGGCACTGCTTGTGTCAGAAAGAGAGAGCGAAACGTTGCTTCTCCAAAATGCAGCACAGTAAAGTGCTTTTCTGCTACATGCAAAAGGCAAAGCAGCACAGGGCAGAGAGAGACTACGGGGAAAAATCCGACTCCTTGTGATTAACCTTGTGATACGCCGTCTTGTACATCATGGTGGCTTTCAGCTAGTCAAGGTCTTTATATACTGGAAGGAATTTTAGCCTGATGTTTCCCAGTGCTGCAGCCATCAGTTCAGTTGCACCAATAGGTCCTTAAGTGTGTAACAAGGCTTTAGCAGGTGATGACATGTTTTACTACTCAGTTAAACCTGCCCCTGACCGCTTGGCTACTGGCACCAGTGACATTTCCCTCGCATGTTAAAAAGGAGGACTCTGCTTCGGCCGAGTAAACAGAACAACTCCGACTTCTGCAAACTGAGAGTTCAGACAGAAGTTCTTCACTATTTCTAAGAGTGACATTAAAAACAAACAAACAAAAAAATGGCTTTCCTCCCGTCCCCTGATCCCCAACAACGCTACAACCAACCATTTCATTTGGGGTCAAAACAAAACCAAAATCCTTCAGCCTGCAGAGCTGAACCAACACAGCCTAGGCGCCTGGTCCAGACTAGGATGGAGGCCTGCAGTTGTCAAAACAGCAGCTTCTTTGAAGTACCATTGATGCTCATGGGAACGTAGATCCACATCAAAACACCCTTGGGGAGCTGCAATTCAGTTCTACAAACCCAAACCTTTCGGGTTAGCAGCTCAGTTCAAATTTTCTTTTGATTCTCCCCAATTAAAAAAAAAAAAAGAAAGATCAAGAAAGTTCAGCAAAATCAAAGTCTTCCCCATGCAAAATTCTGTTTTGTAGAAACGACATTTTCTTCCAAAGCGCACTTTGAATGTTCTTCATTATCTCTGTCGAGCATTGCTCAACACATGTCCTAGCGCATGCAGTTCGCCGTCTGTGCAATTAGTGGCCCTCTCATCGAAGTCAGTCTTCTGCTTGTTCCAACTGGGACGTCTTTGGAGAGAAATGAAACATCAAGGACTCTTGAGTTTCCTGCCTTTGGGATGAGCAATGGTAGTTCATCCTTGAATTCCCCCCCTCCCCCTTTCCCTGTGTAGGCTGGGCTGCCACTCAAGCTATTACTCATGCATCTACAGAGCCAGCGAGCTTGAAAGCTATATCATTTTCTCTCTCTATTAATTACAAGTAACAATAAATGGGGATTACAGCTCTGTTCTCGCTGAAAGGTTCTGATGATAGCATACTGAAACATATCCAAGTAGTTTAGTCACCGAGGATATTAAAGAGTACACTTGTTTATTGTGACATCTACAGCTGCACCTATCCAAAGCTCCAGTCGAAGCCGGGTACACCCTGCGGGAAATCGGTAACGAATGCACACTGGATCCCTGCCTAGCACGCTAAATGTCGATTTGCAAGGTGTGCAAGGCCAGAAGCCCAACCATATCTGTAAATAGGATGGACTCAATTCTTCCCCTCGAGATATAGGCATAACTCTTCCCAGGGGCAGATTTTCAGCTCACGCTGAACCACTGTGATTGGGGACATTAATGACAAGCTTGTCTGGGGGTTAATGAGCATAAACAAGGGCCATCAAGCCAATGTTCCCAAGAAATGCCCTGTACTTGTTGTTATTATGGATTTGCATCCAATGCTTGGCTGCCTCCAGTGCCAACAACTTCCATAGGAAAAGACTCTAGTAGGAGAATGAACGCACATGAATGGAGAAAACGGGAACACGAGAGGTGTCTACCACTAAAGTTTCCAATAGCAACCAAAATAGGCTCATTCAGAGTTAATTGGCATTCTTTGCCTAACTGATTTAAACACTTTTGTCAGGGGGAATGGGGGAAAATGTACCTTTAGAGGTTAAAACATGGGACTAGGAACCAGGACTTTTAGGTTGTCTTGTTGGCTGTGCTACTGATTAGCCGTGTGATCTTGCACAAGTCAGCTAGCCTTCTTTGAGCCTCAGTATACTAGACTGTAAAATGGGCCTACCCCCTCTTCTTGGCAAGGTGTCTGACAGGGCAAAGTCAATTCGTGCTAAATTTGCTTCTGGAAGTTACTGATTATGAAAAAGGTAGTATGCATGAAAAGCAAAGTATTACTTTATAAATTTCTGATCTTTGACTATTACAGGTTGCCTGCAATCATGCTATTATTACATATGCATAAGTAATAGGTGAACACAAACAGCTGAAAACATCATTTCACAGTCTACAGCACTGATGCAAACCCCAACAACTTTGACACAACTGCTCTTCAGCTGAAAAAAACACTGCTAAACATGTAGTATATTCAAATCTCTTTTTCCATAGCTGAGAAGACTTTCACTTCTCTCCTAGTTTCTAATAAATCTTCAAAACTCACCATTTCCTTTTGAGTACAAGCCTTCAGCTTTAGGATCAAACCCTGTATTTCACTGCAATCAAATCCAGGGATTAGCATGAACAAGAAGTGCAGGGTGTATCCCATGCTTTGTCTCTTCACGGACAACTGGCTCCTAGGGAGGGCCCCAACCCTGAAAATATTTATGCAACCGGTTCATTTTACTATCATAAAATCCCATCGACTCCAAAGTAAGTACACGAGTAAGTGTAGCATCACAATGTCCATCTGTAGCAGTATTTCAGCTCTTCTCGCTCCTTGTTCTAGAGGAATTTTCTCAGGACCATCTTCATTGCTATGGGTATTTTAAACAAAAATGGTCTTGAAAGGGACTGAATGGAAGTTCAGGAATCAAAATGCATGTTGTCACATTGGCTTTAATTAAGGCTGTCACATTTCACCATGCTGGCCCTGCTAACTTATCTAAAGCCTGCACCAATTGCATAGATGGGTTTGTAATGAATGCTTCCAGGATTTTCAGGAATGCACAAAGAAGACTTAAACTAAGTGAATATGGGCTGACCTACTCTTGTCTGTTTAATGTAGCTCTGTGAAGTATTACGTGGGAGACAGGCTTGGAAAGAGCCCTCCTTTGCTTTGCCAGGAAGGCCATAAGGAATGCTCTCCGCTTTCTGGACAAAGGATGGACAGCGGAGATCGGGTTATAACAAATCCATGCACTTCATTTGTTAAATAGTCTTTCACCATCAACCAAGGCTATCACCCTCGCAATACTGCATCAGTTAGGGCGCACACCTATGCCAACAATACCAATGCAAATGGCAGGTGTGGAGATCCATGTGCTAGGCTCCCATGAACTTCCCCAGACATCCAGGTAAGGGGGATCTAGACTAGGACATACGGTTGGTTGGTTTGTTAAAGCAGATGGGACCAGAGGCCTGGTGCAAGAGCAGCATCTCTCTCATGCTTTACTGAGTCAAGGCTACAATACCAAGTTGTAGCATAACTACGCATTTGCAAATCACCGACAATTTAGCTGGCAGATAGGAGCATTTTACATTTTTTCATTCTCACCTTAAGCTTTCTTCAGTAAAAGAACAAGGTACAACCCTCTGTAACACATGAAAGATAACTCTCTTCACAGAGGGGTCTTTCTATGCACCAACTTAAAACAAGTGAGCACACTCACACGTGGCAGGATACGCAGCTCCTTCAGGCCCCCTGACGCAACATGGCACTGGCTTGAAAACTCCTGTTGTCATGATCATCCCTTCCAGTAGATTTCATAGACATTCGGGCTGGAAAGGACCTCAGGAGATGCAGTCCAGCCTCTGCCCCAAGGGGAGGAAGTCAGCGCTGGTCAATAGATCCGAGCAAGACAAGCTTACAATCTCTGCAACGACCCTGAACTAGTATTTTCAAAGGCTTCCTTGGGTGACTGAGGGTACCTGCATGGCCAGTCAGTAAATTAATTAGTTACAGATGCAAAGAAGCCTGCTTAATCACTCAACTAAGCAAGTGCAGCTGGGCCAAAGGTAGTAGGAGTGAATGATAGCAATGAATAGAGAGCAGAGACCTGCATTCTTGGAACCCAGGGCTTCTCTGCAGTTTAAGACTAGACCAGCTAAACTTGAGGGGGGGACTGATATGCTACTATTTTTTTGGCTATAGCAGAAAAAAAGCACTTATAAACAAACAAAGCCATCCTCCCTCTCCTTCCTAATCCTCCCATGAAGAAGATTTTCTCTGCTTAAGACTCCTGAATTCTTCTCCAACTGTGCTGGGGTTAGCGAGCACAGCAGAGCAGGGGCTGACTTGGAAGCAAGCAGGGAGAGGAGAATAATTTGACTGATAAATCCCCAGGCAACCTATGGAGGGAAAATCAGCACCCTAACACCCGTCCCTCCCACTCCCCCCATAACTTGGAGTTGAAGCACAGAGGGGGAAACCCTCCTGGAAAGCCCTTCTATAATAATTCATACTGCTTAGGAAACTAAGAGTGATCGTGGGGGGAGAAATTACGACATATGCTAACTGGATATAAAATAGGGCCCGGGGGAAGGTGGCTTCATAAATGTATGCTTTCAATGGAGTAATCCCCAAAAGACTGGGATTAGGTGGTGTCAAGAGACTTGTGCATTCTGAGTGAAAGAAGAAAGAAGGAAGGGCCTCATCTTATAGTGCCGTGACTTCGAATTTGCTCGTTTTCTGGTCAAGGAAGACATAATGCCAGTCATTGCTGCTGCTTCTCCCGGGTGGAATGGGAGGAAAAAGATGCACAATAAAGACAGGAGTGCTTTTTCCCCCCCATCGAATAGTCTGCTTTGTTGCTGTGCATAATTAAGTCGAGGGAACCAATGCCGGAATATATGCATAACTGTATATGTTTTTAAACCAGAATACATGCATAAATGTTTTAAAGGCCACGTGGGTGAGATGCCAGGAGTCGCATGCCAAAAGCTACATGGAAAGCAATACGTATGAAGAAATTAAAGCAAGACTGAAATGCAAAAGGATTGAACGTTAAAATGTGATCCCTCATTTTCTAAAATCAGTCTCATCACCCTGGAGGGAGGGAGGGAGGAGGGAGTAGACGCTGCTTTGGAAAGGCGGCACGAATAACTGGATCTTCTCTTTTGTAGCAGGATCCTTGTACCAGTCACATCTACCATTTGAATTAAAACCCCGCTGTCATTATTTTAAAGGAGATTCAATTTCTGAAACTAAACATACTCGGTTACTGCCAAGCAGGCTGTGTATAAAGCTCATGGAGTATGAAGAGGTATATTGTTATATTTTACCAAAGTGGTTTATCTTCCAAAATTATTACACCATTAGCGCACAGCAAAATGCTTTACCGAGCAATTATTAGCCTTCGTCGTCTTGGAAAATAAGATGGTTTACTACAAAGGCTCAGAGGCTGCACCCGATTTGGATCTCATTTATATTAGTTTCATACCACTGAAATCTCACTGACTTCATTAGACTTGCTCTGATTTGCACTAAGAGAGAAGGGGAATCAAAGCCATTGAATCTCTATTTGAACATCAAAAGGATTGGTGCATTTGGTAGAAGGGCCAGAAGTTGGATCATTGTCAGGATCTCTAAGTTTGAAAGATGGGTGTTGAAATATTATGCAAATGTGCTCCCTAGTCAGGCTTATCTTCCTAAACATCCCAAACCAGAATTTTATACCTATCCTCTATACCATGGAGCAAACAATCTTAATTTAAAAGGGATTTAGACATCTGGCTAGAAGTAGCAAGCTTCTAAAACAACCTGAGAAAAATCTTTTCCAGTGGTAGCTTGAAATAATCTGTTTTTTCCTGGAAGAATGAAGAAATCTAATAAGTTTGCGGAGTGCTTTTTCTCTTGTTGTGTGTGTCGAGCTGTTTCACTCCAACACAAACAGGAGACGCTTTGATCTAGACAATAATACGTTGCAATCATGACTAAGTAACAGATACGCTCAATTTTAAAATGTAAATTTGATCAAATATTCCACTTGTTATCTATCGGTGATCTATCGCTGCATGGCAGTAAGGGTAAGCATGGCACACCATGTCAGAATACGCCACTCCGACTAAATCCTGAAACACCACGAAATAAATGCAACATTTTAAAACGCATCATTCATTCTGAAGCACAAAATACTTCCTTTAAAATACTGTTGTGGGGAAACGGTCACAAATCAATGTAATGTTGCGACATTTGAGTTTCAGCGACATTTTCCAACCGACCTCAGTTTCAGCCAAAAACAATGTACAGGCAGCTCTTCTCCTTTGTTACTCTATTTGCTGTCCAACACTTCTTCTCTGGCTGTTGAAGGCAAGAGGGGAGCTCAATGCTTAATGCAGCCTTAATTCTTTTGGGGAAACGCCTTCACCATCTCTCCTTTGTT
>JAGPOW010001167.1:18625035-18639888 GCA_030014935.1 Caiman crocodilus | reverse complement strand
TGAGTACAACCCGTCCACCACTACTCTCTGGGCACACCGATCAGCCAATTTTTTACCCATCCAACTGTGTAGGCATCAATGCCGCAGTCGCTTAATTTACTGATGAGGATGAGGTGAGAGACAGTGGCAAAGACCTTCCTAAAGACTAGAAAGACTACGTCCACGGTAAAACCATCATCCAAGGATTTAGTCATAAAAGGCAACCAGGTTGGTCAGGCAGGACCTGCCTTTGGTGAACCCATGCTGATTGCCCCTGAGCATGATCTCCCCTGCTGGCCCCCCCCAGATGTGCTCCTTGATGATCCTCTCCAAGAGCTTCCCAAGCACCGAGGTGAGGCTTACAGGCCTATATTACCCGGGTCCTCCCTCCTCCCTTCCTTGAAAATTGGGACCACATTAACCTGTTTCCAATCCCCCGATACCTGGCCAGATGACCATGAATGCTCATACAGCTGGGCCGAGGGCTCCACGATGACCCCTGCCAGTGCACTCAACACCCTTGTGTGGAAGGCATCTGGATCTGCAGATTTAAAAATATCCAGCCCTTCCAGAAGGGCTAAATACATCTGCACTGACCAAAGGCCTGACAAAGCAGCTATCCCTGAGATTGTCCCTACCTCTGCCTATCCATTTCTCTGCAAAAATGCCATTTAGGAACTGTCAGACATTCAGAGCGTAGTGGCACAGAGCTCTATCTTATTTAAGAATAAATTCATTATTACTTGCGAAATCTAGCATTGTGTACTCAGGTTGTCCTAAAATATTAATACATTTTTTTTCCATGTCATTTACAGATTGTTTCTATCATACCTACAACCTAAACTATTAAAGTTTAAAAGTGCACAAGGACTTATGAAGACTCTGTATTTTATTTATTAAAAAAAAAAAAAGAAACCTGCCACCAACTGACTACATTTAGTCAGGCAGACTTTGGCATTTCTTTTCAGGTCTCTCTCCCACATATAGGGACAGAATCTGCTCTGTGAAAAACCACATCCTGCTCCTGTCTATTTAAAGTTAGCAGTATTGGATAGATTAATTTGGCATATAGCACATCCTTGCATGGACCGCACGAAATATTTTAAACATTCAAGTAACAGGGTGCAAAATCTTATAACCTAACAGTGCTGGAAAGAATGACCTGTATAAAACAGCTACTTGCAAATCAAATTGAGTTCTCTTTTCAAGTAGATTGGTGCTGTTTTTAGTTTACAAAAGTGAGAGGATTAACAATAATTAAAAATAATTACAGCAATGGGACTACTGTGCGTACAATACGTCTTGGTCAGCTCCCATTTACACACTCCCTTGGGTCTCAGCTAAAAAGAAGAGAGATGCTCCTTCTTCACTCATTTATAATTCTTCACCCTTGAAACTGAGACGAGGGGAAGAGTCAGAGAAGTTGTGTTTGAGTCGCATATAATAAATGTTTTAGGTTCTTTTTCTTTTTTAGCAACTTCTCAGTACTAAGTCAGGTTTGCACAGCTGGAAATGACACCTGCAGAATAACTTTTGCTCTTAAGTGTTATGAGGGGAAAGAGCTTGAACCAGGGTTAACAACCTTCATGGTGAATTCAGAGCTGGAGGAAAATGGAGTAGTTTTGATGGGGCTCAGTCCTTGTCTCTTGTTGTAACGATGACCTTAGCAAATAAATGCATCCCACTTTGGAGTTTTGATTCCACCGCCATGCTTCCCCCTAGTCCCAATAGGTATGTAAGGATGCCTAAAACCAAACAGAAGGCAGGGCACGGTGGCCTGGAGATTAAGTCATTTAAAAGAGTTTGCAGGTGACAGCCTGCTTCAGGGCTCGGGACCTACAGTGGCGCAGGGAGAGTGCGGCAATGGGGAAAAATAATGAAGCCCCCCCACCACTGTGGGGAATATTGCTGGCTGCGGATACTTCCCCTGTGCCACCAAGGGGAAAAGCGGTAGCGTTGGGCACTTTCCCTGTGCAGCTACTGGGAAAAGCACCCACCTACTGTGTGTGGGTCTGCCTCCGACCCAGCCTAAAAAGGTTGCCAACTTCAGAAGTCACCTATGCCTTTCTGAATGAATTAGTCTCTGAGGTGCTGCCCTGCCACCTGCCTAGCTTCATGCTTAACTGCCTCTCTGAAACCAGATAGTCCAGCTTTGTTGCAGCACTGAAGCTAGATTCTGCCTTGCGTGGGGGAGACCGAGGCAATATACTGAACTATTCTAACACAGCGAGCCAGGAAATCACCACAACCATTTGTCCTTCGGTATATTCAGCAAGCACGATTAATGTAAGGACGCAGGAGCAAAGCTTGGGTTAAATATTGCAACTCCTCTGACAGATATCACTCGCTTCTCTTTCCACGACATATACATCAAAGGGGAAAAATGCAGATGAATTCTGCAGCATCTTATTTATGCTTCTGTGAATTATACTTCTCAGCTACCTTGAGGCAAAACAGCTATTCACGAAAGAAAATGGGTCCCCTTGCAGAGTTTCAACTCTATGTAAAAGAAACGACATGTAGCAAACTTTATAAAGGCGCCTGTCAAGTATCTGCTATTGTGTTCATTGTATTTAACCTCAGTTTCCAAGAACTCTAGAAAATAAATACAGGAAGATAGTCTAAAAGAACATTTAGTGACTTTTGAATGCATTTGAGGTTCCAGAGAAATTCATTCACATTTACAAGTGCTCTTGACACCGGGGTTGTCATTCGGTCAGAAACTTCATCCATATCTATAACAACAGAGATTGAGTGCAACGGGTTAATCATTCATTTCAGTTCCAATCCTGCTCCTTTTGGAGTCACGTTCCACATATACTTAGTGCTCCTGGGATCTACCACATTTTATTATATCAGCATAACACATAACTTATAATCAATTAAATCTATATAGCTGTAATGTGTTATTATAATGTGGTAGGTCCTAGGAGGACTAGTCCTGCCCTAGGACTGCCTTGCGCAAGCTGCTGTACAAACCAAATAAAAAGAAAGGGCCCGTCTCAGCGGGTTTACGATCCAGATATAAGATAAGCGACAACAAGGGGGATGCATCGCACGCAATGCGAGACAATACCAAGCAGCATGGCAGACAGAAGTCTCAGCATACTAATGTCCTAACCATTTGCCAACTTTGTGTTTACAGTGAGAATAACAGCAAACAGGTATGAATTTTAAGTAAAGTCATTACACAGAAAGGTTAAGTCATTATACAGAAAGGTTTCTTAAGCTCAGACTTTCACCCGACGCCAACGTCCTACCTAGCCAGAGCACAGATACGCAATGTTACCCAGCTATCAAGTCACAACTGCTTAAAGGCACTCTGTGTATTCAGCACTTGCAATGAATTGCTCACGAGCAAACTGAAGATCAAAAAGTCCTTGCAGAACGCATTCTGGCAGGTTTATATTTTATTATTAGCCAAGAGAAAACTCAAGAACGCCTCAGAAAAAGAAATTAGAAGTTTGTTCTGTGTATAGCTCATTAAGGATAGGATGAACACCACCTGCTTATAGGTCAGCTGGGATATAATCTTGGCCCCTGATCCTCTCCATTTCTAAACGTGCTTGTGTTGAAATGACTGAGGCTGAGCTGCGCAAAGCAGACAGGGTCTCCTGCAAATGGCAGCGCCCAACTCTGCAAGGCAGGCAAAGCCACACTTTGGAAAGGGAGTGGATGGGGTAGCATTCATGAATCCATGTGCTACTATTTAATGAGGATTAATGGATTTCTCCATCAGGTGAATGCCTCATCATTTGGATACCGGTGTTGACAGGTAGCTTAGTAATGCCTGCACATCTTTCTTTCTATTGCTGTTTAGAAACAATTGGAGTATAAGATGCAAATGCTAATCCAGCCCAGAGGTTGTAATACTGACTGCAGTGCAGCCAGGCAGCTAGTCTGCAGCCTGGTGCAGACACAATCTTCCCCTAGTCTACAGATTCATAGATGCTGGGGCCAGAAGGGACCTCGATAGATCAAGTCCGACCCCCTGCACAGGCAGGAAAGAGTGCTGGGTTCAGATGACCCCAGCCAGATGCCTATCTAACCTCCTTTTGAAGACCCCCAGGGTAGGGAAGAGCATCACCTCCCTTGGGAGCCCGTTCCAGACTGTGGCCACTCTAACTGTGAAGAAGTTCTTCCTAATGTCCAGTCTAAATCTGCTCTCTGCTAGCTTGTGGCCATTATTTCTTGTGGCCCCCAGGGGCGCCTTGGTGAGTAAAGCCTCACCAAATTCCTTTCTGTGCCCCCATGTTGAATTTATAGGGAGCCACAAGGTCACCTCTCAACCTTCTCTTGTAGAGGCTGAAGAAGTCCAGGTGCCCCAGTCTCTCCTTGTAGGGCTTGGTCTGCAAGCCCTTAACCATATGAGTGGCCCTCCTCTGGACCCTCTCCAGGTTATCCACATCCCTCTTCAAAACTGCACGCAGTACTCCAACTGTGGTTTGACCAGTGCCCGATAGAGGGGAAGTATCACCTCCTTCGTTCTGTTCGTCATGCATCTGCTGATGCAGGATAAAGTGCCATTAGCTTTTCTGATGACTTTGTCACACTGCTGACTCGTGTTCATCTTGGAGTCCACTAGGACTCCACGATCCTTTTCCGCTTCCGTGCCACCGAGCAGGTCCTTCCCGAGGCAGTCGGTGTGCTGGACATTTTTCCTCCCTAGGTGCAGCACTTTGCATTTCTCCTCGTTGAATTACATGCTATTGTTTTCTGCTGTTTATCCAACCTGTCCAGGTCTGCTTGTAGTTGCTCCCTGCCCTCCAACATGTCCACTTCTCTCTACAGTTTTGTGTCATCCACAAACTTGGACAGAGTACACTTCACTCCCTCATCCAAGTCACTGATGAAGACATTGAAGAGTATCGGTCCAAGGACTGAGCCTTGAGGGACCCCACTGCCCAAGTCCTTCCAGGTGGATGGGTTGGTATCCACCACGAATCTCTGGGTGCGACCTTCTAGCCAATTCGCCACCCACCGGACTGTGTAGTCATCCAAGTCACAGCCTCTTAATTTGTTTACCAGTATGGGGTGGGATACCGTATCGAAGGCCTTCTTGAAGTTTAAGTAGACAATGCTACTCCTACTCCTGCGTCCAGGTGTTTTGTAACCTGGTCATAAAAAGAGACTAGATTAGTCAGGCATGATCTACCTGCTACAAACCCATGCTGGTTTCCCCTCTCTTCTTCCCCTTCTTGAAAGAAGATCCTCCTTCTTCCCCTTCTTGAAAACAGGGACCACATTGGCCCTTTTCCAGTCCTCAAGGACCTGGCCCATGCACCACGACTGCTCAAATATTCCCGCCAGTGGCTGTGCAATGACGTCAGCCAGTGCTTTCAGTACCCTCGGATGGAGCTCATCCGGGCCTGCCGATTTAAATGCATCCAGTCCTTCCAAGTGACTCTGCACCATCTCAGGGTCAACAATTGGCAGTCTGGCGCCTTGCTGTTGCCTCTCTACAATCCCAGTGAGACTTGTCGTGCCCCTCGCTTAGGAACACCGAGGCAAAGAACACATTGAGGAGTTCAGCCTTGTCCCCCCCTCGTCCGTCACCAATTACTAATACCCGTTCAGTAGCGGTCCTATTCCACCCTGGGCCTTCCCTTTATATATCTGAAAAACAATTTGTTATCCTTAACTTGGGATGCCATCCTCAGCTCCATAGTAGCTTTGGCCTTTCTAACTGCCTCCCTACAACTGTGAGCTGAGGAGGCATAGTCCTCTTTAGTAATTTCCCCCTGTTTCCACTGCTTATGTGCCCCCCTTTTTGCCTTTAGGCTGCTCTGGGTTTCTCTGGTCAGCCAAGGAAGCCTCTTGGCCCCTTTCCCCCCTGCATCAGGAAAGTGTCCATCCAAGCAACCTAGGCCAGACACAAGGACTAGGACTTACCCGTTAATTAACGAGCTTTTATGCTAGTACAGAAGTCTGGCTTAAAAATGTTGAACTAGAGTTGCCACTTTCTGGCACCCAGTAAAAATGTGTTCAGAGCAAACACAGCACCACTAATGAGCGAAAGGCAGCAGGGATAAGAGAAGAGAGGGCTGCTTCAACAGGCAAGACCAGATTATATAGGGGGAAGGGAGGGCAGCCTATGCTAGCTAGTAACAAGCTGAGTTTGTAACCAACAAAAAACGGCTGAATAGCAAATGCAGGACCTGTGGCACTCATCTGAACCGCACGTAGCCGTCTGCTACCAGGGGGAAGATAATTCATCATGATAAAAACAAACATCCATTTTAAACTTCCTCAGCAATGAAGATGTTCTTATTTGCATAATGATGGTTATTTGAATATGATGAGCATTTGCCTGAGCGAGACTCAAGCTGAAACATATTCAAGATGTGATACAGTCTATACAATTATCTCAAGGATTGCAATTTAATACTATTTATCTAATGAAAGAAAAATAAATATTGGCTGTATAATCCATTATACTCGAGAGCTAGTTTTAAACTACACTTGAATAAAGTGAGTATGAGTGCAAGGTTTTTGCATTTGCTTCCAACGTCTAGTAGGAAGTAGATGCACTTTCCAAAATGGTGAATAATATAAACTTTGAGTAATTTACATCCTGGTAATCTGACTACAAAGGTAGTTCTAACAAAGTGGGCCGATTCTCCCCCCTCTCTCACTGGTGTACTACTAGCTGCACAAACACCAACAAAGTGAACACGGTTCATGCGCACAATAAAACAGTAGAGGACTCGCCTACCCAGGACAAAAAGGCATGTAAGATTTGGTGTCTGCAAGGTGGAGTCTGACCAGTCTAAAACTAAAAAAATAGAGTACTAATTTTTACACCGATGGAAACAAACCCCTGGAACAACTCAGCAAAGAAATGGTGTGGATCCTACCTACCTTGGAAAATGTAAATCAAGACCAAGACATTTTTTTCTCTAAAAGATAAACTCTTATTTAATCATGCTATATTGTCCCTGATGCAGGAATTGCTGGATGAAGTTCATTTATTATGCAGGTGGTTTCACTAGGATACATTGGCTGTTCATATCTCCAGTAAAACTAGGGTAAGGAAAGAATTGGTCCTGGGGGATTCAAAGAGAAAAACAGAACAAAAAACGTTCTCAACCTTTGCACACTGATCTGGATCTAAACATAATGACAGTCTTCCCTAATGAAGTCTGAACCAAAATTTCAATTCTCAACAGCCCCAAAACTTTGGTGATGTTTGGTTTTAGATCTCAAATGTGCAGTTTTTTATAAACTGAGCCCCCCCCCTCCCCATAGTTTTCTAACCAACACTGTTCTGAAATTTGACCTGATTTTGCAAATAGTTTTGAAGTTATTAAAATCAGAGTTTTCACTAAATTGTACTAAGTTGGAGGCACCTTAGGTCAGACTGAATGATATGAAGCATGTGTTCTGATTATTTTCTTTTAATTAAAAAGCATTCCTTTCCTCTTCATAGGTGGAAAGAGAAAACTGTCACAGAACTGTAATCTCTCAGCTGAATAACAGACATCTCCAAATTCTGGTGCCAGCTAGAAGAAAAATGTAAAGTATAATCCCCAATTGTGGCATGTTATTTTTTTTTCCTATAATTTACAACATAGTGGAAGCTGCCTTCATTTTTATGGCCATTTGTCTGATACAATATTGTTCCTGTCTTCCAAATGAGGATAGTTTCTCGCTATTTGTTATGGCCCTGAATGAACTTTATTGTTAGAAGTTTTTCCATACAGAAAGCTCGGCAGAGTGTAAGCAGAGGTTATGTAATCGCTGCAAACTCTCGGAAAAGCAAGCAGGAAATTGAGACCAAAACCCCATATTTAGGGGATGTTAGAAACCAAACACAGAGAAAGAAAACATCTCAGACTTCCAGCATCTCTACAAAGCATCTTGCAGTAAGCAATAAATGTAGGACTGGATATATATTTTGACCTGCTGTCAAGCAAAACACATTAAATGACAAGAACTGATTGTAGAGCTTGGGCAAAGAAGTGAAAATGGAAGCAAAGAGAACACTAAACCTGTTATAAATGAAAAGCAAACAAGGGAGGCAAAAAGAAATATGGCTCACTGGGAAGAGCAAACCTTTTATACACCCTTAGCAGTGCCAGCCGCGGGGTGAACTCCACCGCTGCCTTTTAAAGGGAAAAACAAAAGGGCAACTTGTGGTGTAACAGTGCTACCAGAAATGGGTCTTGAGCAGCCGTCCCGGGCACACACAAAGCATCAAGAGATGGATCAAAAGTCAGGCTGATGAGCACCTAACAGTAAAGGATGGCCATGCGCCTAGAGCGTGCGCACAAGAGAGAGCACATGGGAGTGAACTTGGATTGCATTTTGGAACAGATCCTTGCACATAATCCCATCAGACCCCCCAATGGCAACTATCAGTGCTGGACCATCCTTCTGGAGGCCACGTCATTTGTGAAGCCACATTGACCAATCTACTAAGATGCACTATTCTCTGAATTATTTTTTTAATTTAATGTTGAGGGTCTCTACCTCTCTCTGCTCCTAGGGAATTTCCTCTTGATCCTTGGCCTTTGAGTACACTACATCTCAGGAATGAACATCCAGTGTAAAATGAAGGAAACAACTCTACTAGTGAAGGACGGCCACGTTTCTAAAACATAAAAGGTATAAAAAAGACCTGGTCGAAACCCCAAAGGCAACAGAAAGATGCCCAATGATTTCAGTGAACTTTGGATCAAGTTTAGAGCCTTGCAACCCTGCTCCTGCAATGGGCTATATTTGTAGTGCTGCCCATTGCATCAGACCGTAAAAAGTTTTGGTACTTTCTCTTCAATTAACATAACATGGTAGTGTTTTTTACTTCATCAAGATCTGCAACCAAATTATTCATTAATATGGTAACCATGCTAAACTCTTCCATGTTTCAGGGAATTAATTTGCAGAATGCACTATGGCCACGTAATCTACTCTCCATGCCGTATAAAGCCACTTAGCCAACTGAAAGCATATTTAAAAAATGAAGACAAACTTCTTAATAGCCAATGGCTCGATTCCCTAATCTATTTGCTTAAGCTAAGCCTATTGGCTCTCTCCCATGCAGTGTACAGAGTTCACGTCTCTGTTGGCAATTAAATCACAGGGAGAGATTTTGATCAGTTTGTACAGCTCGTTGTGCCATTATTAGGACCATTATCCTTGCTGTTACCTCTTGAGAAGTTGAAGGAAACGAAATTTCACTCAGTCTTGATAAACTGTTTCATTAAAAAGAAGAAGAAAAATCCTTCCCCTTTCAATGCTGTACAAGACAAAATGCCTCATACAAAAGAGAAGCCTGGACATAGGTGTCGGGAGAATTTGAAAACACTGTCTCAGTTTGCATGATGAGACAAAAGTGACTGTAACAGTAAAGAGAACTAGGTTAGCACAGCTTTAATGACTTAGCTCAAGCCAGACGTGTCTGTCTGGCATACGGCCTATGAGGGCAATTTGTTTTGCAGCATATGGGGGACCAAGATGAACTTCAAGGTAAGCCAACAAATAGCCAAGCAGAAACAAGAATTCCTCCTGAAAATTTTAGGGCTGGAAAAATCCCGGCATCATCTCTTTGCTAGCTTTTGGTAGGTCACGAACTGTGCAAGCTGGAAGTATTACTTGGATGACACTCTTGCACATTGGCTCGATCCTGCTTGTAACTCAGGCGTTTGCCCTTGGCTTTGCTTAATGGTTGCCCCAGGTATAAAAATAAATAAATAAATAAAAAGGGCACCTTTTAAAAAAAGGTTTTATTTTTATCAATTCCAACCGACACACAAGGTACCAAAAATCAAATGCAGAAAGGGTTCAAAGCTGCTAAAAGTTTACATCCGCCCTTTACAAACAAACACGCCAGCAAATCTCGAATGGTTTTCTACATGCTCACATAAAGCAGCCCCACAAGAATATATCAGAAAGGCTTGGGAGGAAAGAGAGGAGAGGAGCACATAGACTAGAAACTAAAATCGATGGGAAAAAATGATTTATTTATACGCGTTATAAACGTAAAAGGCCCAAACTGGTATAAGTAACCAGGCCAAAATTGGTATACAGACTCTGAGTGTGGTGGTCATATGTGGAGTTTTAGGTATTCAGCACATTTAGAGATTTGTTATCATTTCAGAGCCTCCTACCACCACTGAAATCAATTGAAGTTTCTCACATTGGCTTCAATGGCAGCAAGATTGGACCCTGGAGGAGAAAAATCCCTGCAATAATAGAACATTTCAGTAGGAGTAAAAATTGCTCATCTCTCTGTCTCTTTGCAGGTATTTTATAACGCCCGTCAATGCAATGTGTAAGAACCAAGTCCTCACCAGTAAATCAGAATTTGCCAGTAACAACATGCTTACGACAGTAACTGTTCTTCTGAGCTTTGGAAAACCTATTTGCTAACCGGCTGAGGAAAAGAGAATGCTTTATAACTGACTTCAGAGCAAATCCTGCTCTGCCGGTGCTATTTTAATGACAGTGCTATTTGACTGTTATTGTCTATATTCTGTATAACCCTCAGAAAATGCAAACCCCGTAACAAGGCCTGAATCACCATGGTACTTGGGTACATATTTGGCTTTAAGCACAGGTGCTCCTAGACTCTTCCGTGTGATTACTCACATTCTTAAACACAGGCATGGGGAAAACCCCGCAAGGCACCGAAAATGGGACTCAGGTGCTTAAATTCTCCCAAAATCAAAAAAAAAAAAAGAAAAGTTTAGAAAAACCTTGTTCCAGCAGGCAGAAAGGAAGCTCATTAGTGTCAACCTTTCAGTCCTGAAAATTTCCTAGATGCCTGAACTAAGTTTGCAGACATGCATTGCACCAAAGCACTCTGGTCTGAGAAGCCAGGCACCCGGCTCCCGTGCAACACAAGGACAAGGCAAAGCATCACCTACGTTTCACCCAAGTCAAAATGGCTTAGTAGACACGTTTGGATGGGCCTCCTTTCAGAGATACCTCATTCTCCCCACTTCTTTGGCCCCCTTTTGGGGTCAGACATCATTCCTGGATAGTGCCTCATAGTAGCTAGGGTCAGGAGGGACCTGATCAGATCATCTAGCTTGACCCCCTGCCACAGGCAGGAATGGATGCTGGGTTCACAAGACCCCAGACAGGTGATCATCCAACCTCCTCTTGAATTTGCCCAAGGTAGGGGCGCGGATCACTTCCCTGGGAAGCTGGCTCCAGATTTTGGGCACCCTAACTGTAAAATATTGCCTTTTGACCTCTAACCTAAACCTATTCTCCATCAGCTTATTACCATTGTTCCTTGTCACCCCAGAGCTTCAAGACCACGATGAATTTGGACCGACCCCTTGCAAAAAGCAGCCGGTAAAGATAAAGGCAATTAGATAAATCCATTCAAGTTACCAAAATAAAGCACATACTTTACATTTTTCTTCTGACTTGTATATTTGACTTAGTTCTTTCTTGTCACACTTGTACGGTCAGTGGATGTAGACACTTCACTGATTGTTTCTAATTGATTAATATAGCTACAGTAGATATATTCCTAGAGAAAGTGCTAGAATTGAAACAGTTATTCCTGCCAATTAGTTATCCCGGGGTATTACAGTCTACATTCACCAGAGAAATACTGATGAAAATTAGCTGAGAATTTGGCTTTGACATCCCACTGAGCACACTTCTAGCCAAACGTGTGCCGAGATCTTAAAAGGGCATGACGGGCAGGGTAGAAGCGGCTTGCTTTACTGTACCTTAAAGGCCGGGTCTACAAGTCATGTGATCCCCGAAATTTTGAATTTCAGGATTTCTCAAAAGAGAAAGAAAACCAAAACGCATTTTGCAGAAGCTGTCATGATTTTCCACACAACGGTTGCAAGAGCAACCAATGCAATCTGCATCCAGATATAATTTTTTAATCCTTTTATTTTCCGGTGAAACTGTAGCAAGTAGATTTCTTTCTGGTCAGTGAAAATTTGTGCTGCAGTAGGAAAATAAAATTCAAACAAAATATCTAAGGAGTCCAGAAGCAAAGGTTAACAGTTTGAAAAAGATCTCACCTAAGCATCGTTCAACCGTTGAGACGAGTACCAAGTCAACAAATCTTCTTGATACCACAACTACATTGAAAGATGTTCTTAAATGCTTTGATTTCAGTGGCTGTATGTACCTGCTTCAGTGGAACAAAAGCTTTGACAAAGCATTGTGCAGACTTATAAAAGTTAGAGTTGCACGAATTTTCCAGGCCAGTTGTGTTGGCTCATACAAAATGGTGACCCAAGATTCAACCTGCCACGTACAACTTGCAGCATACCACAGGGATTTTTCCGTACAGTGTTTCTTTGTTCTTAATCTCCATCTCCTTACACTGAATATATAAAATACATGTAGGGAGGAGGAACAGAAGAATACTTTCTGCACTAAAGTCTGGTTCTAGAAGCTTTTCAATACAGTAAGAGTTAAAGCTGAACAAGGGGTTAAATGAAAACGCAGGCAGAACATACAAAATTAGGTAAAAACTCATTTGATGCAATTGCATTTAGTCCAAACACTTTGAAATGAAATGAGGGTTACGCTAGTTTAAATGCACATCCAATGAGTGCTCTGGTGCAGCAGCAGGGAAAAGGGAGAGAAAGACGACATATGTAGTTTCAGTTGACATGGGGCATTTAAGATCCCTGAAGAAACCGTCTTGCAGCGAGAGAAAGCATTCACCAGACAAGCAGATAAATAGTCATTTTGTTAATCCATTCTTGTGGTAAGCTTCTGCTAAGAAAGAGCTGTGCATTGAAGACCTCCCTTTCAAAAGTGCTGGGCACCTGCAGCTCTCATTAACTTCAACTGGATTGCTGGTTGCTTAGTATATTGGAAATATACTACTTCAGTGCTTTTTGACAAAGAAAAAACATAGTGTCAAGGCCCGTTGAGTTTCACTAGAGTACATGAGCCCCATCTGCTCTTCAGCTGCTTTAAATTGGACTAGCTTCATGGTCCTCACAGGAACATCAGTCTATGGTAGTTGAATGTTGGGCCTTGCATCTCACTTTGGAGGACTAAATTCCCAATCTGAGAAATGGGGATAGCATGTCTATGCCTTACGTGTGCTGGGAGTCTAGAATCCAATGATGATTGCAGAAGGCTGATACTATGATAATATAACCATATAAATAGGTAAGCGGTCTTCTCTAAAACATGTGGAAATACTAGGCACAATTTCCTGATTCTTAGGAAATCGAGGGAAAGATGCACATGCTTCCATAAACTTAGATCCTATTTAGTTGCACGTTTCTAGTACATGCTGCACTAGATATATGCATCACAATCTCCCCAGACATACTCACATACTTCCTACTTGATGGAAACTTAAACACGTTGAAGAGCAAGCCAAATAATGTTTTATTTGACATATGAAACTTGCTCCGAGCCGACACGTTATACTCTACCTTGCCTCAGATTAAGGGCAGGAAGCAGAAAACGGAGCAGCAGATCCAGCAGGGAGCAAAGGGGTGGAAGCAAAAGCAGAGCAGCAGATCAGGCAGAGGAAAGGGATTGGAGTGGGACTCAGGTGGGAGATAGGGCTAACGTCTCTGAGGCCCCTCGGCCCTATAGGCACTTGAGCTATTTTGCAGTTTTCTGCCAAAAGGTTTCCTCCCAAGCCTCCATCAGAATTACTGCAAACCCCTGTCTTGATTTTTGCATGAGTCTTGCCCTAAAGATGAAGAGACAAGTGGAATATTGTTTTAAGGGCGACACTATTTAAAACACAGAAGAGGGGGAAACAGCGTTTCCCGGAAGGTTTTTGAGGGGACTTTCAAACACTTCAAGTCATTATCTTTAATAATGGTCAAACGATAGCCTGGCTTTTCAAAAACTTCCGTACAGAGGACCCGGGAGCGAAAAAAGGGCTGGCCTGGTCTGTAGGCTCACTTTGTGCGAGAGATAGCTGTTTCCCATTGAGAGCAAGAGTTATGGAGACAGGTCAAGACTCCTTTGTATAAAGACAGCACCTCAGAGCAACAGTGCTTTAGAAGCAGAGCTTGCTAATTAATTCGGCTTTCAGAGCAGCTGTCACACCATCAAGGATTCATTGAACTCTTACATGTGGCGCTAGCAAGGCCGTTAACAAGACACCTCATGCTTCCCCAGATGTTCACTTTATGGGGTTCCATCATTAGGCAGAATGAGTTTTGTGCTTATTAACACAAAAGAGAGCAATCAGCTGCAAACCGCAGCACCATCTGGAATGGCGATGTCTCCCTATGTGCCAGATGGGAACAGTTCAGACCAAGCAAGAGTGCTGAGTACGTGCGGGCTGGTGAACAGCGTACCCAAAAGTAGGCTTGGCTTCGGGTCTCGTTTTATTATTTAGAAGATGGGTTCTGCATATAGCTGTAAGGTTTACCCTACATCAGAAAAAAAACCCACCCAACCCTATAATATGCTTACAAGACCCACATCAGGAATCAGGAGTATAGCTTGTTTCAGTTTGCCTAACGCACATTTAAAAAGTTTTAAGCAAACGGCAATTTCTTACCTCTTTAGCAAATTAAATTTTCAAAGTAATCTATTGACATACTACACCCGAAGAAGGAAGTTCTTATTATCCACATTGTGAGCCTTGAGAGAGAGAGGGAATGTGTGTGTGTGTGTGTGTGCGCGCGCGCGTGTGTCAAATTCGGTGTGTCACGAAATATTTATTAATCGTCTAAAGTGATTTGTTCTGCACATGAGAAGATTTGGGATTAAATGTTGTAGCTGCCACATTTGAACAGGAGATGATCACTAAGCTATTTGTTTCCATGGCAGGAAAAGTTGAGCGCCGTTCTCCAGAGAAATAACATTTAGCGTGGTGCTTTTTAAGCTTAACAATTTTTTTTTGTTACTGGTTAGTGATAGTTTCAGAGGCAATGCGTAGGCTGGGGAAATGAGGGCTTAAAA
>JAGPOW010001167.1:18519035-18573630 GCA_030014935.1 Caiman crocodilus | reverse complement strand
TGGCATTTTGGCGAGGGTGGTCTTACCTTCTCCAGGACATCCTGCCCAGTGTGCCTCTGCTTCCAGGAGGAGCATGTGGGGTCAGGCTGTAGGAAAAGCACAGGCTCCGACTCACTGGCCATATAACCTGGCTGCAGCATCACCCATGTTGCGGCACCCCTGGAAGGGCATCACAGCACCCTGGTAAAGAATGCCTGGCCTAGGAAACCAGGGAAGGAAGGAAAGATATGAGGAGAAGCATTTCTGTTACAAGGACTGGACCCATACGGCTGAATTATTTCCTGGCTGGCTTGGGAAGCTGCAATTAAAGAGACTGAAAATTTACCCTGCTGCTTTTCTTTCTAATGAGAGTTTGGTCTAATTAAAGGTATCAGATTCAGCCAAAGGACCTTGTCTGCCTATGTCCTTAGACCACCACGGCTACAACCTACACCCCTGAAAGAGCTACTGGCTCCGTCATGTTGAGCAGTCTCTTGTAGTCTTGAGAAGCCAAGGGTTGCTGCTGTTTTGCCCACTGCTACCCTTCCAGCTTAACGCGTAGGGCTTTTCTGTTTTACAAATGTAGATTTGCCCCCTTCTGCGACCTTATCACTTTTGCTGCAATATGTTAATGGCAGAGAGACTGGTTGCCAAGTTTGGACCTGACCAATATCTACAGCTTAGATATTTGCTTTTGATTCAATCCCAAACTTAATTTATGTAAAAACAATAAGTAAATGTATTCCCACATGAAAGCGGTCTTTCAAAAACCCCGCACAAGCGCTACTTTTGTCCAGTACCGGCATTGATCTGATTGGCAATGGCATCTTCTCTGAGGTCCTGCGCTCTACAGGGAAAACTTCTGTCAAGTTTTGACATGAGACGTGAAAGTGCCTAAGAAAAAATTCTTGGTACTTTGTCAAAGCATGTTTAAGTAAAGTAAGGGTCTGAATAAGCAACTGCAGGGAGCGGTGGTGCCTGGAGGCAGGAAAACAATCACTTTGTGCTTAGTTTTACAATTGTTGGTCATGTGTCTCGTTGTTTGCTGTACCGGGCTGTTCAGCATCTGCTAAACACCAGGAGCTGATATACTAGCATAAGTTAGCTGGCAGCATTTACCCTTTCAAGTGCTACTCTCACATACCATTGCAATGGAGTTTTTTTCCCCTTATGTTTTTATGTGGGTCAGCAGGTGGAAGATTTTCATTATTTTTTTTAAATAAAGGGAGCATGTGATTGACTGGCTAATTTATCTCATGATGTTATAGCCACAAAATGTATTTGCCTGTGTTTTGTAGGTCTGAGCCAACTTCCATGAACCTTAGCGGCCGACACCGAATATCCCAAAAGAACAGCAGCTCGACGGCTGATGAAGCCCTTCGCTGCTTGAAATGCAGATGGATGAGATAGATAGATAGATAGATAGATAGATAGATAGATAGATAGATAGATAAAGGATTCCCGTCATTCTGTGTTTAAAATGTGTGGCTTTTTAACTTTGCACAACTTTCTCATCAGAAAAGACCACTGATAGAGAGTGACTGGCTCTCTCTCCTATCCATTCCCTTCTGCTCCTTTCCCACGTCTTAGTCTTTTCTTTCCAAGTTAGATGACTCTAATCTTTGCGATCTCTCCCCACAGGGAACAGCCACAACAATTCCACTCCACTTCTGTGGTTGTCCAGGCTTGAGTGTCTGCCGAATCCTTTTCTAGTCCCTTTGGGATTTTATCCATTTTTCCCACATTAGAGCTAAGAGGATGGACTAGATGCAAAACTCGTTTGAATTTGTTAATGCTGTGCTAGAAATAGCCAGATCTCAAACTGAACGGAGCTACAACCTTTCCTCCAGGGACACTGAGAATGCTTTGTTTTAAGCACTATAAAATGTATAATTAAATGCATCTGGTCCTGGAAGCCACCAGCAGTTTTGCAGGTGCTGACATCTAGTGCGTAAACGCAGCCTGCAGGTCCAGCTTGAGCAGACATAGTGCATTTTGCTTAGATGTGGCTTCCTAAAGAAAAGTACATTGGGCTTTCAGCTGGAGCTATAGGTTTGCTTTCACCCTTCAGCTCTACAGTGTGCAAAGCGGAGTGACTGTGCTGTCGAGCCAGGTAACAACAGGCTTTGATTTTGAAGTAGGAATTCCTTTAAATCCTCAGTGCTTGCTAATATAGCACCGCCTGTGCGTAACCCTAAGGAGAATCTAGATTGCAAATGGTTTTCTTTGCCATTTATGCCAACTGTCTATGTCATCCAAATGCAACAGTCTTTGCTAAATACCTTCGGCTATCTGAGTTCATTGAGAGCATCTGAATTTGTGCCGTTGTCAGACTTGGAAGGCAAAAATGGGAAGCTTTTGAAGAGGTTGTTAAGCTGACTGGTTCGTGCAGAAATATAAAAGGCTCTGTAGGAGGCACCAAAAGCCGTGAGCTCCATAATCAATCATCATGGACTTACCCGGTATATTTTCAGGTATGGATACATGTGCATCTGAAGACCTGGAGGTCCAGTTCAGAAAAAAACCCATTCATTATTGCCCATTTCAGGATATTGCTGACCATTCGGGGTCATTACACAAGCAAAATTCCCATTGGCCTTTATGGGTTTTCTTTTTCTTTTCTTTTTGGCTCACTTGACTACCTTATAAATGATCTCTCTCCATTCTTGGGAGTTGAGAGCCCCTGAATACCACTTTCTCTCCAAAGGCATCTCTGCCTCTTACCGTCCTTTAATCAAGTATGTCTTAAATCTCCCATTTTGTTTTAAAAGTAGGATAGTCTGATTTGTGTGTCTTACTTTGGAGATACATCTTGCCTGCTATTCCACCTGATGAATAAAATAGTGTTGAAAAATATCCCGTTCTAGAGGTTCAAAGGAAAAATACAAGGGATCTGAATACAAGAGAAAAATACACTCTCCTCCAAATGAAACATAAATCCACCTTTCCTGGCATGCACTAGCTGCTGAGTTAGGACTCATGTCTGATGCGATTAAGCATTTTCCTCATCTGTATTTTATCACTCGTGTTATGTCAGTTTAATTTTCCCACTCTGAAAGAGATCAATGGAAAAGGAAAATATAGCGAATGTCAAGATGCCCCCTTTAGCATTTAAACTCTGCTGTTGTGTGTAGACTGTCTCATCCGGCTAAAAGAGCATTGCCATTTTTTGAAGTTTAGCTCATGATTAAAATAAATAGTTCAAAACTTCGGGTCCAGATACAGGGTTTGCTTCATAGCTCCTATTTTTGAATTTCTCTTACACCCTTCTGCTTTAAGGTCTATCCATCCCCCGCCGTGCAATGGGCAGAAGCTGCAAAGGCCTTAACCCCTTCACTGCCACCCCCTTTCCATAGTTGCAGGACTTATCAGTGCTACCTAATGTCACAGTGGGACACTTCCTCCGTTCCTGGTAAAATTACTTGCATTGCATTTATGTTTCCTGGTGAGGTTGCGGCTACCATCATGTGGCTAAGAGGAATTATTTCTGGCTGAAACTTTTTAGGCAAAAAAACCCCCGTAGGTCCAGCACATTGAGATAAAAGTCTCAAGCTTTTCATTCAAGCTGCAACGTTTTTCTTTTTAAATCTTCACAGTTCATAGGCTATTTGGGAAAATCTGTTTTGGGAAAGCCAAATTTATTAGAAAGTTTCTAATGGTTTCCAGACTGCAACATGGAGTCCCTTGCTTAGCTCTGCCGCCTTATCCCCATTCAGGGCTTTGTTCACCAAGCCAAACTGCCTTTAACCCCAAGAGCTGGGAGCGTGCACCTCTTCTTCACCCAAAAGGGCTCCAATTTGAGATGTAAAATCATTTTGCAGGTGCTAATAAACACTGGCATCATCTCATTTCAAATGAAGCGGGCAATAATTTGAATTTGTAACAGACTTGCACACCTTATTTAGGGCCAGATTCGGCAGTCTTCATGCTGAGTAACACTTAAGCCTTTGTAGCCAAGCACTTTTAAGGGTCACCGCTGCATCGAAAGAATATGTAGATTCTACAATACTACGTGCTCTTACCTCTGCTGAGACCCAGATTATAGTCAAAGTCTTCTCACTCCAGTTTCACCTCCCCGCACTTAATAAAACATCACTCTTGTGAAATATTTACATTGATACCACTCTTAATTTGCTCCATTGAATTAGGGGATAAATTATGCCTTCATGTGGTGCAATGCGTGATGAATAGGAGTAAAAAGATGCCTCTAAGGCTGATGAAGGATAAGTAGTGAAGCAACATGAAAGGAACCTGTTCCTCCAAATACCTGGCATTCATTTGTCTTTCAGCTTCAGAACTGCGTTTAAGGATCTGTACACGTGGAAGCCGTTTGCAGCACACAAGAACCAGATTTTGGGGGGCTCTTCAAAACCTACGAGCAACGCTGTGTAGTTCTGAGTCCCTTCTCCTGGCGTATCATGTTAGCTTGCCTAGGTACCTATTCTGTAGAGCACTCCTGTAACAGCCTTTTAGGTGATTTGGGTTGCCCTAAATTTCAGCTGCTTCATTTAGTTGTTACCTTGTCCTCCCAAATAAGAAAAACTCTGGTGGCCCAGTGTTCACAAAGAAGTGATCCTACTGGGATTTACTTTCTGTGCAGGGGAAGAGAGGGAGGACCATAGAGCCGGCCAGCTGAAAACCAGAACAGATGGACAAAAAAGAGCTAAACCTCTTTCCGAGTTCTTAGCACGCCAAGAAAGGACGCAGGCATCTCACGCGTACCTAGCTGACAGGTGAACTCGAAACCTATCTCAGACTCATGTTCTTTCCCAGCCCTGTTTGTTTGTTGGAAAGCATTTGCCCCCTCATGCAGCAGGATCTGCAAGTAATACCACAATTCAAACTGAAGCCAAAGTTTTGTGCCACTGCTGAGGCTGTTAGGAAGGTTAGACGGTCTGGAATAAAGGAAGCAAGACGTGCTGCATCGATGCCTCTTCTAGTGCGGAGAGTGAGAAGTGTTAGTGTAAAGTTCAAATACTAAAGAAACTGATCCTGCAAAGACTTGAACAGGCACTTAATTTTATTTTTTCTTTTCATTTAATCCCATGGAAGTTGGGAAGACCCAGTGGGACCCAGTTTTCTTGCACAGTCAGAAATATATCCAGCAATGCTGAAACAACTTTCCTAGTAGTAGGTAGTTCTGACCATTATAAGAATAGCACATGTTCAGAGGGAGATTGTATTCTGTGCAAGTCGAAATGTCAAAAAAGCCAATGACGGGACAAGTGGGTGGCTTTGGAATTGGTGCTGAATGATCTGGCATCGTTCAGTAGCAGGCCATGGACTTAATACCAGTCCTAATCAGTCGAAGGTGAAGTAGTTACCATGTGATGACTATGTGGTCATCTTGGTCCAGCTCCCCATAATAGCCGCCGTTAATTAGCTTCTTTATGCACAATGTCAGGTGACACTCCAAGGATTAAATAACCATGGTCAGTCGACTGTGAGCCCAGGCACAGGACACATTTTACACCAGTATAAAATCTATAACTCTTGAAGTCTCTTCTGTTCAGTGGCACAGCAACATTATAGACCTTATATAAAGACATAAACCCTTACGGATTGACTAACAAAGATATATATATGGACACAAACTTTTGCTACTTCATCAAATGCAATACACACACACACACACACACACATGTATACGTATAGGTATATGTATATTAGGGCCGTGCAAAAATTCACCAGCTGTTTTGTTTCAACATTGTTTCGACTCATTTCAAGCACAAAACAGTGAAATCGAAATGAAATTAAAGGTTTCAAAGCAGCCTCGAAACAAAATGAGGGCAGTCTAAGCATTTTGCACCCGGCTTCCCTCCCTCATCTGGCAGGCAGACTGGGGGCCCACAACCCTGGGAGGACTGGCACAGCCCCTGCAGCCCTCCCGGGGTTGCTGGCCCCCGATCTGCCTGCTGGATGAGAGTCTGCAAATCCTTCTGCTGGCTGGATGCCCATGGGCAAAACTCGAAACAGTTTGAAACAGCGTCACTGTTTCGACGAAACAAAACGGAATAGCGGTTTCAAATTGAAATGAAATTTGAAACGAAACGTCGTGTGGTTGAAATGTCAAAACGCAAGTCAAAATGGAGCGGTGCCATTTCACACAGCTGTAATGCCTGTGCATGTGTGTGTGTGTGTATAAGTATTATTTAGTTATCCTATAAAAGTGCATATCTGCCCTGCCTTCTGACTGACTTCAGACTAAAATGGCTAACTACTCTCTACTCGGAGCAGCCGAGGGACTGTGTTACTCTTGAAAAGGGGGTGTGAAACACCCCCAGCAGAGAAGGTCTCCATTTTCTGGTTAAGTGCCCTTCCCACCAGGTTTTTATATAAAAAGGGGTGAGGGCAAGAATACTTCCTTTCCTTCTCAGGCTTCTGCATTTTGCAGAGTCCACTTCTGCTCTGAGAATGCCTATGGGCTCCCACCTCTGGGTGAGATTCAGGTGGAGGAATGCCTGATTTCTGCATCCAAATCTGCCTTAGGCCTAAGCCAGTCACCAAGGTGCTTCTGCACATGTCAAGAAGCAGAAATCCAGGCACCTGAGGAACTTTACTCCAGAAGTGACATATCTATAAAGTTTAGACACTGCCTGCATGAAGTGGCAGTTGAGTATGGGGCTTGCGTACCTAATGCCAGCTTAAACAGCTAAAGTTGACCATAGGTTTTCTGTTGGATCTGGAGCTAAGTGACCTGTCCAGGATCTCAGAGGAAGTCCGTGGCAGAACAGGAATTTAGACCTTCCACAGCATAACTTGGCATCCTTTCTCTTGGGCCCTCATCGTCTCCATAGCTGAAGTCTCAGCTTTTAGTTAACTGCACTTTATAATATAAAAATTATAAAATTCTGAGACCAATGAATGCAGATAAGACCAGTGAATGTACGCGCTTAAAAGAAAGGAGTGGGGTTTTTTGGTCAAGGTATCTGTAAATCAGAAAATGGTTCCTTATGCCCATAGTTAACTTTCTGCATAGATCTTCATGCCTCCTCACTCCAGTCCACTTGTACCATAGCCATGGCTAGCTGTGATGACTTCTCACATGCTCGCTTGAATATCTGCAGTTCAACAAGAAGGTCTATGATCTGTCCCTCTGTAAGCAGCTTTTAGGGAAGGTGTTAAGTAAATCTCTGCATAGAAACAGCCCAACTAAATGGCTCCTAGCTTATTGGGAAAGGGTTTACTTGAGATTGGCTGTGCTGTAGTTCATAGATCAAACCACAAGGTAGAGCTACATACAACGATTAGAACGGTTTGTCTCCCGAGATATACAGACTTTCCGTCTTTCTCAATCACTGAAGCAGCAAGCATGCTCCCTGGGGGCTTTTGGCCATATGAAATGATGAAAAATAATGGGTGTTTGCCTACTTTCTAGCAGAGATGTTCTCCCTTTCCTTTGAAGCTCAAATGTTAAAAATACACGTTCAAATTTCTCAAGGCCCCCAAAGCTGAAACAGACACTGCAAACACAGGCACGTTAATTAGACTTGGCTGGAAAACAAAAATTCTGCCTTTTTATTTCTCTCTCTCTCTGCCCTTGGACTTGTTCCACCTCTATGAGTATTGTTCAGTGGCTTAGAAAGTGTCACTGTATTCTTGTAGCTAGCTAAGGTATTCATACAAGCTATCATAAACCCTAGCTCAAGTCTCTGTTCTGGGAGATCTTGAACCCCAGATGAGTACCTTCATGCCTGGGCTGCTGCAGGATTGGGGCCCCTCTCTGGTTTTGATGAGAAATTCTGTGCCACGTCTGAGAACCATCCCAACAAAACTTGCATCGAACAATGATACCTTTTCTGCCAGAAGTCTTGGCTTAGGTGAATTGGCATTTAACAACGTGCTTCACCAGGATTCCCATTCCCGTCTAATGGCAACTGTGCCAAGGGCTGTCTTGCAGCCTCTCTCTCAAACACGTTCTCACCTCTGTCGCATGGGTTATCTTCTTTGGTTAAAGCTTTGCAGTTACTTCTCTTATATAAGTGAAGTTAATCTCTTTAAGGTGCCACACTGCCTTGCCTTCTGCCTAGCTTCAGACTGACATGCTAAAGTAACTACCTCTCCCTACTGATCTTCAGAAACAAAAAAATTGCTGTTCTTTACATCTTCTTCCCTAAATGCCATTGCAGCGAATGTTATGAAGCTGATCTTGAACCCTCACCACCAGCTGGACAACATATACCTGGCAAGGAGGCTCTGCCTTTATTACAGTCACATATGAAACAGGATAACTAATGTTCTGCTCCCTGCTGCATCAGTTTAAAGTGCAGAGACTATGAAACCTTACAATATACTACTGTACACCTATAGGCTCTGACAGGTTATTTATTGTGGTGCCATGACATAGCCCCGGTCCCACACATAGGTTCCCATCAGACTTAGGATGTTATCTCACATGCCATAAAAGGCTGATATTATGAATGCCATCTGATGTGCTGCATGCCCCAACCTCACATCTGCCCTTGGTTTCAGTAGCTGCCAAAACATGATAAACTCTACTTAGGCAGCTTTGGGCTGAATCAGGACTCTTGCCTCCCTCCCAAGCCAATAAACATTTCTAAACACCTTGACTTACTAAATGGGAGCAAAGGTTATCTCCAAATCTATATTGAAACCAGGGTGCTGTGTTGCGTACAGCAACCAGGGCACTCCTCTGTTGGCAAAGTGAGCTATCTAGTACATTGGGCAAAGCACAGCACCCCAGTTTCGTGCTGACTGGAATCACCATGGTGCATACTGCAACTCCGCTGTGCCAGGATAGAGACACTGCTGTGAGATATACAGTAGACCTAGGTTATGGGGCCCTCGGTCCAGTGTGAAGCCAGTGGATTTATCGGTGTTACAGAGCCATGCAATAGGGCTGTGCAAACCGACACCCTTCCGTTTCGACTTGAGTTTTGAGGTTTCGACGGAAGTGTTTCATTTCAATTCAAAACAACTCTTCCATTTTGCTTCATCAAAACAGTGAGGCTGTTTCAATGTTTTGCTCATTACTTACAACGGGGAAGCTCAAAACAGCCTCTCTCTTCTGGCAGGCAGATGGGGGCTGCAGCCCTTGATCTACCAGCCAGGTGAGGGAGGGAAGCCGGTGCTGCTGCCTGGGACTGGGGAAGGAACTGAGCCCGATTGCGGGAGACTGAGCCCAGGGGAGACGGGGAGAGCCAGGGCTGGGCTCCTGGCTGCTGCTGGGAGCGCAGCCCTGTTCTCCCCATCTCCCACCACCTCGCTTTTGAAACGTTTCGACTAGCCTCATTTTGTTTCAAGGCTGTTTCAAAGCCTTTTGTTTCGATTCGATTTTGCCGTTTTGAGCTCAAAATTTCGCACAGCCCTACCATGCAATTGAAGTTCATTCTGTGATGTTACCAATCTAAGAGGAAGAATTATTAATAACTATAACGTACTTATTTGACCCCCAGTTGTCTTTCCTGCCGGGGGCTTGGACCTGATGAGGTCCCTTCCAGCCCTAAATTTCTGCATGTGAATCTGTGAGTGCGTGAACTGATTCCAAGGTTCCTACCAAGAAGTGCGAACACCCGAGGGATCCCAAGAAACAAACAGGAAAAGCGGCAAGAACGTGACTGAGACAAACTCATTTCAAACCTGCACAAATATTCTCAGAAAGGGCTATGCATTAATGATTGATGTCTCTTAACTAGCTAATATTAAAAGCCTAATCTTTCAGAGCTGTGCCATTCAAGCTAAAGTAAACCGTAGGTGCTCAGCACTGACCGGCTAATTTTTTTGGAAGATCATTCAAGATGGAAGAGCCTTTAGGTTGGAAGCTTTCTGGCAGGGACTTTTTATTCGTTTGTATGTACAGGGCCTAACACGGTGTCCGTGACTGAGCCTTATGAGAACTGCTGTCGTACAAGAAATCACTGGCAATAAACCCGGATCCTCTTCTTTTAGCAACCAGGAGTAATTGCTGCAGTTCTTGCAACCTGCGTGCAAAGGAGCCCTCTGCAACTCTGCGTGTCTAAGTATAAGAACTGACTGGATCTTTCCTTACCAGCAGCAGATGGGGGGCTGGTGTATACAGTCGGGAACCACAGCTGCTCTGTAGATCACTGCATGCAGCCCCAGCGCTCTGCCTTCTTCCTCTGACCAGAACGCTAGCCAGGGCCTGCAGGGGCTCATCCCCATGCTAGTCATCATCTCTCATTCAGGGTTAAAATGTTGACTCCCCTGCTCTCCAGGTAGCCAGTGACACCCATCTCCATCTAAATTTTCAGACATAATTTTGTTCCCATGATACCTCTTAAGCTTTGGATGTGCACCCATCAAAGATCGGCAAGCCTCAAGTGCCATTGTCCTTCCTATTCCACCCTTAAAATTCTCCTTTTCGTAAGGCCAACCAAATACTTAGGCATCTGGTGTACTGTGAGGCTAAGCAGTATTGTCTCAGGGGTCCTTGCACTTCTCTATATTCACCCTTTTAGCATACAATCAAGGAATAAGATTTGGGGGCAAAGGTCCGCTCCTGTTCTCTCTGTACAGCTCTTCACACGAGAGGTTGCCGCCCCATGACTGACACCTCTAGGCGCTCGTGAACTAAACATCATCAATTGATGATAGCAAGTCATTGAGCAAGGGGGAAAAAAATGCTTGTAAAGACCACAGAGGATTTCTCTCGTAGACTCTCGCCTGCTCTAGTCTGTTCAAATGGAGATCACTTTGCACCGCAACTTGGGATCCAGCTTCTGTAGGCTTGTTAGTGTTTCTCCATACAGGTACACAGAGCAAGAAGTTCAAGAGCCCTTGTCGTCTCATATTGCGAGCATTTGCTTGCCTTAAACTTGATGGGCTTTAGTCCACGTCCTTCCCCTTCCCTTTCCTCTCCATGCCCCCGCTCCAGTTCATCTTAATGCTTTTCCCTAGTCATGTCTGATGCACACTAGTCTCTTTTATCAAAGGACTTTCACACCTGAGGCCTCAAGTCACATACTTGCAGTAAAACAACTGCTTAAAAGCAAATCCTTTTAAATCCCGAGGCCAAACACCATAACAAACATATCTTCTCAAGGGATCAATTTTCCAAACGTGCTTTTGAACCTAAGTCCCAGCAGGCATTTGGCTTTAAATGTGTGATAGGGTTTTATTTCTATTTTTTTTGTAAAGAAGTTCCTCCTTCATTGTTCCCTCCGAGAACATGTGCTATTTAAACCTGTACCTCTGGTGGATTGTGCCATTGAAGTGCAGATTAGCAGAGTGCTGCTGGGGGGTGGGGGAGACGTGACATTTCGGGACACAAAGATAGATTGAAATAAAATCTTCCAAGAAAGTGTTGGTTACACTGAGAGCGTATCTCTTTGACGGGGGAGAGTTAAATCATGTTTTCAAATCAATCTGTTATATATGGGGCTGTCAGGCTGCGGCAGCTTGAATGAAGGAGCTTTTAAAAAAGGGAGTGATCTGGAACATCTTCCTGAAACAGCCTGCAAATCCTTCGGCATAAAATGCTTTCAAATTAACCCTGCGCTCGGAAAAGTTCGCTTGCCCAAAGTCCGGGGGCGCTTGCAGGTCGCTTTTCAAGCTGGGCCTAGCAAAATATAGATCCTCAAGCTGCCGGGTCACCGTGTCGCTGACTTGTTACCCAGTTAATTGCACAGGCAGATGAACACTAGGCAGGCAAGGACGTGGCATTTTGCACTATGCTCGTGCAATTGGCCCATAGCACCTGACTTTTCTAGGGGGGCCACTGCCTGAAAACCTGAATGAGTACAATTGCAGAGGCTTCACCGAGCGCCGCGTGCATTTCAATTCAACCAGACTTTCTTAGCATGAGCATCAGTGTTGCTGGAGTGTTAAAAGACAGACCTGGCAGGTAGGGACATGGCTCCTCTGTTTGGGGGTGCATGTGTGGTATAACACCCTCCCCCTTGTGTGTCCCTTCTCCCAGAGGTAGGCGTAGTTACAGGTGGGGTGGAAATCTATTTAGGTCTTAGTGCACCTAAGAGACATTTGCCCAGCTGAATCAGGGGCAAATACCATACTTACATGGCAGAGGAAATACCACGAATACAATGGTGGCAAGGGATATACCCAGGCCAAGGTAATGCAGTTAAAATGGCACTGTGTAGTGCAGGGTTGCGCCCTTATCTGCTTACAGACAGGCTCTCATAGGGAGACCATCGCTAGCTTCCCACTGCCCAGCTTCCAGTGGGAGGATCTCGGCTACTCACCCACCGTGGAAATGGGGGACTCCTCCCTAGCTTGCTCCCGTGGCCATCCGGCCAAAGGCAGGCCAAACTCAGGGGCATCCAAACCCCAAGCTTTTGGACTTGGACCTACACGTAGGATGCCCGCCAAAGAACTTGGAAGCACCTGAAGCCCCAGGTGGGGACGGAGGATGTTTGCTGGTAGTTGGGCCACATTTGGTGCTTGCATGACTTACGGATTTGGAATTTGTTTCGGCTGATTTGACTTGGAACGTGAAAGATTTTTCCCGAAAAATTAAAATGAAAACCCCCCAAAAGCTGCATCAGGGGCATTTGGAGGACCTAAACACAATTGGCAATTTTACTATCTGTGTAGTGTAGATGCATAAGTGAGCGTGCATCTGCTGAGCATGCACAGTAAGCTACACTGGCCGGGGAGCTACGTGCATGCGGTTGCTGGGAGAAGTACCAGAAAAAATGAGTCCGGGTTTTGCTTCTGAAATCGTTTATGCCACCTGCTTAGAGGCTGTAGTCGGTGGGGGCAGAAGGAAAAAGGTACAGTACCACCTTCTTCCTCCACAGCTACCGCCCCGTGCACCCTTCTTTAGGACCTACGCACCCGCAAACACAACCTGTAACTCTGTGCCCCAGCCCTTTCCCGGTTTGCTGGGAGATGCAAGTCAGAGTGGAAATCCATGGACTTGTCTTTTCTGCTCTAGCAGCAAGGTACCTACTGGTGTTTTTCGCCCCTTACTTGGCTTGCATCCACATCCACAAATCACTAGCTCAAGTTAAGTGGTTAAGCTCCAAACAGCTGGCCCAAGGGGGTAGGTTGAAACTTAATTGCTTCTGGTACTTGAGCTAATGATGCAGTGGACTTGCAGCTGCTCAAGTTACAACAACTTGTCAAATGTTAATCCAATTCTTCTCTGCAAGGGAGTGTTATGCAGCTTGGTCACTCTCACTGAAGCTGGCTCCAGTTACTAACTCAAATGAATAGTTACAATGGGAAAAAAAGCCCAGTAACTGTCCTATGCATAGGAGACATCACATAAGGAGCTGTGCAAGACTTAACAGCTCTGAACCCAGAATACAGCCCTTGACACTTGGCCACTGCTCATTGCTTTGAACATACAAGGAGCTACAAAAGGAATTGGGCATTTCTCTTCAATTTATGAAAGGAACAAAATGAAAAGGAAACATTTTTAATGAAATTTGCCACTAACAGGGTGCTGAGCCAGAATCCGCTCTGTAAATTTTGCCTCATTGAAAATTCCCCAAATGAGGCATGTAAACAAAACAAAAAAAGAAGTGTGATCATTTATATCAAACCTTCCTTGGTAAAAAAGGGAGACTTTAATTCAGTCCTCTGTTCTTAAGAATAAGAAACCTTCCCCAAGGCAATCTAATGTAGCTTAAAGCAACAGATTCATAATAATATTAATAGCCATATGCTCCATTTCAGCTAAGTACCCAAAGGCAATGTGGTAATCCTCCCTGATTCTGAAAGTTGCATAGTAGTCTATAGATATTAAAACTAATATAAATTGAATCTGTAACAGAATGGAACAGATTGTAACTAAGTTGAAAGCACATCCTTTGGGCAAAGTCAATAGAGGGGATGGTGATCTGTGGGATATTGAAATGTAAATTAGTTGCAACACACAAAGTCTATTGTGTCGTTAATTTGTTTGATAGAGTTTAGACGTATATGTTGCTGTATATAATTCTCCCCTCTCCTTTCATCTTCAATGTAGCCTGCATTTTCAGGAGCCTGTAATGAATTCAAGTGTATACAGCCCCATCATTCATTAAAGGATGGAATGACTAATCCCCAGCCAAGAATATGGGGCTGCCCCACGGAAGGGTTTCGGCCCTTTCTTCTGAATCATTCAGACCATGGTTTCAGCATCATTTGTTGCTCAATCTTGACTGGACGTGGCTTGATTTTGTTTGTGTAGGCAGTAGAAAGTCACCCTGTAGGAGCGATGTGGTCTCTCGGGTAATTGCTAGGATCGGTTACATACATGGACACGGAGCAGGAAGTTCAAGAGCCTTTGTGCTCTCATATTCCAAGCATTTTTTGCCTTAAACTTGATGAGCTTTAGCCTACACCCCTCCCCTTCCTATCTATGCCCCAACGTAGGGTAGGGATAAGGTGTAGCTAATGTTCCACATTCCCAGTTTCTACTGATTTTCACAGATAAATTCCATGACTTTTTTTTTAAGTCATTCACTTTTTACCGATTTGCACTTATCTTCCAGTTCAAATCCCTGTTAACTGGCATGAGTGGGGTAAGCTAAAAGTGTTGCTGTGCCAGTTACTTGAAGCACAGCGTTTGCAATCGGATGCAGTGGTAGTGGCCGCATACGGAGTTGGGGGTCAGGAGGTGGTGGTGGCCATGCAGGAGCTGGGGGAGGATAGCTGCTGCCTGGGGGTGCAGGAGGTGCTGGTGCTGGGGACAGGTCCCCCCCTCCACATCCGGCCATGCGCCGCTTCCCCCTCCCCTCAAACACCAGGGCAGCCTGGCAGCAGGCTGCTGCAGCAGGGGAATGATGAGGGCGTGAATGCAGCCAGGGAAGAAAGGCAGGGTGCAGCACTATGTGCTTCCTGCCGCTGATCTGGGGTCATGCACCCCTGGGAAGAGCCTAGCATAGGCCCCCCAGCCTGCAGCCCTCCCAAGGGGCACATAGCAGCAAAAACCATGCCCTCCACCCTGCACCCACTGACAGCTCCCCCCGCTTTGCTCCCTGCTGCAGCCCTGGGAGTGGCTGATGGAGTGCGCCACACCCCTCTCCCACCCCTTCCCTAGTCCCAGCCTTACTCCTTCCCTCACTGCCAATTTTTCCCTGATTTCAACTGTTTTTTTCCCCTTTTCTTGCTTTTATCCTGATTTCATACCATTTTCTATGTTTCAAAAATAAACCCCAAAGAATTCCTGGATTTTTTTTTTTTTTAAATAAAAACTGGGAATGCTAGGTATAGCATGGGCATGTCAGATCAAATGGACCTTAGCCATGTGTGACCCTTACTCTTTTCCCTCAGTCCCCAGTTTAGTAATCTAAAATGGGCTCACTGTCATGCTAACTGAGTACCCCACAATTAGGTATTTATACTCTATCCCTGCAAGGTAGGGCAGTGTTATTAATCTCATTTAATAGAGAATAATGGGAAACTGAGGCACAGAGTATGACCAGACTTTTACTAAAATGACTGCCTTTGAGAATCTAGGCCTCGACAAGAGTTATGGGGAAGATCAGGGAATGAAATCAAGTCCTTTCATTCATTCAGCTCTGCAATAAGAACCTGGTTAAGTTTCCAGGAAAATAATATCCTTGATGGGAAGGCTTTTGGATAAGAGATCTGCATGCAGGCTTGCCTTTAAGAATGTGTCATCCCAGCCCTCCCTCCCATTCATTTCTTCTGTAACCTTGGGCAGGTCACTTAACTGAACCCTACTTCCCATTCCTCATCTCTTAAAATGGAGATAATATTTATAAACCTACTTCATGTTGGATGTAAAGGTTTGCAAGTTAATGCTTCTGAAGTCCTTTGAAGATTAAAAAGACTGTGATTGAATCATGTCAGAACTGGCTCTGGGCTGAAAATTTGTCCCAGTGCTAAAGTGTGTCGATTGTAACAACTGAATCATGCTGGAAACAAATATCCTCTCCCAAGTGGAAGTGTCTGTGATCACCGAGGTAAGCCCAGGCACGAGGTTCCTATTTGACATTGATCTGGGCTCCTCCAAATCTGCATCATAATAGGATATAAAAATCTTCTCAGTGGCTGGGCAGAGGGAGGCCAACTTAGGTGTGGTGTAGAAGAGTTTGCATTGCCTCTGAAAGTACTTCACCTTTTCCATGGCTGGAAGAAAACTGCTGTCTGATCCCTTGTCCTGACTCTCTTCAGTGCCTGTGAAGTACGGCGGCGTACGACTGAACCAAAATCGGGGGTGTTACATCAGCAAGCTGTAGAAACATGATGAGAGATGTATGGAGGCACAGGTTCAGCAGGTAGGTTCCTTCCAGGTGGGAGGCCTGTAGGAATATCCCTCGAAACAGGTAATAAATAATGTGTTGTATCTTCATAGACATACAGAAAACGAGAGCTCTTGATTCCTTGTATCTTCGTATGCGTTTGGCCACAGAGGGGCACTGTTACAAGTCTAACAGTGGAAATCTGAAACGTTGAAGGACGTATCCCTCCGTGGATACCGGCTATCTGAATGAAACCTAATAAAGATGTGCATGGGGGCGGGGGTTGGAATTCGAGTTAAACTAATATACTCTCCTTGTTAAATAGCTTTATGAAATGCCAGTTGATGGTAGCTTGGGGGACTCCAGTTGACCACAGTTAAGCATCCCGATGCCATGACAATTAGGGGTATAAAGTACTTGAAAGATTCCCGGACAGAACAGTTGTAGAAACCAAATTCCCAAGCCCCAGACCAGCCTTGCATCCCTGCTGAAAAAGGGATCTGGAGATAATGAACCCACTCTCAATTTTAGAAGTAAATTTGCAACGTGTTGCTGTGTGTGTCTAGTTTAGTGGCATGACTGCCATTACGATTGATGTGAATGGTGTCTAAAAATCCAGCCAAATGGGCGCTTCATCCCTATTTTGTGTTGATAACCAGACTCAGAGAGATTTCTGAGATTAGGAGCTCATATTCTTATCTCGGTTGGATAGTCCTTTTTGGAAACTAATAACACGGCTCTTTTAACAAGTATAAGGTCTTATCTTCCTCAGATGATGCTCGCTCCGCTATATATGCCCCTTATGCCCCAAACTCTTGAATTTAATGTCATTGTATTTATAATGGTGCTCCTTGCCCTTATTCCCCCATCCTTTCCCTGCTGTCCTTTCTTTGATGTAGCTCATTTTCTTGTCATACAGACTATATGCCAAATGCCCATTCAGTGATGATTATTTTAGATCAAGGGTTGTTTTCTGTTGACCTCAATAAAAAGATAGCAGGGGAAAACATGTGGGCTCCACCACAAAAGGAGTCGGAAAGGGGCACAGAGCCTGGGATTCTGCAAATGACAGTCCGCATTTCTTTTGAGTTGAACTTCTCTTATCAATGAGTTTTAAAGACATTGCAAGGCTGAAAGACAAATGGGACAGAGAGAGAGAGAGATCCCTTTTTTCAGCGATCTGTTATCAGAAAATGAATTAGTTTAATCAATGAAAAGGTCAGCAGGTATTCAGAGGAGCCGTGTACCCCTCAAAAAGCTCAACTTTCTGATGCGCAAGTTTCTTTTGAAGTTTTTTTTTTTCCAAGCTGAAATTCCATCAAGGGAAAAGTGTGCCCTCTCGGAGGGACCAAAATGCTTTGTATTGGCAACAAGCCGGGGAACTAGACAAAGCCCACGTATGAAAAGGACAAACGGCCAGCGAGCCATATCTGGAGGTAGCTATACTTCAGCCAACATTTATATATTTTGCAGTAAATGTGCATGCTTTTCATAGTGAGGTTTCTAGTAGGTTCAGTTTCCATGGAGAGTGTTTTTTGCACTTCAGGGGAAAAATTATTGTTAGGTATAGTGTTTAGCCCTGGACACCAGCTGTGGGGCAGGAGTGAGATGTACTGTACTATACTATTGACATTTTCACCCATTTTCCTCATCTGCTAGTGAGAATGATTCGATAACAAGAGAATCAAATGGCAGTATCTTGGGTCTGGGGGAAACCAGTATTATGCACAGGAACCTTTTCTAAATACCTGCTATCCATGGAAAATTGATGTTAGGGTACGAGAGACTTCATCCCGGAGTCAGAGGGTCTCGAGCTCTGTCCCTCTGTGCTCCAAGCACAACACATTTATCTCATGGACGTTTCTTCTCACATTATTATACGACCCCTTCGATGATTGTTTATGCAACCGATTCTTCAAGATGTGCAAAACTTCCTTCTCTGTGCATGCTACAGTGGACAGAAGTTTAAATAGGCCCAGACTCTCGCACTGGGTGCTGAGTCCATTTGTTTCATTCCACAGTAGTTTGCCAAAAAAAATGCTGAAGCATTTTCAAATCAAATGTTTCAATATTTCAAACTGGCATTAGTTTTTAAAAACCAAGCTCCGTTCTAAAAAAAGGAAAAGATTAGAGAGGTTAAAGGATCCAAAAATGAAAACAAAAGATATCGTATTTAATGAAACCAAATGTTTCAGGTTGACTCTAAATAAAATCTTTATTTCCTTAATTTTATGCCTCCCGCCCTTCCAAAATATGAAAATATTTTCTGGATTTTGGCTCAACTTGAACTCTACCTGGTTATTCTTATTTTTTCAGGTCATCACTAAACTAAAAAACCCATGAATTATCTAGCAGTAGTTAGGACTGGAGTTCAGTCTTTAAAGATAATTGCCGTTATGTATCTATCCAGAATATTGGGAAGAGGTCGAGGAGTCAGCACCAGCAGACCATTAATGCTCCACTGCCTTCTGTTTAGATGCCAAGAACGTAGCAGGATCGTATTGGAACTGGAGGACCCTTTTTGTTCAACTCACTGCCCTTTTTAAATAATTACCTTTTCCTTCCTTACTTCTTATGTCACGTAATCTAATGCCCGAAGGGGGTCTCCTCAACAGAGACACTCTTTTTGTAATGATCCGTTTGCTAATCATCCCGTTTCCATTGTGGTTTTACCAGCTGACCATAAGCCACCAGCTTTAACAGTTAACATCAAAGACCAACAGCCTTCTTGTGCTGGCCTTTGTGAAGCACTATGTCTCTAATGCATATAGTTGGGTCGAGAATCTGTACATGTGAGTAGGCTGATTTTTGCATGTAGGGAGCTCTTTATCTTGCCCTGTTCACTTTGGGTTTCCCAAGGTTGAGTCAACAGGACCTTCTTTATGTTCTCCAAAGATCAGAGAGGGGTGGTTAGCTGTGTTAATCTGAAGTCAGTCAGACAGCAGAGTAGATATGCCCCTTTATAAACTCACTAAGATATATAGAGAGGGAGAGAGCACAAACTGTCATGAATCCAAGTTCAATTCATCAGATCAGACAACTCACAGGACGATGAACCTGTTCACTTTGCTACTTCAGTGTCTACACGGTTCTCTTACTTTTGGCCACAGAAGACCACTGCCTTTGACTTGTCCGCGTGGATACACACTACAGTTCAGGTCATTCTCTGGCCTGTGGATACTCTTGACTTGGCTCTGCAAGCTTTCCTCCTTTGTGTCCAGTAGATCAGTAAACCTTAGGTTGCTGATCTTACCTCCACCCTGAAGTCTTTGACCATCACAACGGTCTGTTAATGTCTCAAAGCAGATCAGAGATACCGGGCATGTCTACACATGGGAGATACTGGGTGCGTCTACATGTACATTAAGTTTAGGACCTCTAATATGAGGTACTACATGAATGTGCAGTAGCCAGTGTTAATGTGTAGTAGCAAAGGTGTATGGTTTTTTTGTGAAGTTAATGCACAGTAGACTAATTCTACTGTGCGTTAGCACGTTTTTTTGCCATGACACACTAAGGTGCGGTCCAATTAGTCTAACGTGCATGAAGCATCTCATGTAGATGTGCCCGCTGTGGCAACTTCCAGTCTTAAATCAGTTGCCTAGCTCTCTGGTGATCTTCATAAACAAAAGCTACCATTTCCTCTTGAAAACTCAAGCAAAAACCATCACTTTTTTGGACTCCAATTCAGCAGGAACAGTTTCACGCTAAAAAAGAACCTTAGAAATCTATAAGCGAGGGTAAGCAGGGAATTAGAAGGGAAGTTATCTTGTGAACTTAATACCGGTACAAGGGACCCAAACTTTAATTACTGCCAATCAGCATAGACAAATTGAAGCCAGAGAGATGCTCTAGTTTATAGCAGGTGAGCATCGCTAATGCAAACGCTCAGTTTAGATGCTGTAGGTCAAATCCTGCCCTCATTATTCTAGAGTAAATTTACTGGCTCAGCAATTACAATGAATGTACACTATTGCTGTTAGTATTGCTATAGCCCTTAGGGGACCCTATCAAGCATCAAGACCCAATTGTGCAAGGCACTGAAGAAAATATCCTCCAAAGTATGGTAACAGGATTTCATTTGTATCAGAGGAAGAGAGAATTGTGTTGCAGATCAAATACCTTTAGAGAAACTTACTGGGGAACTATATGAAAGATGTGGAGGAAATCAGAAATACGGACCAAACTTGCAGGGACATAAGCTAGCCTACCTTTTAGTTACTGAATGGAGTTAGGATGTCATATGCTTGTGATAAGCAGTGCTGTACCAGTGGAAGGAGCAAGAAGTTTTTTCACCTTTTGATGTCTCCGTTTGTTATACAGTGTCCATTTATGTGTCAGGCTCAGGTTACCTTGAATGGAATCAGAAGCTGCCTTGTGAACAGTATAGATATCAGGGTACAGAAACATGCTTAACTTTTCTTTACATCTATGGTGATGCCTGCGTTCCTCAAGGAGTCCTCTAATTCAAACAGAGGAAATCTTACAGGGACATCTAAACTTAGTAGAAAGCATTTCAAATATTCTTTAAAGGGAAATATTTTGTCCCGCAATATAAAGTAAACCTGATTTTAAAAACCTACTTTTCTTTTCACTGTCACAGGAACAGTCCCATTGTACAAAACGCTCAGAATGAAACGGGCACATCCACTTCACCTCTTTGATTTGCTGAACTTTCCTTTACGGTGGCAAATAAAGGGCTAAATTACAGTCCTTCCATTGTGGATTTGCTAGACAGAACAGGTCTTCAAAGGATTTGTATTAAGGAGCCTGTTGGTAAGAGCAAAAGATTGTGGGTGAAGGTATATCTGTCATCTTGTCCTCGACTCTGCCACTACCTTGTACTGCTACCTTGGGCACGTTGCTTAAAACCACTTAATCCTTCTTTTGTTCACTGCTTTGTAGAAAGAACATAACTCCTGGCTCACTCGGGTGTTGTGCAACTGAATTCATCTTGGCCTCTATATTGCACTGACGTCCTCCCTCTGAGAGGCACTGTAGAAATAATAAAATATATATGTATATAATAATAAATATATATATGAAATAAAATAATAATAATCATGACCAGAATTGCTTGCCTGGGCGCGTTTGAAACCTGACCTTTCATAGGGGTTCATCATGGAGAAATGGGCCCCAAGTCGCAGCTTGGGGCAGTCTGAGGAAAGGATGCAGGGAAGTATCCAGAGGACAGGAACGATCCTGAGAGCTCCCTGGAGAGCTGAACTAATTCTCTTTGGTGAGGCAAAGTGGGGGAAGCTTACACCGCTGCTGTTATCCTGTGGTTAACTGGTGGGCTTTAATTTCAAGTGTTATCAGGCTGGTACCCTTCCTAAGAGCTAAATTCACTTGAAGGATAAAGCAATCAACAGTGCAAATGAAACCCGAATCCGCTCATTGATTCGACTGTGAGCTGGTGCTCTCCGTGTGAATGAATCCTGAATGGCTGACCTAGTTGCTAAGGGCTCTCAGACCCATCAGCATACGAGCAGCGATTAGATGGAGTATTTCTACCCTCCTGCTTCAGGTGATCGCATCACGTGATGGGGTTCTCCGCTTTCAGTATTGCCATCATTTTGAAAGGTGATGTCTGTCTTTAAATGGGGGTGGAGGGGGCTGCTTAAGAAGCCCTGATGTTATCATGCGTGAGAGAGCCGTGTAGCGTCAGGAAATATTTTCCCATCGTCTTAACTTCAGTCATTGTGCAGGAATAACTCCTTTAAGATATTATCATCACAGGGTTGTACTTATTTCTAAACTTCTTGCCAACTTCAGAGCTTTCCTCTCAAGTGCCAGTGAGAAAAAGCTCGGTCACCTGTTCTCTTAAACCTTTTTCCTGCTGAATTGGAGTATCTTTGCCTTCTGAATCGAGCATGCACTTAACCTTTAACACCTGTACCTGGGTTTGGTTTCAGTCCGTGGAGCCTGCAGCTTGTGCTAAATCCAGTTGGTCTAAACAGAAGTTCGTTTCTTCTACCCAGTTCCCCAGTGCAGAATATAATGATTCTTATCTGCCTAGCTTAGGCGTTGCTGAGTAGAGCGCGGTACCTTTAAATCCCCTGATTAATGGCACTATTATGGAAGGGCAAAGTACACCAATGATTACGGAGCCAGCATGCCCTGGCAGGTATGAGACTCGAACGCGAGGTTTCGCTCCTGACTGCCACTGACCTGCTACGTGGCTGTGGGCTGGACACGGCATCTTTTGTTCAACCTTTGTCTGCCATTGGCATTACAATGGTACTTGGAAACCCCCAAATTGTGGTGGGGATCACATTGTACCAGGCATCTTTTGTTCAACCTTTGTCTGCCATTGGCATTACAATGGTACTTGGAAACCCCCAAATTGTGGTGGGGATCACATTGTACCAGAATAGTTATTCCAGTACGTGTTAGTCCCTACATGGAGTTAGTCCAGAATAAAAGCAGAATAATTTATTTAACTACATTTATTATCCTGTAGATAATTTTAAGACTGGAAAATCAAATGGTGAGATGGGAGCCAAAGGCACATGTAAAAATCAGTCGTTTGCAATTTGTTGGGGATCAGCCACAGGGCAAGGATGAGCGTCCAGACCTCTTGGCTCCTCACCGCGGTCAAGTGCCGACCTAATGCACTGGCCTGCACCACAGCGGTGGGACCGGCCCCGTCTCTTACTCCTAATGTGGTTACATAGTAGTTTACCTGACTGCCTCAATCTCATTGGGCCTTCCCAGGAACTCCTACAAGCAAGTGCATTTTAAATGAGTGACGACCTCGTGGCCAGGGCTCCGCCTGTTTTTGGCGTGCTAATTATTGTTTTTAATATTCTAATATTTTAATAATATTAGAATATTTTTAGGCTTTGTACCTCTCCTTTGCACTTTTACTGAGGATATCAAAGAACTTTACAGGCACTGGTTAGGTTTCATATCACCCATGTCAAGTAACTATTCATTATAGCTGGGGAAGTGGGAGACACGGAGAGAGCGAGTTACAGATCCTCTTGCTCAAACCTCAGTAGACACAACTAGGCCTCTAAACTCCTGATTGATCTCATCCTTGAAATACACTTTCTGTGCTTGGGTAGAGTCAGAGCCTAGCTAAAGAGAGAGTTACGAGTCTCATAACAGAGAAGGTATTGGTATGATAAGGGGTAATGTTTGAGGCCTGCAGCAAGATTGTTTGCAGCCTTGTATAGCGTCCTGTAATTAAATAAATAGGGAGTTATTTGAGATGAGCACTGATAGCTCGGTGAGAGGCAAATATTGCAGGTAATAAGCTTCTAGGAGGAGTGCCCTCACGTGACAGATTTCAGATCTGTCTCTAAAGCAATATCAGCATATGGCAGATGAAGCTCTGCTCCGTAACCACTGGTATTACACAATGTTTGCTCTGGTCGCCTACAGCCTGGGAGTTTTGCTTCTTGCACAGATACGTACAACCGTCTTTAGGAAAAGAAGCAACTGGCACGGAGCGAGGCACGAACAGCACAAATTACCAATTTAATCACCACGGGGGATTTCGCAGGGAGCAATGATGGACAGTGTTCGAGGAGAACGCTAGATCCTCACTGTAAAATGGGTATGTCTGGGTTTTTGTCAGATACTTTCGGAGCGGCTGTAGTGTGGAGGAGGGCAAAGCAACGATTCTGCCCGTGCCTTACTTGTACGCCATGGGGACTGCGAGTAGTAGACCCGTGGAAGCTATTTCTGCCCACATGCACACCCTGCACTCCTACCAGGACGCCTGCAGGGAAGAGTAATGTTTGCTCTTCTGCTTAGAACACCAATGACCACATTAATGGCCATTTCAGATGCAAGTTATTAGGTTATGCCTAGCCTTGTATAATGAATTTGTTACTGGACAGTACCTAGTGTCCCGTGTAGTCCTGGTCCGTGATCAGTCTTCTAGGGCTACCCTGCTGAAAATAACCAGTGGTACAATTTTGATCTTGGAAACATGGATTACAGAGATACTGTTTTGGTTTAGACAAAATGGATGAGAGGCCTTTTTACCCCAAGGGGGGTCAGTTAGCTAAGAGATGCAACCAAAGCTGCTTTCGTGCCCACTGAATTTCAAGACGAGTTTACCTTATAGCTTAGTGGCGCGTCTGACCTCTTATTCCAAACTGAAGAGTTAGTTGGGAGGGTTTTCCAGGGAAAATTACTTTTACCAGCTTAGGGTCTGATGCTGCCTGCCTTGTATGAACAGCCCTATTGGTCTCAGTGGGTGCGTCTACACATGCAATTATTTGAAAGCAATAAATTCTGGAGCAGTTTGAGCTGGAGTAAAAAATACTTCTGTATGCCTGGGACAGCAGCAATTTGAGCCGGTGTGGAGCAGTTTATGCCAGGGCTTCTTCTGCCCTGCTGTGCCCTGGGCTCCAGGTGGTGGCATTGGGCAGCAGAAGGGCTGGCTGGGGCATGAGGGTGCTGAAGGTGCAGAGCCACGCGACTAGGCGGCAGGTAAAAATCTGACCCCTGGTGGCTGAGCTGACTGGGTGCCATTTACACCCATGGTTAGTGTCCACACATGCATTTGATCGCAGTTCATTACTCCGTTGTTAAATAGTACCAAGCCAAAGAGTACTATCATACACTGGTGTTAATTAGTTTTCTTCAGCCTAATACCATTACGTGTATAGGCAGTGACACTTTACTCCACAGCTAATTAGTCTGCTCCGCAGTAAAGCGCACGTATAGACGCGGTCAGAAAGACTAAATTCTTCAAATATTCTTACCGAAGGCTGTCCAACTCCCTGGGGAACAAAGTAAAAATCAATGAAAAGGACCTGAAATCTGGTCTATTTAATCACCGGCCCACAATGGAGATTTCCAAGTATAGTTAATAACTAGAAAACCTGGGAGGACTGTTTACAGCCGTGCGCTTTCCTTTTCATCATTTGTCTTGTTACTAAACCAGGGTTTGGGTGACCCGGCTTATTCATCTGGCTGTGCTTCAATGTGAGGAATCCATAAAATGGCCAAAGTGTTTTTTTAAAGAGTAATTCGCCCTACCTTTCAAGTGGCTCTCGGCTCATTAGCTTGTCTCTGACGAACAAGAGACAAGTTAAAAGTAAGAGGCGAGGGAGGCTCTCCGAACGGCTTTCTTGGGATTCCTGGGATTCCACCGGACTAGGAATGCAGGCGCGTCCCGCTGAAAAGGGCCCCAAATCCTGCATTATCCCCATACGAACCGCACTGAAATGAGTGAAACAGTGATTCCGTAGTTGGACACTGTCACAAAGTCCTCTCAGACGTGAAGCAGAGCGAGCCAGATGCCGGGGTGTCACACTCGCTGCAGCAAACTGCCTGGGGCGTTAATGCTGCCTGTGCTAACGCTGCGGCAGAGAGGTGTTTCGCCTGGCTAGGACCGAGGATGCCTGACCCGCTTTCATGACAAAGGAAGGGGCACGCAGCGAGTAAGCAAGCTCCCCAGCTCTGAGGCTGTGCACTTTAACGAACAACCCGCACACGGTTTTTAACCATCCCTTCTGGCCTTGGGGGTTATATGCAAGCTGAGGAAGGATCTCAAAAGCGCAGCAAGAGCCTCCAGGCTGTCGCAGGAAACAGCTGAAAGGTTGGGCCGAGTTGGCAGCATCAGCTTTGCACCCAAATTGCGGCCGAGTCGGATCCGCCTCTGTTGCCCAGGCTCAGCTCCGCAAGCCCGAAGTGGGATTTATTACACGGCATGACTAAAGGGCCCTTGTAAATCACGTCTTTGTGACAGGCATGAAAAGCGTCAGTGTTGTATTTTTTGCCCCACACAAAAATGTAAACCCATGGAAAATGGCCATTTTCCCCTCGTCCGTTATGCTGACTCTAAACCGGGTTTCAAGAATGAAGTGGAGATGGCACGACACGCAGGTGCCTCGGAGCTGCTGGTGAAGCTTAGGGCCCTGGGGGGATCAGCAATCCTTTGTCATGAAGCACGTGCTCCCTAATTGGTACAGAGGGGAAAAGATTCATCTTCTCACGTGGCTAACTGGCCAAGGACTGCCGATAGGCGCAAGGAAACTCAACTGGATAAAATTCCTGAGCTCGAGCGGACCTGAGTTTTGGTGCCATAAACAGACCGCAGTTCTGATCTATGAACAAGGCTTTGGTATTCATTGCAGCTATCCATCACGATTGTGCCTTAGTTACCATGTTGCATGGGAAGACCCAAGTTCATATTCTAGTAACACAATGCATGCTAGTAGCACCCACAATACGGTGTCCAACCACAGAGGCAGATACAGTCCTTGCCCTAAATGCTTACAATCTCCACCTTCTACGTGCTTCCCAATGCAGGTGCGAGCTCTTCCAGGGTTGGCTTTCCAATGCGACCCCAAAGACCCGGATGCTCCAATTACCATGGAAATGAATAGGGATTGAGTATCCCTGACTCCTGATCTGCTGTGACAAGCACCTCCCATACAAATGTGACTCGCACTGTCGAATCCTGCTCGCCCTACTTCTGCATGTAACCCCAACTCCCATTAGCGTGCGAGTCAAGTGATCAGGATATGGTCCTGTAGTTTAAATAAACTGGACCGGGAGACGGTCTCAGCAGCTGCAAGTAGTGCTAGACTACAAAACTAAACCTGCTTCTGTTCCCCACCTTTCCCAGCCCACCTTTGTCTCCAGAGCAAGCTGGCACTTAATGCTACGTGGGTGGATCCAAAATCTAAGTAGCTTGAGTATTGAGGAGCTCGATTTCCTTTGCCTCCCCTGTGCAGGCTGATCGAGCTCATCTTCACTGTAATCATTTGCCTGGAAGAACCAGACCAGATGTACTAGTTGTGCCCATTTGATTCACATCATATATTGGGAACCTGCAGTTTATCCTGCAGGCCATACTCCTGCATAGCCCTTACCCAGGCGGCCAGCTTCACCGAAGAAAATTCAAATCAGACCTCATTTTGGGGCCCTGGCCATTCATTCCTTGTGCACTCCTGCCATGGTCAGGGGATATTTGGGGTGCCGAAAAGATGGAAGTACATGCCCTTTAGAGGCACTAGCTGCTTAACACCGAAGCCGTTTATTTAATAAAGGATTTCTTTGCAGAGGTCTAACTCCTTCATTCCTCTGGCATGTCTTTTGTGGCTGCAACTCCCACTAATGTTCGTGTTCCCAGAACATCTCTCATTGACTTCAGTAGTAGTTTAAAATGTGGCAGGTTTGGAAGAATGGGCCTTTACGCGCCACTCAGGCAGGAGTCCTGTTGAGCTGAAAATCACTGGGCTTTCGGTCCATTGGGTGTGATTCTGTGTCATTTACTCTCTGTACAAGCCCCAAGCTGTGGACATTGATACCGAGCTGGCCTTGCCATTAATCACTTTACATTGACGCATCTCCTGGACTTGGGATAGTTCAAAAGAATAGGTCATTTTGCAGATGCACCCTTTCCTAGACAGGACCACCTCTAAAAAGAGACGGTCCAGGGTAAAACTCAGACCCTGCCCGAACTCCAATAAGAGAGACCGTCAGCTCAGTAGTGCCCTATTTGCACATTGGTATTTTCAAGGTTAAGCAAACTATGCAGCAGCCTGAGCCTGAGAGGCAAATTCACACACGATAAGATAAAAATACCTCCCATTTTGCTTCCTATTTCCTGTAACAAAAAAAGTGATCCTGGAAAATTACTCAAGGCTAAAGTCCCAATTATAAACATACTGTATATTCAAAGCAGTAACTCTAATCGTTCCCTCCCCTTCCACTCCTCCTCCTCCCAAAGCAGCAGTCTTCCAGCTGCCTGACATTGTGTAAAAAGCCAGGGTCATCTAGATGTCACTTCTTCACTGTGTTACTGAGCGTCTTTGCACGCTCTTTGGGGTTGCTAGGGTTTGGCATTTGGATTTCACCAATGTGCTAATTACAGAGGAATTTGAGTATCTACAGCAGCCTGCTTTCTGACAGGTTTCAGAGCCGGAGCTATAATAGGTAGTCATTGCAAGATTTACCTACTTCACGGTCTCTCTCTTTATCAGGCCAAATGCCAGGCACATCACCTTGAACAGTGACTTTGGGGGGGAAAAATGTCACCCAAAGATGGTATCAAATCTATTGTTAGGACTGGGGAACTCTACAGACTGACCCCATGACACCTAGCAGCGTGTCCTAGAAACCCAGCTGGACAGAGCCTGAGAAAACCGGTACAGGCTCCAGCAAGCTGCCCAGCCACATTCACGAGGTTCAAAAACGGCGGAAGGGCTTCTTCGATTTATTTATTTTTTCAAACAGGTGTTCATGGTGTCTGAAACTCAATCTCGGCTGCCCTTGTTAAGGGAACTCGATAAGAGATAGCGGGCGAGTTGAGTTTTGCCATTCAACGGCTGCAATTTCTGGAGAAAACATTGGGAGTCGAACTGCGGGTTTAGCCTGTGCTCCTGCCCCAGAGATTTTAACTCATCGCTTCTTGTTCCCCTGTTCGCTGCTGCCCTTGTGACGTGAACTACATGGCGTTGTCGTTCAGACTTCAGATGGGTTGTGCCTGTGGGGTTAGACTCGCAGGTTCACAATCTTGGCTCGTGGATCGGCTCTGTATTGGCTGTGGTTTCTGCAGAGGAACCTGCATTTTGCCTTCCCCGAGTGGAAAATTCAGATCAAGAGAAGATCCGGCTGAATGCACTTGTCAAACTTGAACCTGCAAGCAAAACATTTGGGTTGGTTCACTTCCAGCGCGATTCAGTTCACAAATCCCTTCCTAGCCCCGTCCCCTTCAGGGCGTGCACTGCCCTGGTTGTTCTCAGTCACGTTTTCAAGGGACAATTGTTTTTTCATTCTGTGCACTTGAGCTATTTTTGCAGTTTTACAGACAAAGGGGTGCCAGTGATGGACAGGTCATTATGGACTGGGGCTGGGTGGGGAATGCATGACCCGAGCTCTGGATGGGAAGGAAAGAATATCCTTGCCATTCAAGAAGCTTTACATTTAGGTGAACTGAGCTCCCTATACCTGATAAACCACCTTCCAAAAAAAAACCAGCCCAACAACTCATGCACTTCCCACATCCATCTATGTTAGCAATAGCATCCACTTAGGTAGGACATTCCCCTCCCTTGCGAAAAGGTGCCATCTAACATCTAATAAAACTGTAATCAGATAAAGACATGAATTGCACCGCATCGGGATCCACAGGGTTTGGGGTATCAAGCAGACGTTCTGGTGTCCAACATGCCAGTCATCCAGCCCGTAATTGTAGGTTAACACCCTTTTACTCTACAGCAGAAGCTATTATTATTGTTTTTTGAACATGAAAGATCCTTTATTGGAAGGAAGATTTTTAAAAAGCCAGGTTAGGTGACCCTGGAGCCTAAAATAGTCTCTCCACATCGATCTTGAGTGAAGCAGGAGAGGCAGTTTTGCGAAGTGGGGGAGGTGGGCCGGAGAAGGAGGCGCTAACCGGCCCCCAGGAATCACTGCCACTATTCCCACTGATTTCAGAAATGCCTGTGCTGACTACGGTATCGACACAGCCAATGCATCAAACTGCAAAATCTGGCCTTGTTCTCTCAGAAACCACTGCTCTGCCGTGGATCCTATTAACAGCAGGCTGTTCACGAACGTACATGTTCAGGATTAAAGTTGTCTTGGCAAGCTGGGTAGCCCAGGGGTTACAACCATGGTTCATAGTACATCTGCAAATTGGTGCCCTTCAAGTTTCAGCATGTCACCTTCGGGAATAAGTCACAAATGAAAGAGTTGATTTTACCATCAAAGTTGTATATCTAGAATCCTTCAGCGGCGAGACTATGATCTATTCTGTTGCCTGCTTGAGGGGATATCTTCTGGTGTCTTTCCCTCCCCCCCCTTCTATTTTTTTAAGAGGTTGCAAATTAAAATCCTATGACATCCACTTTAAATTGATACCTGACATCCAGTAAATCAAAGTTTAAATTCGATTCAAGGAAAGCAAGATGAGCTTTAATGCTCTCAATCCTTGTGCCGATCAAATTTCTCTTCCGGTCTTCCGAGTTAGGACTATAGAGGTATGAGGCGTGTGCTTGCATCACGTAAACTGGGACAGGGCAAACCAGACTTTGGCTAACTAGAGCGGTCTTAATTAATGCCTGTCGACCATATCTATAGCAGATCTGCAATGGGCTATCGGTTTCGTTCCCCGTCCGTCCTTGTGGAACTACTGAGATGTATTTTTCCCCCAACAAAACACATCCTTGTAGTTAAAAATATACCTCACTACCATGTGGCCGCCTAACTTCTTCCATATTAAACTTAGCCGGCAGCGAGTTTTTAAGCTACTGATATCATGACCCTGTTCATGAGAGAAATGGGCTCACAGCTAAGGTGCTAGGCAGCAAATTGAAGGCTATGGCTTTAGTTCCTCTCTGTGTCATAGGCTCGTCGTGTGACCTTGGGCAAGCCACTTCATTTCTCTGTGCCTAGTTTCTCCTTCCCCCCACCTTCTTTTTTATTTCTCTTCCCCCATATTATCAGTTTAGATTGCAAACTCTTCGAAACACAGGCCATTTCTTGTTGCGTGTACCCAGCGTGCCTGGTACAACGGATCCCTGCGTTCAGTGTGATCTGCAAGGTGTTATTCTAAAGCAGCTGAGCAAAATCTTGTTCATACATTGGCGCTACAATGATTTTCATAATTATAACGTTATTTATAGAATGGCTTCGGGATACCAAGTTCAATGATGCAATCTGCTGGGAGACGGTATAACAGGAGTCACAGACATCATTCAGTGCAAAGCATGTAACTGCCATGTCTGATGGGGGTTGTCACCGGACACAATCACACGAGATACTGGGTGTGTGGCAGGGGAAGGGACTCTGAAAAAAACCCACGTGCAGCCCAAATATCAAAATATTGTAAAAAAAAAAAAAAAAAAAAAATTAATTAAAAAGGGTGGAGGGCAAAGTCAGCTGGACGGCGTAATTATTACTCATTTAATTCACCGAGCTTGGTGTGGGTGGAATAATTTTATGCCATATCATAGCCAAAAGCTCATTAGCGGAGGAAGAATAATAAGAACATCAAAAAGACTAGTTTGAGAGAATCCCTTCCCTACTGCCACAAACTGAGAAGGGAGAAATACTTGCTATAAAGGCAGAGCATCACGCAGAAGAGATACAGCAGCGTGAGCCCTTTGGAGATGTAATACGCAGTATTGTCAGGGAAAGGTCCTGTGGGTGAGCAGAGTCAGCAGTGCCTATGGGTTGGACCAGATACACCGTAATCCTTACTCCAGTCTGTACAGGGGTGCAGGACGCACCTTTGTGTCAGTTCAGCACCAAGCTATACTCAGCTGCCCTCGTCTCTGCTGCACATTGTGCATCCTGGTATGAAGCAGGTAATGCAGGTGTGATGTTATGGGAAAAGTCTAGCTATATTTGCTGCTCATATGAACAGGACTCATTCCTGGTCTATTTGAGCTGCAGGTGGCCTCTTTCTTAGCCAAAGAGAGAGGGTCTATGAAGGAGCTGTCGAGGACTAGTAAGAAGTCATCAAGAATATTACACGTTGTGCCAGCTGTTTTGACTCCAGGGATATTTTGCGACAGAGAAAAGAATTCAGAGAAGAGCCGCGTGAGGTTTCATCGGCTAAATACACCAATTCAAAATGCTTTGTACAGAACAGCTGATTGCCGGAGGCAGCGAGGAGGAAGACGTAATAGGTCTTCTCTAGACTTATTTTGGAGAAGTGCGGGCCATCCAAAAGCACACTCTCCATTCTGTATGTATTGGTATGAAGTGGCTGGAGAGTGGTTTCAGGGCATAAAGGGAGCAGGTCAAAACTGGACTTCTGGGAAATAACCACAGGAGCAATAACGAGGCATGCGGTAGCCTGCGTGATGCACATCACTGGAAGTAATACGGCAGAGTGCTTCTCGCTAAGATAGCAACAGATATACCCAGAGTCTGCCATTAACCTTCAGCGTCTGAGACGAGGCACAGAGGGGTATGGATGTACACGGAAACGGCCTCTCTCAGCTTGCAATCAGAGTCAATAACAGTGCTGTGCATATTGTCAATGATGTGGCCAGCCCCAAAAAGGAAAAATGTTTGTGCGAGGACATGTAACAAGTAAGAATACCTTACGTGGCAGCTGGAGGTTACCGAACACTAGACTTCAAAACGTGGAAATATGCGTTTCATGTTTCCTCTACTTTCCAGCTTACAATAAAAAATATATATATATCCATACCTAGGTCAATATTATTCTTTTAACTGCTGTAACAATAGGCATTTACCAGGTCTCAGAATATCATCTTTCTATATTAGAGCATTGTGTGATGGTGAGCCGGATACAGGAAAAGGCACCTATTTAAGTTCACTCCTTGAACTTTCAAGAAGCTGGTGCGACAACAATGAACTATTGGATTATAGGAGAATATCGCAGCCGGTGCTTATATTCTCCTATAACGGGATTGTAGGAGAAGATTGCAGCCGGTGTGCCGGGGAAGGAGCAGGAACACTTTTGGCAGGGAATCGCGTATGGCAAGGCCCCGTCACAACAAGATACAGATGTGCCAATCAGACACTACATCCGTGGGGCTTCACAGGGGGGAAAAGGGTATAAAAAACTTCCCGTGAAGCATTGAAAGCGTCTCCACGATGAAAGGAACCGAAGGAGATGGGCTTCACTTGAAAAAAAACAAGCTAGCACAAGTATTTCACAGCACAATAAAGGAACCTCTTGCTGCGTAAGGGAAGAGTCGTTTATTTAAAGTATTTGGAGAGACACGGAAACTGCACCTGACATGGTGCTGCGAGGGTGCCACCGGGGAAGCCAGCGTGTGCAAACTCAGGAAAACCTCGTGTCTCCAAATGCAGGAACAATATTCCCTTAACGGGTGGCACCCGGTGGCGGCGCTCGCAGGAGAGCCGCGGCAGAAGTAGAGGCCAGCCCATGAGGTCTGAATGCCCAGACAATGAAGATATCGAATTGTAGCCGATTTTTAAAAAGAAGCATGAACTGTTGTTTCTACCCAGGAGAACTTTTACAGTCTTCTCCTATGCTTGAAGAAGGGTGTTTGTGCCCCCAAAGTTTGCACTCATGAATGCCGTGTGCCCGCCAGAGCCTGGGGCGGGGGGCACGGCAAGCTCCTGCAGGTGGTGGCGGCTCTGTTGGCAGTGAGGGGTGGCAAGTACCAACCAGCGGTGGATGACCACCCACAGACGCTGCCGGCAGCGTTGGTGGTGGTCAGTAGTGATCGCGGACTGCCCACAGATGCCGGAGGCAATGTCAGTGGGGGGGGGGGTGGCAAGTAGCGACCACCTGCAGGCACCTCCAGCAGTGTCAGCAGCACCTTTTCTCGGGGCGTGCACCGCCACGCTCGGGGGGTGCACGTGCACCCGTGTGCACCCCCTACGCGTTGCCAATGCTTGGAATTAAAGAAGTATTTTTGCAAAAATCTAGTTGGTCTAATAAAAGATATCACCTCTGCCATGAGTCCCGATTCCTTCTGACAATGACTGGCTTTTTTTCTGCAGCGCATCTCTGCGTTACAGACTAGCCCAAAGACGTAACCTCAGTGAAATGCAGGTCCTGATGCTGGTGCATCGCAACGTACCCATTCTGCAGCTGCCTTCCATGTTCACTTACAAATTGATCTACACTGACCCAAAACCGGGGAAAAATTGCACCGCCGGTCAGATTTCTGCTCATCATAAAGATTAGCTAGCACGTGCTTTGTGTTACAGTCAGCTATCCCATCCATCCACTAAATCAGCATCTGTCATCTCACACTTTCAAATGCTCTGTCTCCTCGTACTCATCGGAGGTCCCAAGCTACACTGCCGAATTTAAAACCGAGCAGAGAGGGAGCGAAGCCGAGGTCAGAGGATCACGTTTAGGTGCACGTTAGAGAAAAACCTAGATTTCTGGGATTAAATCTCGAGCAGGGGAAATAAGGGACTAGCAGTGCTTTGTTCAGCCATACCCTTCCCTCTTCCCCAGGAACTGTGTATGTGACCCAGGACAAATGAAGTAGCAGGATGTACGTAAAGAATAAATAGCACCAGACATCTCTGTATAACATTTATGATTGTAATTGAGCGTCAAGCTACTGGAATGGCATTCATTCTCCCCTACTGCACAAATATCACCTATACATTCTTCCAGTTATCAGGAACAATGTTTCTTCCCCTGAATAAGAAACTCGCATCCCAACTTTTCTAAAGAGAAGCAGATAATGAAGAGAGAAATTCTGGCTTTCAAAAATCTTCCATTTAGGAGAGATTCAGCCTCTTGCGTACACGTACGATCTTAGGGTACGTTTCTTAATAATTAGACAAGTACGAGACTGGCTCAGAAAGACATCTTAAAGACCGGGAAGGACAGATATTACTTCACCCTTGCTTATAGTTCTCCTCATTGGGGATCTCAAAGCACCTTAATAACTATGTCTTATCACCGCCGTGTAGTAGTTACACACTATCTGTTACACGGTAGTTACACCCTTTGACAAATGGAGAAACAGGTGGTAATGTAATCATCGAAAAATAGATGCAATACCCTGCCTGGGACGAAGAAATGAGTTGTGCTCAAGGCGGCAAACAGCTAAAAAGTCATCAGCGTGCGCAGTAAGATCTCTTTACGAGCGGTGCCGTTTGGTAAGATGGCAGCAGAAGAGCTATTACATGATAGCTGCAGCCTGGTGCCAAATGCATTCATTTACCGATTTCAAGCTGTGGGATATAACATTTGTTTCGTTACAGATTCCCTCTACCTCCCATTAGTTTTATTCTGCTTTGCCTTTTCCAAAGGGGCCACGGAAATGGTCTGTTGGTTTTTCTCACTGTTGTGCGTTGCAGATTACGCCGTTAAACGCAAAAATGAATAGCACGTATTCTTCTGTTACGGTGCGGGGCAGGGAAATTGTTGTATTTTGGGGGGTTTTTTAATTTAGATGTTCAGACCTTTATTGCTTAGAGCGCTCTCTTTGATGGCGGGGCAAGTCTCAGGGTTACAGCTCTTCCTTCCCTTGTAATCCTTGAAGCACTATTGTCTTTTCCAGGGGTAGTGAAAAAATAACTATGCGCGCCTCTACTTGTCAGGTCCCATTTGCTGCCACCCAAATCAAAAGCAAGTCGCTTGGCACCTCGGCGTTTGAGAGATTTTTCTCCTTTAAAAAAAACAAAAACAGAAAGAAAGAGCGAGAGAGAGAAAAGGAAACACAGCCTCCCTGGGACATAACTAGGCACAATGCTTTTCCAGGGAACCAGGCTGCCTTTCAAAAGCCCATTTGCTTTATTTTATGTGCTCCTTCCTGTTCTTTTCACATTTTCCTCTCTTTGTCTTTTAAGCCTGAACTGCAGAGATTCTCAGGGACAGATTATAACTTTCCTCCCAGGTGAGATCAAAGGAGGTCTGTCAGAGGCCTGGATGTCTCTTCCTCACTAAAAAAGCAAACTTTCCAACATCTGTTGCAGCCAGCACAGCTGTACAGAGATAGCAGCACGCTAGAGAACTTGAGATAACTTTCCGGAGCGGTTTTCAACACCTACTCCTATCCTTGATAGTTTATCTTAAAAGAGCTGAATGCTGAGCCCGAGTATGCTGATTGTGCACAAGAATTGGTGGGGTGGGGTCTTCCAGGTCTTTTCATTGCCCACTGTCGCATGGGCATTAAGAGGCCACTTGGCTCATCATATTGTTTTCATCCACTGCACAACAAGCTAGCTTTGGAGGATCCACTTCCAAATTGAGAACAACGGCTGAGAATAATCCCAGCACCCTATAGAGTCACCATGGGAAAGATTTCTGGGATCCTCCAAGCCCTGCTCTTGCTAATTCAAGGTTACCAGATGTTGTACAGATGCCTTGGGACATGGCACTCCCAACCAAATCCTTGAGACTATTGCAGACCATTGAGTAGATCTCTTTACAAACGGGACTTTTTCAGAACAATTTCCAGAAAAGAGGGGAACGTACAATTGTTTCTTCATTTCAAATTCTTGGTGTTTTAACTGGCTCCATTATCTAGCCGAATGGGGTGGATCTGGGATCTGTTGGTCTTCACAAAAGAGTCGGGTATTGGAGTTATTTGTACGGCAAAAATATCCTGGTTTCTCTCAGTTTTGCAGCTAGCCTTCTTGCTTCCCCTGCTCCGCTTCATTCCCCTTCCTCAGCTCTCTCTGTCTTTTGTGCCCGTTATTTTAGATTCATGTGGGAATAGTTTCCTCCCAGACAACGAACTTCGACCCAGAGCCAGATGAAACCGCGCACAACATGGCCGAGTCCCCGCTTCCCTGTCCTGCATGGGGTGTTTTGTACCATGCATATTTTGAAGTTGAAATGCACTTCCTCTCAATGGCAATGACTTACCAAAGGGATGTCCCTGTCCTCTCCCTCTGATCCATTATACCACAATAATAGTGAGAGTCGACTAGTGCCACGTATTGAAGCAGATATATATGACAAGAAATGGAGGAGTACCTATTTCATGCCGTGGACACCCAGATGAAACTTTTAAAAGTCCATAGGATAACAAAATGTAGGAATTGCCTTCCGACAACACCACCACGGCACAACAGTAGACACCAGGCTAACATACCCAGCTAGCATCATGGCCACCAGACCAAACGTGTCTACATTAACCCAGCCTTGATTACATCAGTGTATGATGGGAAGCATGGTGAGCAAACAACAGTCCCTAACCTAACGGGGTGACAATTTAATACTGCACAGCTGGGTATAATACAGTGAAAAAGGAGGCGTGGAAGAGGTATGGGCACAAAAGCTTGAGGACTCCACATAGGCTACAGGATGAGGAAGGGCATTTGCCAGAACACTAATTGGGAGGCTATTTTGAGAAGTGCCGTGGGAGAAAGTGCAAGGCTGGAGCGGGTAGAGAAGAAGGGAACTTCCAGGAGAGAAAATAGGAAGTGAGGAGGGAAGTCGAAGGAAATGAAGGCGATCGAATCATGTCTTTACCTGCCCAGCACCTTGAGCAAGTGCTTGGATTAAGTGCAGAAAAGTAGCAGAAGTCAGCGAAGGTAGGTGGGGAGACCTGATCAGGAGCTAAAGATAGCATCAATGTCTGGACCAGGCTCGAGGCAAGGAAGTTAAGAGACAAGCTGGCCACAGGAGGTAGTTATGGGGTAGACTAATTCAGACCCCCTCACTAGAGGCACTATTTTACTGTTGTATGCATAGTGTGTAACTGTATATATTATTTCTGTCTGCTTTATGGTTTTTGTATGCCCATACACTACTGCTATTTCTGAGCATCTGTCACACGAGAGTAATAACAAGAGGGAAGTCCTTAGTAGACTTCATAGAGAATCTGGGTCTTCTCCTTGGATATCCAAGAAGACTCTACTTGGGTAGGGCTTTTTCCTTTACACTGGCTTGTTTGCTGTACCTTGGTGGGAAGTCAGTGGCAGAAGGGAGCATTTGCATTATGGATGCGATTCTTACGATGCAAAGGCTTTTTATATACAAAAAACTAGAAATCTTGGTTCCAAAATGATACCTTTCATTAGACCAACTGGAAAACGGCAAGAAAATTGTCCTTTTTCGTTCTATATCCTATACACTCTTCTACACCTGAGAGATGAGTTGGTCAGGTTCATCCAGCTTTCTATCTGATCATCAAACTACAATCGGTCCCAAATCTGTGTGGGGCCAACACGCCATAGATACTTCTAAGAGGGAAGGAGATACTGCACTTGAAGAAAGATGAGAAATACAGTACAAGGAGTGACGGGGAAAAGTGTCCTGGCGAACAGTCCCTTTTGACATTCGAGCAGGTTATATTACGAATCCTAGCACAAAAATGGCAAACCAGCTTGCGAGATTCTTGCCGCGTCGGAGGCTGTTTCTAAGTTGCAAGCTGCATAGCCATAACTCAGCTCCAGCTGGGCTCTCCCTGTGATAGCAATGGCAGAAGCTGCAGCGTAGCCTGGACACTGGCTTTCTTTCCATTATGTCATTTAGCCCTATGCAGAGCTGCTTGTAAATGTATATAAAGACACGGAGAATAGCAACCTGGTGTCAAATCAGTTCCTTCCCCTGAAATGTGGAGAGAATTCTTCATAGGAGGGTCCTTGTGTGGCCTATTGTGCCACGAAGCTCCATCCGTCACTACTTCAAAGTCCTCTTTTATGCGCCATTGTGTTTGTTTGTTTGTCTGGCGGCCAAATGCAAGAGCTTCTCCTGCTGAGTCCAGCCTAATCCCTGTTTTCATGACCCTCGTTCCTTTGCATTGCCAAGAAACTGTGAAGTTAGATAAATGGTGACAAAGGTAAAGGTGAGCCGTGCAGAGAGGATGCAGGATTCCCATGATAACACTTCGCTTGTTGGGAGGAAATTTTTTTTGCTTTGTTTTGTTAGGAGGAAAATCGGCTCTTGTTCTTTTTAGAGTATTTAGTACTGCGCTCGCATAGCATAGCTTAGCACAGGTCTGATCTTAAGGTGGGGAAAAGCTTGTGCTGGACGCAAACTGCTCGTTGAGCATTTCAGAGCATACCTTGGTGTCCTCCTAAACTCCAGTATAGCATTGCTCTTTTGGTCTGAGTGTGCTTTGTAACAATCAGCTCTTATGTGAGTCACTTGGACGCCGTCCTACAAGTTCTGGGAAAGAATCTGGAAAAAGCCAGTTTCACTTGGACTGCAGGAGATGCAGAGGAAAATGCAAATAGCTAAAATCTCCTCTCTTTTCATGGAATTACCATGGATAGTCACCAACGTAAAGTCAACGGGATCCTTCTTTATTAGCGCCTTGAGTTACTGAAAGCAACATTTGGCTCTGCAGTCTTTTAAACCTAGATCATTTGGCATTAGGATAGCAGGTTGGAGGATTCCTTTCACCACCCTGTGCAGTAGCTCTTCATTTATATGCAATGCACCTCCATTTATAATGCATGTCTGAGGGATGCAGTGGCCTATGAGAACCTGGATGATTATAGATCAGCAGGCTTTGTAGACAGCAGGCATTTCTGAGCAGAGGTTGTGTAGTTTTCTGGTGTGTTGTTCTGCTTAGGTAGCCAAAGCGGAACCAGCTCTTGGCAACGGTTCCTGATGGTGCACAACATAGTCGTAACAGCACAACCATGCCTGGAAGAGGACTCCAGAGTCTTTCTCTTTCGATTATAAATTGCAGGGGGAGGAGGGGAGTACTGCAGTCTTCACAAGCCTCAGTCAGCACTTACCCCTTCTACCAAAGGAGACTGTGAACCCCGCGCTCAGGCTGGTGGTAATGCCCCAGCTTGAAGTCAGTAAAGCCCAATTTGGGAGTAGCATCTTGGCAGTACGAGCAAAGGACTGACAAACCGATCCCAATCTGTTGTCATCTCCAGGCCCATCCCATGGATCTTTTCTCCATTTGATGGTGAGATAGAGTTAGATGGAAATGCATCTCGTTGATTTTTTTTAATTACAGATTGTGTTCAATAACATTTCCCAAGACAGCTGTATGCCATTGACCATCAGACGTGCAGGCTGTCACTGATGATACCGATTTTACATGCACGTTCTTCTCTGCAGTGGAAATGAAAATTGAGCTACTCTCATTTAAATACAATGAACGTTCACATTTATGCATGATGTTGGACATTATGGTCAGAGTAAAGGAAATCTATGAGGAAATCTAAGTAGGGAAAGGCAATTATCAGAAGAAACACACTATGAAAGGAACTGTAATTTCAGCTGTCATTGATGCTCGTTACTAAACGAGTGATAAACTCATCTGTTCAGGAAATAAATGTCAGTGTACTTTTGTAATTTAAATGAGAACTTGTAATATGGAAAATATGCTTCCCTTTCATATCCGTGAAGGTTTCCTTTGAAATGGGAGTCCCCTGTGATGTCTGTTTCATTTTCTTTTATTGTTAAAGTGTTGTGTCACTGATGACATTTGTGCTGAATATTGCCCAATTATAACAACCAACATCTGTGTTAGGATACTGTATCCTCCCAGGGGGATTATGGGAAGCAAGCACATTGGTAAACAGAAGAGTAGCCAAAACTATTCGTAGGAAATTTAGTCACTTCATTGGCTGCCAAAGGTTGGGGCTTGTTAACAAAACACTTTTGCCATATTTAGACTTACATCAAACACGAAGCAAAAGCTATTAGTAGGCTTATAAGGGAAAAAGTTGTGGTTTATGACTGTTTTTACATATCATTTACACGGGAGGGGGAAAAAAAGAACAAGCAGGGCTTTAAATATACCTGTTTGCAATAGCTTTCACTAGGAAATTACGGTGTCCTAATTTCTCTGCCTACTAACTATAACATCTAATGGCATGCCACCCTTTTCACTGAACGGTGCCAAGATACAAATTGTGCACGTGCGTGATCACACACGCGCATGCCGGGAGTTCAGGCAGGTGGCCGGTGATACCTTAATTCCTGAGGCCAGATCCTGCAGCCATTGTGCATCCCAGACTCCCATTCAAGTCAGTGAAACTCAGGGTCTATGGGGAAAGCTGGCTCAGCACCAAAATTTAAGGCAGGCTAGAAGTGCGACAACCCCCTTTGTAATGATGGAAGTTACCAATCTCGGCCAAGCGGCGTCTAGTCCTGCTGGAAGCCACCAGCCATCACTTTCTATTGGGTTTATGTTGTTGCCAAAGGTGGAGCTATACCACTGCAAGATTAGACGAGAAATGCTAATATATAAACAGTGGCTTATAGTCCCAAACCTTCAATCAGGAATGTGTGGTCACTGCTCCCCGCAGTACGTCCGGGACCAAGAGATTGCTTCTCCTCGCACCTTGTATGCGGCTGGTTCCTCCCGCCCCCCTGCCGTTTTCTTGGAAGCAAGCGGCAATAAAGCCAGCCAAATAGTCCATCAAGTAAGAATAGTTGCAAAGAACTTTCTTCCGTCGATTGGACTTTCTCTGTCCTGCGCCGACTGGAAGTTTGCGTGACATCTCCCATCTTTCTCAGTCTCTGCTGCCTGCTCACTCCCTCTTCTTCCTTTAAATATGCCCTCCCTCTCCAGTTATTCTTTTCGTCTACTTAGCTTTCCGTCTCTTGGCTAAATCCTGCCGTCTGCAAAAAAATATGGACTGAACATGACATTAAATTAGCATCACATTGTCTCTTCCATCACCCCGTGTCTGTCTTGTCTTGTGCGTCTATGCAGGCCGTCCGCTGCCTTGCATATGAATAGCGGTTCACGTGACACAGTCCTGTTCCTGGTTGGTCGTATCAGATAATGCATAAGTCTTGCCTATTTATTTTTCCTGAGCATTGCAATAATTAAAATGTTGGCTTGTGGTGTTAAAAATGAAAACGGTTATGGAAATTCTTCCCCTCCCTTCCCTCCATGGCTAAGCATGAAAGCATGTGTATATTTACTGTCAGTTCACCTCAAAAGTATATCTGCCTGCAGTTTTTCCAACATAAATAATATATATATATATAACCTTACTGTTGAAATAAGGGAAAGGATCTTGCTACATCTTCAAAATGGAACTAAAAATACCTGCTTGACCTGTGGGTTTTAAGAAACGCTTGCTGTAGTGGTTAACACAGGCCCCCCTGCTGAGATCAAAGTCTGGCCCTGTCTCACTTGAAACACTGCTGTCAGTACCTTGTTGTTAGGCAAAAAAGTAGCAGAGTGTTCCCCTCTGCAGTGGAAATGCAATGTTTATTTGATCTTGGGCCTCTTCTGAATAATTTTGCTAAATCTAATTGCTCTTGATGTTTTACCCAGTACATCATGGACTTCTTCAGAAGTCGCTCTTTATGCAGTGGGTGAAACACTGGAATACAGTAAGGACCACTTCAAATATTTCTCATCAAGGCAAAGAACTATGGAAAGATTACCGCAGATCAATCTGTATAAATCCTGCATGAATACTGTACCTCTTTAAAGTTAAAACATACTTTAAAAAAACTGTTAAATTATAAAGGGCAAAATACTGTGTAACCATTAGAAGTGTTATCAAGTGAAAGGCAATGAGGAATTCAGTTAAAATGAATTAATTTATTAGGTCATATCAGTTTATAATACAACCTCTGAAATCCTTTCCAGTCAATTTGTTACCATATAGTAAGCATATGTATTCGAGTGAGCTTGGTGAGAATGCAGACCCGTGTAACTATCAGACTTCATTCTTCAAAATGCAGCTTCCAAATACAACTTGTATTTTGGAAGCCCCCCTCGTGCAAAACACGGGAGAACAAAAAGGGCCGGTACCCTATGCTGCATGTATCAGTGACTTACAACCCTATGCAACCTGCACTTGCCCAAATTCCTTTCCTGCTCCCACCTGCCTAAATGCACTCACTGCAAAAGAGCTGCTGGCTAGATTTTGTTCTCAGTGGGCACGTCTACACGTTCATTAATGCACCTTAGTTACTGCACATTTAGTTTAGTACTTGCCTAACTTCATTAGGTAGTACTTCATTAGGCAAAGTAACTAGAATTACAGCACAGTAGCACCAGCGCGCTGGTATTTTGTGATGCTTACTGCACACATTAGCCTAATAACACTGAACAGTATGCTACTAGCGTGGGTTTTGACTGGCACACTACTGCGCAGTATTATTAGGGTAATGCACAGTAAGCATCTCATGTAGACCCAGTTGGTCCAATTTATGTTTCTGTAAATCCACTCCAGCAAGGGAGCAGCTCCAGATACTTTCTGTGCAATTAGAGTGAATATCCACAATGCATCAATCATCCAGATACTTTCTATGCAATTACAGTGAATATCCATGATGCATCAGAGCTCAAAATCCAGGGGTACATCAGTTTTGCAGCAAGGATGAGCTTCATGGCACGGTGCAGCAGTCACAAGACACCTTCTGAACTCATTCACTATCTCTAAGTCATATGCTCTGCATTAGAAACAGCATGCACAAGCTGTGTGTAGTGATATGTAATGTATGCTGCCAAAACTGGTTGATACATAACCGTGGTCAGCTCTCATTTACTCCTGGAAGCAATCTTCCAGTCTCATTAAACAAATAAAGCATGTCTGTAGAAGGTATGAATTTTAAGGGCTTGGCCTTTTAAACATTGGTTGAACTGAGGAAAATGGGTTTATTGGCACTGTGGTTTCCAACTGTCAGCTTAAGTACTCATATGCAAATGCTTAGGCCGAGGTTTTCTGAAACTGGCTCTGCTCAGAAGTGTAGGAGAAGATATAAAAGGTATTAGACAAGTCAAGACATTGCATGCAGCCGTGTACATCCGGGTACGATCCTGATTCTAGTGAATCGGTGGGATCTGGATTTCACCTGAGCTACTCACAGATGGGGCAGGAGACCCAGTGTTGAAGAGACTGTGGCCACAGTAGACCTTTTGCTGCTCTGTGATATATAAAGAAGATACCGGTAACTCTCTTGCGGGAAGCCTGACTCCTTGAACTGGATAGGTAAAGAAAGGGCTTTGTGTCACTTTATGAAACCAGCTGCGGCTCCGTGTAGCCTGCCAACGCTTTGCACCTTCTGCTGTTATTTATATTTGTGCAAAGTTGGGTGAAAAGTCCAGCAGGGAGCTGTCTCCCAATGACGCTGGAGTGGACCTTCAGTGCACAGGCTTTCAGCCGTCCCCTATCAAGGAATGAATTTGGCCCTGAGAAAATAAAACGATATGGCCTAGCAGGCATTTGTGTGTGTCAGCTTTTCATTTCGCTTAATAGTTCATTGTATTATGGTACAGAACTCTTCTAGTAATCATTTGTGGCATTTCCCCCCTGCATTAGACAGAATTTGTGATTAAAATCAAGACTGCCCTAAATAAAACCCCCAAAAGTTCAATGGGAAGAAGTGTAATGTTTTATCTTGTAAGCGTTATGATGAGTTGCTTTATTCCAAGGATTATCAAAGCTGCCCTCCCCCTCAAAACAACAAAAAAAATTTTTTAGTTTGGAGTAAAGACATCAAATTCAAACTGATGATTAATAATGTAAAAGGGCTGCCTGCCACTCAAAGGCTACAAAGAAACTCTGAAATCAAAGTGAACTATCTCCTTCATCAAAACATCAAGGAAACATAACTGTTTTTACAAGTGATTTGGGGCGGTGCTTTATTTTATTTGTAAAGCAGCCCACAAAGTTTCTCGCATGTACATTTCCAGGCAATATCAGCTGGTCTGTAATTGCTTGGGTGGCTAGAGATTGCGTGTGGTTGAGCGTAGAGGCATACGAGTTAAGGTTCCTGGGCTAGATACAGACATTCAAAATGCTTGGGGCAGAAGTTAGTCATGTGGTTTTAAGTAAGCAGCATAGTTTAGATCAGTAACTAACTGAACACACATTCAACTTTTGGGGGGGTGGGGAGGCAAATCTTACACTAGGTGCTGCCCTTTTTAAACCAGTCTGTGCGTGCTGAACTTCTGTTACAGGTATAGACCAGTTCTGATCACTTATACTGGTAAAAGTGTAATGTCCGTACCGGGCACGTCTAACCTCCCAGCTCTGCTGTTGATTTACATGCATCTCTTAACAAGTCAGTTCTGTTTGATGTTTCACAGATATCCTCTAACTTTTTATACCGTCGTTATATTAGAGGCCCGGTATATCTAGGGCACGTCTACACATTCATTCATTCACTTTTGCTAATGCATGTTAAATTGCGTACCTCAGGGCATTTATACACATGCATTTTTGTGCAGGGACACACCCGAGATCCTCTGCTTTGGAGCAGACGTGATTAATTGATGCGAGCGGCACTGCGCAGCATGCAGTTGTACAAGTAGCAAAATGCACGCCAGCACGCAGAAAATGGCAGTGGTGCACTTTTGAACTAAAGCACCTCCGGTGTGTGTGTTCAAAAGTGCACCATCCCCATTTTCTCAGCGCTGGCGAGCATTTTGCTGCTTATACAACTGCAGCACCGGACACTTTTCAAAGCACCTGCTGCTGCGGCACATGCCTGTGTACAATTGCCCTCAGTTGTGAGGTACTAGAAAAGGGCACAATAGCATATTTTAACCCAGGGGTTTTTGTGATGCTTTAATGCACATTAAAATAGGATATTTTAACACGGGCTTTTTTGTGATGCTTTAATGCACATTAAAATAGGATATTTTAAGACGGGCTTTTTTGTGATGCTTTAATGCACGTTGAAATAGGATATTTTAAGATGGGGTTTTTTGTAATGCTTTAATGCACATTAAAATAAGATAATGTGTATTAATGCTCTGCCCTGCCCACAGAGCATCAGCAGTTCCTACAGAACTGAATTAAAATTGCGAGTCCTCAGCCGTTGCTAAAATCGGTGTCTCAAGTTGTGCAGTCAAAATTAGGGACCGCTTTTAAAAGTGTGGGTTTTAATCGCTCTAGGGCTCATGTCATCTGTATATAAAACGGGCGTGTTTGCCCTCCTGGAGGGCTGTGAGAATTAGCCAGTTTAATAGTTGTAAAACTCGTTCGGAGTCTTGCATCAAAGTGAATAGTGAAGGGTAAAGCAGTCATTCTTCGCCTTTCAAAGACACCTATCTGCGACTACTGACCGACTGCTGGCTCTGGGAACCATTACACGGGTTACCACGATGACTTGTTGGTCTCAGATTACAAGGAAACAATGTACAGGCTCTCTCAAGAGGAAGGGTGGCTGACAAAATGTTTTCCCTCGATGGAAACAAGCGTCACGTTACATTTCACTGTTAGTTGTTTGCTTTGGAACGGGGACAGGGGATTGTCACCTCGCTCTTAGGGCAACAATTTGCTCACCTTACCCCTTTCCAGTACTGAAAACATTTGTTCAGATTAATGGCTGTGTGGTTTGATTTGTTTTGTTAATTATCTTGGAGTTGTTTTTTGGGGCAATCCAGTCTCATTCTTGTCACAATTAGTTCTCCTCGGTAGGCAGTGGTAAACCGGCTGGAAGGCGTAATAGAAAGTCATTTCAACCCATCGGTCTTATTTAAAGCCCATGGAAATCAATGAAAAGAGCCTGATGGATTTCCGCTGAGGCCCTAAAACAGAAGCTTCAGTGCGGTAAGAGCCTCAAAACCAGGATTCAGAAAATATTCTAAGATGTGGGTAGTTATCCGATGCACTGGACTCCAAACTTAATGAGAACAGGATTTCTTACAAGACGTCTAGTACTTCCTGATTTGGTTGCAAAGGAGCTAAATTCAGGCCAGATGTAAGGAAGTGCAACTCGTGTGCTTTCAGTGGAGGTGCCCTGTTTGCTTTCGGTATAAATCAGGCCTGTAACGCTGAATTCTTGCAAAGTCAATTGTTTCCACCGTGCTGGGTGAGCATGAACTTTCGACTCCTCAAAGATCAGCAATTATTAGTCCTGTCTTACCGGTGGGCATAGCGGGTGAGATTTACAGTGGCACCGAGGCACCCTTCAGCGGCTTCGTTTTTCTGATGTGATGGCTAGAAGAGTACTTCTGCCCACCGCAAGCCGCGGAGGGAGGCAGTGTAGCTGTGCCCACTAAAAAACCCTTCTGCTGGCACACCCAGTTGTTTCAATAGGTACTGCAGCAGGGGGTCTGTAGTCTAGACAAGTCCAAAGGTAGATACAACTGGAAGTGTAACTCTCAGAGCACAACTGATTTGCAAAAGAATTCAAGAAGCATGTGATGGGGAGCATGTGACTACAAACCAGGTCTGTAAGGGTATAAGAGCCACTTAGGATCAAAGAAAAGGAGGAAATCCAGGGGGGAAATGAATAGAGGGCTCCAGGAAGAGCGGCTCTGGGAATCAGCGCTCTATAAAAGTGTGGGAGGCCAATAAGGAAAGACCTTTGGGGACTGCTGCTTGTGTTCGTTAGGGAAATTGCCTTACTTTGATGTTACCTAGGAGCGTTTTGTTGCACAATAAATTGTGCCTTGAGGAAACGGCTGAAATGGACTTAGGTGTGGCGCTGGCTCCTTTTTGGGCTGGTGAGGCAGCCTCCCACGGCATCTCTCCTATCATCACTACCACCTTGTGGAAGTGCCCCTATAGAGATAAGGTGAGGTACATGATTCAATACAAATTAATTAGGAACTTCAAAGAGATTTTTTTTTTTTTCTCAATGCGGTACCCCCTCAAAGAGTCAAGTTCCTGTGTATCTTAAGAGCAGTTCCTGCAAAATTAAATGCAATCTTTTCATACATGTTATACAGAAAATATGGAAACAGGTCCTTTATGGTGCAAAAGGAAAAAAGGAGACATCTTTGCAATACAAATGAGGGAAGTGCCCCTTACTGAATTCTGTAGCGGTCTTTTCAGGGCTGTCCTCAACCAGGGTTTATGTTCTTTCCATTTTCCTGTCCGATGGAGCTGGCTGGGTGGACTCCGCACATATAAATAATTTTAAACCCCCTGCCACAGGATTTCAGAATATTTCTTGTCTAAGTAGAAACTCTTGATCCTGAACCGTGTCATGGGAGTGTCTGGAAGATCACTTTAAATAGCTTAGTTCCCAGAAATTAAATATAGAAGGTTTTTAGGGTAAACAGAAAAACAATCAAGAATCCAAACTGGAGCATTTCACAGCGGAGGCTAGTAAGGGGTTTTAGGTTAGCTTCTCCTCTATGTGTTCATCCAGTCTTGCTTCAGAAGGCCTTTGCAAGCTTGGGTTTGGGATCCTGAGCCCTGGGAAGAACAGTGGGAGAGGGAAAGGCAAATCGGGACTCGTAGGAGAGATGGTCTCTTTTATTGGACCAACAAGATTTTTGCAAAAAAAAAAAAATTCTTTAATTGCAAGCTTTTGGGCACAAACACCCTATATCAGGCATTGGAGAAAAGATTGTAAAAGCAGGAGAAGGAGACATTTTTTGGCAGCTTTTCTGCCCAGACACAAGTCATGTCAACCTAGAAAACGAGATTAGGTTTTGGGATGCAGCAGCTTCTCCTTTGGGACGTGGGTGTGTATGTATACAGCCAAGGGAGACACGGCTCATCAGGCCTGGGGAGGGACACTCATTGTGACATGTTTCCCTTCCTAAGCAGCATAATTGACAGGGTCATTTGCATATTAAATTGCTGTGCACGACAGCATTAATAAGCCCTCCACAACTCTTATGCATGCTTGGCAGAGCGACAACATACACAGCAGGGCAGGGGCAGACACAGGCCCAAGGACCTGGGAAGCGATACCGAGAGCAGGTTCGCAGGTCTGGCTTCTGTTCATTCTGGGCCCACAAGTCGTTTCCCATCCAGTGAAAATTGTCAAGATTTTAAAAATTCTTCTCATCCTGAATCAGGACTAAAAGTCAAAAGCAAAACAAGTCAACTTTCTCAGTAGGAGGGTAGTAAAGCACTGGAGCGGGCTACCGAAAGAGGTTGTGAAATCTCCATCCTTGGATCTTTTTTAAGACCCAGCTAGACAAAGCCTTGGCTGGGCTGATCTCGTTGGGGCTGGTCCTGCTTTGAGCAGAGGGCTCGGACTAGATGGCTCCCGAGGCCCCTTCCAAGCCTCCGTTTCTATAATGCTATGAAAACTGGTGGGAAAAACTAGAAAATGAGATTAGATTCAACCAGGAACAGAACACAGATGACGTACTATAACCTTGTACATCATCTGTGTACTATAGTATTACTTTGTGTGCTTGCTCTCATCCTCGTGCTGTATCCTGAGTCTCTCTTTCTCTCTTTTTTGTTACCTTCCAGGCATCTGACTGGCTGTATACAGACCTGTTAAGCTCTTAAAGTAGAATAATACACACTTCCTAGCACAGTGAGTTCAGCATAGGAATAACACACCCATTGCCTTGACTTGGGGACCATCTTCTTCAAGGAAGTATATTTTAAAATTATCTGCGTGATCTTGTTCCTGCTTAATTGGTTTTATCGCCTGCATTATCGAAACACAGTGCCAAATCAGACATGTCACTGGTTATGTTATCTGAGAGTTTGACAGGATTCTCAGTTAGGAATGCTGTGGCATGGATAGAGCTCAGCGCAGAAGTATTGCCAAAGAAACTCATTTAAAAATGCTTCACGTGTCTGCAGCTTTGGCCTAAAAACAAGCGAAACAATCAGCTGACATTTTATGGGAACAGACATATTTTCACTCTAACTATAATCTAAATGCACCGGGGAAGAATGAATGGTGAGACGAGTGAAAATCTTTTAGATGAATTCCCATGCTAGTCTGTCCAAAGTACATTGGTCAAAACCATAGAAAATCATGACCATGGCATTGCCATTGTGTAACAGGCATTGGAGAAACTCTACGAATTGCTACCCTTTCAAAATGGTGTGGGATGCTTTGATGGTCTAGAAGATGCTACCACACCAGAATATATACGATGCATTTAGGACCATGATTGTGAACTGCAGCTCTACAGGAGTAAAGGAGAGAGATTCACATATGCAACCCAACAGCTATTCTAGCTGGCCTGAGGGGCCCCTAAAAATATTACAAAATTAATATTTATCTGCCCCTGGCTGCCTGTCATGAGCCCCTCAATGGCTTGCCAAAACTCAGTAATAATTACTCGCCCCTGGGTTAGACGCACAAAGCAGGTGAGCTCTTTGTGAGGGCCAAGACACTGTTTATTTGTTAGCCGAAGGTCAGAGGATAGCTTTCGAGGACAACTTTCAAAATACATTAATTTGATGTATCTGTTGATTTATGCTGCACTTCACACCGCGATCTACAAAAGTTACCCAAAGTAGAAACAAGCTTTAGGGAGGTGCCAGATTTTGTATTTTAAAATAAGCGTGCAGAGCACGCGTACTGATTTTTCATCACCTCTGCTTGGCAATGGAGGTTATGTAAAGTGAGGCATTTGGTGTAAAACAGGATAGCCTGGTATCATCCTACTGAAGAAAAAGGCTTTCCACCATGGATTAATTTGTCTCTATGTAAAAAAAAAAGAAGGGGGAGGAACAAAACTGGATACTCTCTGTTTTCAGCAGCTCTCTCTTTGATTTCAAGGATAATTGTATGAACACAAGGAATTCCTCATACAAGTCGCTTGTCATTCAGGCTCATCTGATGCACAACCTACTGTTCCTTGGTTTCTTAGCCAGAGTGTACATTACCTTGGTTAGCAGGCCTAGTGGTTGACTGTAAAACAAAATCATTTGCAAGTGTTAAATTTCTTTACGTAGCTTGCTCCCAGAGGCACGGGTAGGGAGAAGTTTTGTACATTATACCTATGTTTCCCCTTCCCTTCACCTATAATCATTTTTTGTCCATCTCACCTCCCAGGAGAACTTGGGCCTCAACACGGACTGCGCCCCTGTGACTTTCTCTGGGTTTCACACGAGCCTGGGGCTCACATTCAAGGAGGATGCAGAAGCCCATTTGAACTTGCATAGTAAATTTAGTGTGGTAACAAGCTGTACTCATTTCTTTGCACTGAAGGTCTGGAAGGGCATTGTCTTCCTTGCAGGCTCTTCTGAGACTGAGGAAGAAGGCAAAGGAAGGCAAAGTAGAAGACGGAGAGGCAAAGCAGCTTCCATGTGCCAATAGGAGTACGAATCAAACCTCATGGTAGAGGCGATATCTATTTTTTTGCAACTAGATTTTTGCAAAAAAGGAAAAAAGGACAAAAAAAAAATATTTGCAACTTTTTGGGCATGAGCACCTTTCTTCAGGCATAAGAGAAAAGATTGTAAGAGGTCTCCTGGGTAGAAATGAAAGTTCACATTTAATAGGAGAATTGAAGGTAAAATCTCCGGCTTGGAACAGTTCATTTTATATGCAGATCAGGCTCAGAAGCAAGTTGGACTAGCCTCGTCACCTCCAAGCTGTTTGGTGGTAAGCTAAGCAGCATGTAGTCATATCAAAAAAAAAAAATTAGTATTATTATTTTTTTTTTTTGCAAAAATCTAGTTGGTCTAATAAAAGATATCACCTTCGCCACGAGTCCGGATACCTTTTGCCTCCAGACCAGCACGGCTGCAACCCGGATCGGGTTATGGCTTTGCTAAGGAAACTGCTGTTTTCAAGGCAGTTCCAATTCAAATCAATGGATGTAACCTTGAGGAGCTGCTGTGTTTACATTTCAAAGGCCTAGTCCTCCTGTTCGACTGATACTGTTTCATGTAGCTCCATAATGAAAAGCATTTGTTTGGGATTATACCTCACTAGCAAATTAGATTCCCCAAAGACAGTTTGACTATGCGAGAAAGCCTTTGTGACTCCCCAGACTTCTGCGATATCGTTAAGATAATGACCCTCGCATCTGCTCTTGCTAATGCTTTTTCTCAAGGAAAGCCACAGAAATTATTCAGGTCTAGTATAACTGTAGTGGGGTTTATTGCCCGAATTGGATGTAGAGAACTCGTTTCTCCTTAAAATTACGGAGGCATAAATGGCAGTACTGATTTCTTTTTTTAAAGTTTCATCCCCCACTGACTTGACGTCGCACGTTGACAATGTCTGCTTATAGCAAGCAAGAGCAGAGGAGGCACCTCCCTAGCAAGCGAGGGATGCTGTTTGCTAGAGGCTCTCAGTATATGACCAGATTGGAGTGATGGACGTGAAACACAGCATCCTCCACTATGTCCTCCCTATTCATTTTCAATCAGGCACATAATACAAACAGCATTGGCATAGACTATGCCTCAAACATTCACATACACTTCCTGAGCGTCTTGTGGCAACAGGCAGTAAAATCTATGCAGAAATCTCATACTGGTTTTCACTCTTTCTCCCCCCACCAGCCCTTTCAAATCCTTTCTTCCCAGAGCCCCGCTTCCATTGCCGTGCTTGCGTTTCCTCATCCTTATGCTGGGGCTGATCCTGTTCAGGGAGCGATGAAGGCAGTGCACCTCCCTGACTCCAGGGCCAGCCGAAGCCAGTTCTGCCCTTGACACAAAGAAAAGCAGTGTAAAGAAAGGCAGTGAGGCCAGTTCTGCCCTCGCTTGCCACCCCGACACAAATATCCCACTATGTTGTTCTGGACAAACAGACACCCATCTATGCCTCCTTTCTTATCTGAATTGCCTTCAATAGATTGTATGAACCAGGACCCCAGCATGGGGCGAAATACAGCTCGCTTATAGAACTGCTCGGACACCCTGACAAGTCTTTAAGCATTTATTAGAATATAATTTATCAATTATGAAACATCACCTCTTTAGAAGCTGAAGCTTAATGCAAAGGGTGGTCCATTTTTGTAGCAAGAGACATGGCGGAGGTCAGCAGTGGTCTGTGGGCCTCTGTTTCCAGCTCAGAAAAGAGAAAACTTCAAAGAGCATAAATGAAAAGGCTGGAGAATTCAGCAGATTTGTTCTGAGGTCCTTTTTTCATACATACAACTGACTGTGTACTGCAGAAGTGATACTTCATATTCCTTCTGTATTTCTCCCCATCCAATTTGTAGTGCTGCTCGTTTTTGGTTTATATCTCCTGCCCTTTTCCCTTTTGCTAGTGCAGTAAATAACAAATAAGACAGCATGGTCTGGACTCCAGATCTGAGAACGCCACGACCTCCAGAGCAATGAAAGCGTGCCCTCAATGTAGGGAGGGAAGTCTTTAAGTTGTGTATGTATTGTAGTAGCGAAAATGGATGATGTCTACAATATAAGTATGAAATTACAAGGCACCTGGCATAATGAAATTAAATGAGTTGGTAAGTTACAGGACAAGCAAAAAGATCAGTTTGGACGTAGGGATATGATTCACTGCTTTGAAAGCGTGCCAGTGGCATATCACATCTATACATGCAATTAGCATGTAGCAATAAACTCTGGCACAGTTGGTGCCAGAGTTGCTTGCTCCCAGGAGCAGCGTTTAGGCATGCACCGAGGATCGCAGCACGCTGAGCCAGGGCGGAGCAGTCCCAATTGGCAAGGGACCCGAGGGGTCAGACTGCCAGCCTTGGGGCTGGTTCTGCCAGGTTCAACATGTTGTAAAAGGGCTGGCTGGGGCACAAGGGTGCTAGCGTGCACGAGCTATCTGCTGGCTAGCTCCACGCTATAGCACCCTTGTGCCCCAGCGAGCCGCAGTAACCATTTACATGTGCATTTAGATGCATGTAACTACTGTGCTGTAGGATAGTATTTATTTTGGACAGTACTATCCTACAGAGGAGTTAATTAATTTACAGTGCCCTAATACAGGCACACATGTAGACAGTGACACTTTACTCGGAGCCAATTAGTCAGCTCTGCAGTGAAGCACACATACAGATGCACCCATTGCTATACTGATGGAAGGAGAATTTGGGTAAATCCTGATCCCCCCCTTCAAAGCCCAAGTAATAAGTTGTCACATGATGTGGGGTTTAGGAGAGATGCATCTTTTGCTGTAAGTTGGGGTAGGGAGACATGGAGTACAGCTGTTCCTCCAGATAGGAGTACTAGCTGTGACCCTCTGGTTTAGGTTAGGTTTGATGCAAGTTCATGTGAACCCCTTTAGGGCTCTGTGCAGAGACCTGTTAGGGAGGCCTGGCTCAGCAGCACATAGAGGAGTGCATTCTCCCTGTCTGTAACATAGTCCACTGCATGGCATTTCCACTTCAGATCTTGTAAATTCAGACAGGCGACCAAACAGGGAGAGGTAGAGTTAGCCATGTTAGTCTGAAGACAGGCAGAAGGCAGAGCAGTGGTGCACTTCGATCAACGTGCTCCTTATCAAACATTCAAAGCCACAGTTATCAGCAAGCTAGCTTTTGAACTCTCTAGTAGGGCTGTGCAAAGCTTCGGGGGCTGATTCGATTCAGAGGAGATTCGGCCCGATTCGGTGGCTGAATCTCCACGTAGAATCTAATCAGGGGACCAATAAAAAGGTCCAAATCCATTCGAAGCTCTCCAAACCTTAGGAAAAGATTCAGAGAGCTTCGATGATTTGGGCAGTCCCCGCTTGCTGCAGCAGGGAGCTGGTAGGTAGGGGGTGGGGAGGGGGAGGCTGGCGAAGGGGATCATGGGGGGACCCCTACCAGCCCCATCTCCTGCCTACTCCGCCAGCCCCCTGCCCCCTGCCTACTTCCCCAGCCCCGCCACGGGTTTGGGGTTTTTTTTTCCCTTAACGGGCTAGAGCTGGGGCAGGCAGGGCAGCCGTGGAGGGGCTATGACAGCAGGGAGGGGGGCCAGGGGGCTTGGAAAGAGCCCTCCATGCAGCATGGGGCAGCGAGGGGCAGCAGGGATCACCCGGCAGCACCCTGGGAGAGGGGTAAGGGATGGGCCTGGGTGATTCAGAGATTTGGCTGAATCGATTCGGGACAGTGATTTGAATCACCAAATCGAATCACTATCCGCCGAGTCGGCCAAATCCCAAATCAGAAGCAAATACTAGCTGCTTTGTGCAGGCCTCCTCTCCAGCAAGCAATTAAATGTGTATTAAAATGTCACTTTTTAACCTTTTTGAAGTGGACCCTTTGAAGATAAGGGGGTGTCTAGCTAAGTGGCGGTAAAACAAGAGGAAACCTGAGTCAGTCAGGTCTCTACAGGCCATGGACAGACCCACTGCAGATTTCTTTTCAGTGGCCTAAAGAGAATTGCAAAATGTGACCTCTTCCACCACACTCGGGTGAGTGGCATTTCTGCCCCATTTCAGGTCTTTGGCTCATGGAGAGGAGCCAGCATCAGCTCTAGTCACAGAACAAATTGACTGTGACAGGTATAGCTCAAAAGCCTTGTACCAACCAAGGGCACACGGGGCGCTTAGTACCCCTTCAAGTTGTTGCGTGGCAATATGTACTCCAGTGCCTCTTGCTGATTGTCAGTCCCAGCCC
>JAGPOW010001167.1:18497882-18508143 GCA_030014935.1 Caiman crocodilus | reverse complement strand
AACAATGCTTGCATTCCTCACCTTTCCTGCTGGCTTCACGGAAACTTTTCAGGGATATTCATGACACACCTTTAAAGCGAAACTGGGAGTATCCCAGAGCAATATTAGCAAGGGTTAAACTTGATGCCCCTTAGCACTGGTGCACTGCTTTATGGGAATTGAAACGCACAAAGCGCCGTAATGACAAAAGCCCTAAGGATTTCAAGGCAGCTGGAGGGGACTTTTAGAAACTGGGTGGTGGAGTTTTTGTGAACAAGTGACTTGATGTGAAGTAGTTCAGCTGGTTACAGTAATTATGAGTAGGCTGGATTAGTTCAAGAGTGGCAGGCTAGGCAGATTATTTGGACTGTTTTTCACTTTTCATCAAAGGCTCGGAAAGTGTTTTTACATTCCTTAATGATTAAGCTTCATGATACTCCTGCGATGAGGGGTATTATTACCGTTCTACCCCTAGGGAAACCGAGGCACTGAGTGTGATTGAGTGTCACGTAGCAGATCAGTCGCAGAGATGAAATGCGAGCCCCAACACCTTGATTCCCCATCCCCTTGCCTACTTCAACCTGCAGTTCGTGCTCCTCTTATCAAGTGGTGGCCAACGAGGTAGTAGAAATATGACAACGTAGTATCATAGTATCATTTGCATATTTAAATATGTTAGTAGCATTCAGTCCCAATTTACAGACATGCTAGTGAATAACTGCTCCTGCTACTGTTCACACACTTTGTGTCCATCGTACTACAACAAACCTGCTTCCTACGTGGTTCCCAGAAAGGTTGGGCAAAGTGGTTTGCTCAAGGTCCCGCAGGGCACCGTATTGGACATGCCTCTCAGGTCCCAGGCCAGCACCTTTATTAGTAGGCCATCCGTTCTCTCCTCCTACTATCATGGAGGAAGTGCATGTGATATTCATGTTGTATGATGCCACATTATAAGTAACATAAGGGCACGAGGAACTTATGCATCTGTGGTGGGATGCAGTTCTTCAGGTGACGCCTGTGTACGTGCTCAGACAAGGTCTGCTAAAAACTGAGTTTGCATACTGACCTGCGATCGTAATTTCTGGCTCTGGGTGGCGTATTTCAGAACTGGGTCCCTTCTCTAACAGAAAAGCTAGTATTAGTTCCACACTTCCTTCTTTAGGTATCTCCAAATTCTGAATGGACGTGACTTGTCACAACAGACCTCTTAAGAAGGAATTGCAGTTGGTTCTGCTGATTTATCCCATGTGAGTATCTGGCCTCCCTCTGTCATCTGGCCATTCGTTGTATCTTGGAAGAGAGGACGAATGTTCATATGACCACAAGAAGTGACCTATAGGAGAGGCTGCGGGCTTAGAGGACTAGCTTGGAAAGGGTATAGGAATAGGAAGGAAGAAAGATATCTTCAAAGAAGAAGGATATCATACATCGGCAAGTTATAGTTATCTCTAATACTCTTTTTGGAAGGCTTTAAGTGGTCCAAATGCACTGCCAATGTAGTAGGGTTCGAATGTTGATGTAGTTGTAATGGTTCAAAAAATATGCAAGAAGCAAGGGTTTTTTTGGTGATATATTGTATTAGACCAATTATATAGTTGGGAGAAATGTTGGGCAAGCTTTTGGCCACCACACGTCATTGTAAACCTTTTGTCTTAGCATACCCAGCCAGAGGCATATTGGAAGCATTACCCAAGTTCTTGCACCGTGCTCATCACTACAGCAGCCATACATACCTTCCAGGAGTGCCATTAAGCAACACAATTCATGCAAAATACGTAATACCATGGCTACATCAAATATTATTAGCTAGGCCACAAGACGAACGCAAGCATTCCCATCAAAGGCACCACACAGATCCTGATGAGTAAGGAGTGACTTCACACATGACACAGTCATTGTATGCTCACGTGACACAGTCATTGTATGCTGTTCCCCACCCCCGCAAGTAGTAACTTCTGAAAGTACATTTTCCTTTGCATCCTTCTGACCAGTGACTTATGACATCTGGCATGCTGGTAAAGCTCAGGCACTAAGAAATGTGCGGTTACCTCCCAAAGTATCCTCTGTGTTTTAGGCATCGCTGATAATGGGTCCGTTGCTGTAAGAACAAGAAAAGCTGTCCAGTTGTGCCATCCTCTTACGGGCTTTCTGGACCTGCCTTTGCAGGTGAATGTATTCTGCCAGAGAAGAAGTGTTATCTAGTGATTAGGACAGGGATATAATTAGGCCTCCTGGATTCTCTTTCCGGGTCTGGCAGTGAATTGCTTTATGGCACGGGCCAAGTAATTTGCACCACCGTTCATCTTCCTTTACCACCACGCTGGCTATAATGGAAAGGCACTTAGCTACAGCACTTCACAGGACCGTGTTGCCCCTTAGTTACTGAATGTTTCCAAAGCACTGAGTGACAAGTGCAAATGATCATAATTCTCATCAGAAGCATCTATTTAATTCACTTTTACAAGCTCATAAAAACGTGGGGGAACCTTATGAGAGAGGCAAAGTGACAGCTCATACTAAAACACTGTTTTCTGTGGGCTGAGAAGGCTAATAAAGCAGCAAAATAGCATTTTGATATTACAGTGGCCTTGGGCAGGGAAAAGAGAGTTCTGCCTACAAGTGCTTCTAAAGTGTGTTTTCAAATCGTGCCAGTTAGAAAGTTTTTGAAGAAACTGTGTGAGAGATCAAAGAAACCAAGCAAGTACTGGTGAAATAAATGTCTTTTGCCAGTCTTCTGAAAAAAAAAAAAACCATTGAAAGCCTTTATTCAAAGTTTCAGAAAAGGGTACTAGTGCTGCAGCTGCTACCCTTGCCTCTGCTGTGAAATGGGATGTCATATAGCAGGTTTAATGCAATTAAAAAAAAAAAAACATTTTTGGAAATAATACCCAAGGGCTCTTCCTTCTAGGACCCCCATTACTGAATGAACATGTAGGAATACTGTTACCCTCCACAGCAGCCCAAAGTAGCTGGGCTAATCAACTATAATCAACATAGAAAGAAGTCAATAGCAAAGCCACAGCAAATGGAGTATATCAGCTGTCATCTTTTCTATCATAACGTAGAGCAGCCCTGTGGCTCCTTTTAAATTGCTTTAGGGTTTCCCAAATGGCCTTTGGCTTAGGAAAATATAAAACAAACATGTTAAGTCACCTCTCTACCCTCTTCTCGTCTCAGCCTGTGCTGGCGTTTATGGTTTCGACTTAGTAAAGATTATCAGTGATATTAACTTAAAACAATGCAAATAAAAAAATGTCCTGGCTTCCATTATATAAGCAGCGGTATATGTCAGGACACTCAAAAGACATTGGGGACTACCTGGGAAGTCCTTGGATTGTGAAAGGAAAAAAAAATACAAACTTCAGGAAAATATCTTATGCACGTTCATCAAGCTGCTACAGAAAGTTGAGTCCGACCTGTGTACCTGTTGCGGTGATGTACAACCTTGCCAAGGGACTTCCGCAAAATGGTTCTCAGAAAGCTCTTATCTAAGGTGAGGCTTTGTTAAAATTCAAAGGGAGCATCTGAGATGGAATGAACCATAGAAATAATGTCAAGGTAAAATAGGTTTTTATTTGGAGAACAAGAGGACAGTCAGTTGCATGAAGACTGCTGCTAATGTGATAAACCCTAACTAAAACAAAAATAGTTTGTGAAAAGTCAGTGCTGTGTCCTTGGACACGGGATAACGTTTCAGAAGTAGGTGTTATTTAGGAGGCTAATGCTCATCGACTTTCCAGGGGAAATATTTAGTGAAGTAAATCTTCTAGTGGGTCTTCTGACTGCGTCTAAAACCTAAGCCACGTAGAAGCATTTGTCAATTTGCAAAATAGTTTTATTTTCATTTTTACTAGATCCTCTCCACCCTCTGCTTCAGCACTGCCAGGCTCTGGTCAGCTCTAGCCGCACCAGACTAACAGGGTGCTCTCCACCGGGGCTTTATGAAGCCTGGTGAACTAAACCTCCTGCCATCCCTTTGAACAGGAACGGGCCGTTGAGGTGTGAAGATCGCATAGATACAGAACGCAGACACAGAGACTTTAAAAGTATGGCTTGCCCACAGTCAAATGGGCAATCTATTTTAGAGCTACGACTTGACTTAAGCCATTGTGAATTCCCCTTATGCTGGTGGTGGCCCGGTGCTGATGTGATTCATGCGTTGCTTCCTTCCCATGGCCCTTCAGTGATCTGTGGACATACCCCTTCCTAATTCTTAATTCCACTCTCCAATTCCCTAATCCCAAACTGTCTCTAGTGTGCAGTTTAGTGCTGTTCCAGTTGCTGTCGGGTGCTTGGAGGACTCCCTTGACCTCGGGAGAATTAGCTCCGAGTCATTATGAGAAAGCCTGTCCATGGGGCATTTCTGGCTTGAATAAAATCCAGAGACTTGTAATTCTCACAAGAAAGCCTCCACTTATGACATCTCCTGTTGAATCCTTGCATGCATGGGTTGTGAGTAAGCATGAAATGAAAACAGGATGTTTCTGTATTACTCAGCAAATACAATCCCCCTTGCTTTTGGAGCCCTATCCACCGGTGACACACAGGATTTGTGGAATAGCCCTCATTGTTCTCTAGTATACCTATAACATGACTATACTGTATCCTCATAGTACTCTAGTCCATGTGACATGACCACAGTGTAGTACTAATAACTGCATTTAGTATCGTCATTTTATTTTTAGAAGTCCCTCCCTGCACCAGCGGTGCCAAGATGCTCAGGGCGTTGGGGAGGCAATTAAAAGACATTGTGAGAGAGAGCGCAAGCAGGCTATAAGGCCAACAGGAAAACTGGATAGGTGCAAATTTCTAGCAACAGAGGGAAAGATTCTGCATCTTCTGTATGAAGATGCTCCCCAATCTCGGGGACCCAAAAGGGCCAACGTTGATTTTTCCAGCCCGATGTTATCTCCTCTTACCTGAGCTTGAAACAGCCTCTCGCAAGTCTGGGCACACACGTTGGCCTGCTTTCACCGGCCACCCCAGGTTTTCATAGCCCGGGCCAAAAATCTGAGCGACTGCAGCTGGGAGCATGGTGACACAGCACTCCTCAGGGCCTAACTCTGAAGCTCGAAAGGAAAATGACTGACCAGCTCACAGCAGACCGGCTTCTTACCAATATTCAGGCCATGTTCTTTCTGCCATGTCCAGCGAGGTCAGTAGGGTACCAAGATTTGAGGTTTAACCACATATAGAGGAGCTACCAGAGCACAGGGTAAGGGGCGATGATGACTGTAGTACAGATTTCCTCTATTTAAAAGGATGATGAGATAATAGGGGCGCATCCTCTGCTTCTCTCCTCTTCCTTTGCTCTGTTCACCAGGCACAAAGGTAAAGACAACCAAAGATCCCTTTAATCCCTGCTCCTATGAAAGAGAAGCTCCCCAAATTTTTAACTGGTTTTTCTGAGTCCTTCCCTGTAGTCCCTGGTGGGAAGCAAGAGACGTGGTTGATATGACAATCTCCAGCAATCTCCAGCTGGCAGATGGACCATTAGGGACAATGTGGCATTTCGCTAGGGGCTCCTTTGTGGTATGTATGTGGGCATAGGTGAGTGTGTACACATGGGTGTGCGGGGACCAGGCGGAGAGTCGGGGATTGTAAACAAGTACAGCAAAGGACCCAGCTCTCTACACATGTAAAAGTAATGAGGGAAGCGGGGGAAGGGGTACGACTTGGGGGGGGGGGGGGAGTGAGGATGGAAAAGGCTGGAAGGGATCTAATTAGCTCACTTTCAAAGTAAAGTTTTACTAGTGGTTATGCCTTCTCTAATCCAGATCTGGCTGGAAGTCATTACATAAAAAGTGCATGCAGTGGGGGGAAAAAAAAAATGGCAAACCAAATATCACTGCACAAGTGTCACAGTGATTTTTAGCATACTTCTAAACTAATTAAATGGGAGAGATTTTTGCTGGGTGATAAGGTTTGTTGTTTTATTGTGTTCCTGGGCATTTCGATGAGTGACATTTAAATAAAGTTGAATATCAGAGATCTAACTTTGCATGCTTTTTGCTGGACCTGCCCGTTTGTGTTCTGGATAAACATGCTGCAATGTGGCCTCTACTTTAAACTGATAAAAGTCCTCGTAATTTTAAAGGATTATATCTAAGGATGGTATTTGGCTACTTTTACGAGAGCTTTGCAAGTCACGGGGGGTAGATGAATTTTTGCTGCTTTGTTCCTAGGAGGGGAAAAAATACTGTATCTTTAAAATTAAGAGTAGCTGAATAACGAATCTTGGGCAGTGAAAAGGCTAATGTGCTGTGGAAGAGAAGGAGTTTAATCTAATTTAGTTGGAGGGTGTCTGTCTGTGGTGTTGTTTTCTGGACTGTGGGAATAGAGCAGAGAAGCTGCCCTAGTGAATGGTTCCTCCTGAGCCAGGATCAGTGGGGAGTCCCTTAGATGCCACTGATCCGAAGCCAGGCCATGAAAAGGGGATTAAAGAAATGTTCTGATTTGCAATTCACACTAATGCACCCCGTCGAACCTTTGGTAATATTTCAAACCACATTTCAAGGGAAGTGCCCTTAAAATAGCCGGCTAAATTGTATTAGAGCAACACTATACAACCCACTCATCCATTTATGATGTGGGGTTTGTTTTTTGATTTTTAATCTTTTACTTACTCATGGTGTGCGTGGGGGTTTTTTTTAAATGTAATTAAAACTTTTGCGCACAGTGAATATTCGGCACTTCCATGGGAATATGCTGCTCTACGTCTCCCCTACCAATCAGACATGTTTTGTTTATTAAATATTGTTGCAAAGTAGTTAGAGAAGGTCTGGCTTTAGAGGAGAAAAAAAAATGTAACTTGGTTTGGTTTTAAAAATAAACATTAGCTGCATACTTGTTATAAATGATCCAATTTAATGTCATGATCAATATCTTATCTGGGAATTAAATAGGAGAGACAGATTGCAATACTTACAGTGTCCCTTTCTGTGCGCGCTGTGGTTTTTCCTTTAAAGCCACAATCTTCTTCAAGGATAACTTTGGGGTTTTTTATTATTATTTTATCTTTAGAGTTAGCTATCCAAATGAAAATGAAGGCTAGTAACAGGCCTTCATTCTGCATCAGGCACACGAAACTAAAAACTGCCTGTCTTAAAATGAATATAGATGGATTATTGAAGCAGAGGACAAAATATTATTCAACTATATTTATAAAATAAAGTATTTCCGCAATCAACTGCTAGCCAGAAAAGATTCATTAAATGATTTGCAAGCACAGCCCGAGACTTTTTTGTACTTTAGATTCACTAATATCAGTAGACTTTGTTGTTATGGTAGGTAATTTGTGAATGCTTTACTGAAAATCTTTAATATATTAATTAACTTGTAACTCTCCAAGCTTATCATTTAATTTCTCTTTACTGTGAAGTGTCAGAACATTTTATCTGAAAGGGATTATTTAGGTTGTCTTTAATCCCATTTCAGAAAACCTTGCCTAGAACTGTAACATCCATTGACTCTAAAATGTTAGAATATACGTGCAACTTTGATTTTTATTATTATCCATATCAAAGTATTTTATTATACGCTCACTGCAATAGATGACACAGTGTCCAAACTTTGCTATTCCAGGTTTGGGGTTTTTTTACCCTGTTTATGCAGCAGTACATCTACAAAATCTGTAGTTATGGTTTATATTATGGCATGCCTTATTAACTATTCCGTTTATTTATTATTATTATAATTTTTTTTGCTTGTGAAATGGGAAAGGACTTTGAGATGCACATTATGCTCTGGCAACTTTAGAGGCAGAGGGATAGGTGTAGGGGAAGATGCTTCTTTTCCTGCGAGTTGGCACATTATTTGAAATCATGTTTAATTATAAAGTTTCATTAAAAACCTTTTGCTCAAAATTTTAGAGGCCTAATAAGATTTCCATTAATTTAAACATATCACTATTCCCACAACGGCCCAAATGCTTTCTTTTTCCTCTTTCATCCATGGTTAAATATGTAAATAAAATGTCTAAAGTCATTCTTCAAAGAAGACAAAAGAAAAAAGAGCTGAGGGAAAAGACAGCCATAAAATTCCTCCCAATTCTCCATAACATTTGCCAGAGGGGGGCCAACTCCTAGCCAGGGCCTAGCAGCAGGGGTGCCTGGCTGCTCCATAGAATCACACATCTCAAATCCCACACACAGGAGAAAAAAAAATAAAATAAAATATCTTTTCAGCTGGAGCCATCAAAAGGCTCTTTTCATTTATTAGTTACAGAGTTATCTTCCAGTTGCTGATTTCTCAGAGCCCTCATTTTTCTATAATAATGTTCTATTTGTTAGTTTCTTTGACTCGGGTGGCTTGAATGGGGGGCACTTCTGGATAGCTTTTTTTAAAAAATATAAAAACAGAAATAAATGATCCGGAGAGGGTTGTGTCGGCTAAAATAATAGCTAAAAAAAAACGAACCCCAACCCAGACTGATTTACAGTGGCACATAAAAGACCAATTAAAAAACATAACTCCTACAAAGGTTGAGTTTTTCTTTTCTTTTTTTTCCCCCCTTACCACTTTGCATTGATATTTCCTTTCTGTGTCTAGGGAAAATAAGAAAAGAACGAGCTGTTATCAACAGCTATGTCAATAAAGCCTTTTCTTCCCCCCCCCTCCCCTTCCTTCAGATGATTTTAGTGTAAATTTTGACATACTTTTTGCAAAAGTACTTTGCAAAAAGGCAAAAAAGTGAAAGTACCCCCACCCCAACAATCAAGCTCAGCAAAACAAACGGTATCAAAAATGCTCATCTCAAGTGTCGTTTCAATTTCACTTTAGAAAAGGTAGTTTGTCCCTTCTGAAAGCTTTCCCCTTCACTTCCCCACTACCCCCAACTGAGCTCTCCAGAAGAGGATCCTGGATGCATACAAATCCTAAGAAAACAGGCTTAGATTAATGAAGAATGGAAATGCCCCACCACACACACACTCTCTATAAAATAAATAAGGCCCCCTTTTTTTTTTGCCCGTAACACTGCCTGCCTTTGTAAGGGTCCCCCTAATGAATCTAAAACTGTCCAAGGGAAGGATCAACTTGATAAGATCAATGCAGTTCATAAGCCTGATCTCTTTCAGAGAGACTCCTGGATCCACTGGTAAACCACTAAAAGGAAAACAGACACTTATTTAAATCATCTTAAAAAAAAAAGAGAGAGAGAGAGAGAGATCATTTACTTCTGGGTAAGCAAACACTGTCAGCATCTTTAGGGGATTCGGGGCAAACATCAGCCCTGGCTTGCTGTTCTTGCTTGGATCCTGTTCACCCTTATCGCAATTGAGGAAGCCAACAGTTTCCTTTTTAGAGGCTGGTGGGGTATTAACTCTGCCCCGGTGGGACTTGTCAGTTTGCAGGAGAATCCATGTTCATTTCGATAAGAAACAGGCACTAATGGCGAGAAACCCAGTTTGTGTGGGTGTGCGTGTAAATGGAGAGAGGCAGACAGCTTTCCATTCTTCATGAATGTTTGCCAAACCTGAGCTCAAAGGGGGCATGGGGAGGGGGGAGAGGAAAGCACAGCTCTTGTTCTGTCCTCTGATCATAATGCTCCCTTCGGGCCCTGTCTAGATCAAGCAGTGGGGTGGGGACTTACATGGGCAAACTAACCAGCCCTTCCAGTGACTGGCAACTGCTGCTTTCTCCTACTGCTGCTCAACCTCAGACTTGTAAGAGCCTGATCCCGTGGCCCAGGACAGGAGATGTCCCACTGAAGTCCAAGGCAGGTCTCTGGCAGACACGCTGCAGCTATTCCTAGTAGAAAAGAACCAAAGGAAACCCCGTGGGGCTGCTTCAAAAAGATCCAAACCAATCTACATCTTTAAATACATAGATACCTATATATTTACATATATAGACAGATACATCTTGAAATACAGATATGGATATATATATATGCTGAGAGAGAGAGCGAGAGAGGCATAAACATATATAAGGGCATATACACCCCCCCCGATGTATGTACATAGACATACACATAGATATAGGCATACGCATGTATCTATACATATACACACACACATATATGTAATAATATATATATGTAATAATATATATATATGTAAATATGTATATATGTATCTATACTTACATATACACATGTATACATATACACACACACCTCTCTCTCTATATATATGCATGTATGTATAACATAAGATTCAGGAGAAAAAAGTATGTATATGTGCCTTCTGTAGCTATATCAATATCAGGATAGATATGCAGGAGAGAATAGTGTGCGTGTGTGTTTTATATAGAGAGAGAAGATATAACCTCTCTCTCTGTC
>JAGPOW010001167.1:18479321-18497782 GCA_030014935.1 Caiman crocodilus | reverse complement strand
ATATATATATTATGTGTGTGTGTGTAGATGTATACGCACTCACACACAGATCTAGATATAACTATATCTAGATATATAGATCGATACCTATATAGATTCAGGAGAAAACCGTGGCAGGGGTGTGTATGCGAGCGTGTACACACCCGCCCAGACCGCCCCCGGGGGTTTCTCCTGACTCTCCCCCGGCCCCAGTCCCGGGGCGCCCGCCCGGCCCGCGCGTGTCCGGGGCTCGCTCGCTCGCTCGCCGGGCGGGGCCGGGGCCGGGGCCGGCCGCACGCACCTGGCGGGAGGCGGGCTCTCGGCCCCCCCGCTCCCGCACCCCGCAGCACCCCCGCGCCGGCGGCAGGAGCAGGGAGGGCGGCAGGGGAAGGAAATCTCTTGTGCAACTTTTCAAGGGCGGGGACGAAACGCGCGAGAGACACCGGCGGCGCGGAGCGGAGCGGAGCGGCGCGGAGCGGGGCCGTCCCTGCGCATCCCGCCCCCCCCCCTTTCTCATGCAAAGCGGCGGGTCCGGGTCCGGCTGCCGGGACAGCGCCGCCCCTCCGCCGGCTTCCCAGCGCCCTCCCCCGGCTCGGACCCTCCCACCTGGGAGCCAGCCCCCCGGCCGGGCGCCGGGCGCAGTGCCGGCCGGAGGAGGCTGGCTGCCGGCGCGGGGCGGCACAGCGCACGTGGCGGCCGGCGCAGCGCACAAAGTTGCGCGGCTCTGCCCGCGCCGCCGGGCCGGGGCCATGGCGCTGCCGCCGCTGCGGAGGGGCTGGCGGGCAGCCCGCGGGCCGGCCCAGTGAGCCCGCGCCGCCCCCCTCGGCCGGCATGGGGCCCGCCGGCAGCCCCCTGAGCCCCAGCCTGTGCCTGCTGCTGCTGCTGCTGCTGCTGCTGCAGGTGCTGGGCTTGGGCGCCGGCATCAGCTCCATGGACAGCGAGCGCCCGGGCGACGGGCGGTGCCAGCCCATCGAGATCCCCATGTGCAAGGACATCGGCTACAACATGACGCGGATGCCCAACCTGATGGGCCACGAGAACCAGCGCGAGGCGGCCATCCAGCTGCACGAGTTCGCGCCGCTGGTGGAGTACGGCTGCCACGGGCACCTCAAGTTCTTCCTCTGCTCCCTCTACGCCCCCATGTGCACCGAGCAGGTGTCCACGCCCATCCCAGCGTGCCGGGTCATGTGCGAGCAGGCCCGGCTCAAGTGCTCCCCCATCATGGAGCAGTTCAACTTCAAGTGGCCCGACTCCCTGGACTGCGGCAAGCTGCCCAACAAGAACGACCCCAACTACCTGTGCATGGAAGCCCCCAGCAACGGGTCGGAGGAGCCGCCCCGGGGCTCCAGCATGTTGCCGCCCATGTTCAGGCCGCAGAGGCCCAGCGGCGCTCACGACTTGCCGCAGCCCAAGGACAGCCTCAGCCGGGGCTCCTGCGACAACCCGGGCAAGTTCCACCACGTGGAGAAGAGCGCCTCCTGCGCCCCTCTCTGCAGGCCGGGGGTGGATGTGTACTGGAGCAGGGAGGACAAGCAGTTCGCCGCCATCTGGATTGCCATCTGGTCCATCCTGTGCTTCTTCTCCAGCGCCTTCACCGTCCTCACGTTCCTGATCGATCCCCAGCGCTTCAAGTACCCCGAGAGGCCGATCATCTTCCTGTCCATGTGCTACTGCGTCTACTCGGTGGGGTACATCATCCGCCTCTTCTCGGGCGCCGAGAGCATCGCCTGCGACAGAGACAGCGGCCAACTCTACGTGATCCAAGAGGGCTTGGAGAGCACCGGGTGCACCATCGTGTTCCTGGTGCTCTATTACTTCGGGATGGCGAGCTCCTTGTGGTGGGTCATCTTGACTTTGACTTGGTTTCTGGCTGCTGGGAAAAAATGGGGGCATGAAGCCATTGAGGCCAACAGCAGCTACTTTCATTTGGCAGCCTGGGCTATCCCGGCGGTGAAGACCATCATGATTTTAGTTATGAGACGGGTAGCTGGGGACGAGCTGACAGGACTGTGCTACGTCGGAAGCATGGATGTGAACGCCTTGACGGGATTTGTACTCATCCCTTTAGCTTGTTACCTGATCATTGGCACGTCTTTTATCCTCTCTGGCTTTGTGGCCCTCTTCCACATCAGGAGGGTGATGAAAACCGGCGGAGAGAACACAGATAAGCTGGAGAAACTTATGGTCCGGATTGGTGTCTTCTCCGTCCTGTATACGGTGCCTGCCACTTGCGTGATAGCGTGCTACTTTTACGAAAGACTTAACATGGATTATTGGAAAATCGTGGCGACTCAACAGAAATGCAAGATGAACAATCAGACTAAAAATTTAGACTGCACGATGAACAACTCCATCCCGGCAGTCGAAATTTTTATGGTCAAAATTTTCATGTTGCTGGTTGTGGGCATTACTAGCGGGATGTGGATCTGGACTTCAAAGACTCTTCAGTCCTGGCAAAACGTTTGCAGTCGAAGATTAAAGAAGAGAAGTCGGAGAAAACCTGCAAGTGTTATTACCAGTAGCGGGATCTACAAAAAACCTCAGCATCCCCAGAAAACCCACCATGCAAAATACGAATCTGCATTGCAGCCACCCACCTGTGTATGAAGGGGCTGTGTAGGAACGGGTCTCAGCCTGTAGAGAGTTACAAGCGGCCACTGTAGCAACCCGCAATTGAAAATAAGAATTGGTGCTTTTTGTCAGAGCAAGGCAAAATGTATCCCACTGAAATTCGTGATAAACTGCAGGTAAATCTACTTAGGGAAATGTTTGCAGTGAAAGGAATATTGTCAGTGTAAGCAGCCTCTTCTGTTACTAAGTTAGAGTTAAGATCCTTCATCCAGCCCTCTGATGTTGTTTAACTTTCTGTAGCTGAGCTGGCTTTCTTACAGCTTTCTGAGTAACGAGGTAGAGTCAAGTTTTATAGCGCTCCTATTTTGCTTTCCAAGGGCCGGCTTGAGAAATTGTCATTTGGGGAAACGAACGGTTCCACCGAGGCCTGCGCTCAGTAAGCGTGCACTGCTGCCTGTGCAGGCAACTTGTGTGCGAACTTAAAAAAAAGAGAGAAAGAGAGAGAGCCTTTCCACCGCTTCTCAGTTTAGTGGGTTTGGAGTGCCTAAAACTGGGCTCAATCTACCAGGCTCACCAATATGCTTTTACTAAAACAGAAACTTCCTGCACCAGACAAACTTTGTGAATAAGAATAATGTGCAATACATTTTTTTTTCCTTACCATGACATGAAAAGAGAAACAAGTATTTTGCTGTACATAAAGACAACAAAAGAAATCCCTTAACAAAAGAACTAAGAGGTCTAGTCCTCAGAAACCCTTTAGTGTTACATTTTGTGGCTTTTTAATGGAAATCAAGCCAATGTTATACACGTTTGGACTGATTTGTGCAAAAAAAAAGGGGGGAATCAATTCAAAGAGACCCAAAGGGCTTATTGACTCTTTCTATTGTTAAACAAATTCTCACCATGAATAGATCAAGAAGCACTAGATTCTGCAAAGGGAAGCTTTGTATAGAGTGATGCTCTTTACTGTGCTGTGGGCGCAATTATTTGCTGTATATATGTGTAACATACAATTATTTTTCATGCTCCACTATTTTATTAAAAATAAAATATGTTCTTTAGTTTGATAATTTTTTTGTGTTTTAAACTTTCTGTGCTGTGCTTTGTGGTTAATAAATGTGGGGGGGGGGGTTTCCCTCCCCCAGTGACTTACTAAAGGCACATTTTGAATATAGTGCATTATATAGTCTCCTCTTTGGCGACAAGTATAACCGGATAGAACCATAACTTGCAAAAGAGGAACGGCAAGTTGAAAATACTGGTAAATAGTTTTCAAGTTGCATCTTTTGGGGAATCTTTGCAACCCAGAGACTGGAATGGGAAGAAGCTTTAGCATAGTTATCTGTTCATATAGTGCAGTCCGTGTTTGCAGATCTGTTTGAAATTGCAGCAGGGACCCTTGGTTAACTCCCCTTTAACATTTGCATGGGGTATGTTCGGCCCGTTAAAGATAGTGGACCACTTAAGCGCTACTTTATATAATGCTGTCTGCAATCTGCAATGGTTCTTGTAATATTGCTGAAGAGTGTTGCTTTAAACAAGCCGGGGAAAGCTGAACAGGGGAAAGCACTAGTTACTGACTCCTAAATACAGAGTTTATATAGCAGTACACGGTGACAAAGTTCCCATTGTAAATGCAGATATACAGAAGTAGGCAGTGGAGCCGGTTTCTGTACGAACTTTTAAGTTCTCGGTGGAGTTAACGATCAGCTTGCTACTCGGTGTGATACCAGCTCAACACACCTCCTTGCAGAAACTGCTCTGGGGGAGTTATTTTATATGGTAACGCATGTTATAAAAATAAAGAGAGTTCATAATGGACATGGGTAGAGCTGGGATCTCCACAACAGTCACCCCTTAATGGCTTGTAGCTTTATAACAAAAGGACCTTTATAGTTCCCACTGTGACCCAGTTTCTAAGGATATATGTGCTGCAGCTGATGGGTTTTTTTAACTAGATCTTCTTGTAGGCGGTTTAAAATCTTTCCAGCAACGACTAGAAACCTGAGTTTCCAATAATGATCATGCGTGGCTTATTAAACATCTTTATACCTAAATGCACCCAAACAAAGCAGCCTTCACTGCCGACTCTACCATTTTTGTCTGTAAATATGTTCCCCCCCACCTTTGTGTCTATGTGCCACTGCTTGGAAGGGAGCTTTGTAGATGTCTTGGAAGTTAATCCTGTCAGAGCACACCCTGCTGGAGCCAAAGTAGGACACTGCTCTAAACAAATTCAGTTCTGAAACTATTGAATTAATGCCTTCAGATCTCCCTGCGTTCTTGTTAAGATCAGTTACATTAGATCCCAAGGAGGGCAAACTTCCCGAATAAAAAGACACATCATGCAAAGTATTAGAAGTCCTCAAATCATGTGGGTTTTTGACATTACTGTTATGTAAATCATCTTTCTGCACCTGTAATGTAAAAACGTGCTGGGGGAGGGGGGATAAAAATTAACTGTGGTTTTATTAGTGACAGATTTTACACGTGAAGCTGCAGTCTAAAATACTTGGGCAACTGAGATCAACATCTCACGTAGTTTTTATGCAGTTCTGGCAATGTCTAGGGAGGGGTGAGACTACTTTTTTTGCTTTTTGCTGCAAGTTGATATTCCCATTTTGTAAGCGAATCTTTCAGGAGAAAGCAGAATCAGCTGTCTTAGAAGGGAAGGAGATGAAATCAAGCAGCGGTGGAATCAGTGGCCATCAGCCTGTCCCTTTATTATGAACAGAGCAGGACTACACATGTTCTATGTATATAGATATAGATATATCCATATAGAGAGAAAGAGAGAGATGTGTGTGTGTGTAAAGATGTCACTTTGGAACACTTAGTTGTCAGGGATGTTAATTTACAAGAATACTCTTACACACATTTGAACTAGGATTTGAAGTTTAACTCTCTATTATTTTTAAGTATCGGGGGGGGATTAAAATGTTTTCATATCCAAGGCCCTGACAATGAAGGCAGTCTTCTGCCCATGTGCAGCTCTGTCTTGTGTCAGTGGGAGCCAGGATACCCAGTCAAATTGCGGGTGTGGAGGGGGGCGTTTAAACCTGTGGCATTTGCCGGCAGGCTAAATATCTCAAGTATATTTATGTTTTTAATATCAGCGTGGCTCTTAAGACTTCCTCAATTGGGAATACAGTGACTGACCTTTAAGGGCATCTATAGCTAATTTAGCTTAAAGACTGCCTCTCTTTCTGTCTTGAATTCAGTGCTGGTCCAACTCTGGTTGCTGAGGTTGCTACTAAAAGAGAGGTACAACAGCTCCATGCAGGTATTTTAGGGATCTCACCAGAGGGATTTTGAAAGATAATTTGAAAGTGTTGTTCCTACTGTGGAATTTGAGAGATGAGTTTTAAACCATATATATATATATATATATATATATATATTTTTTTTTTAAATTAAAAACCTGGAGAGCATTTAATTTTGTTTTAAATTCTTGTGAGTTTTCAAAGAAAATTTAATTGAACTGTGTTAAATGCTAAATATCTATAGGCTTGTATTGGGTACATCGCTGCTAAGCTCTATGGGATTTTGCTATCAGAAATTCCAGGTAATTGCCCATGAATGGATCGTTCAAGAGATTTGTGTAGTCTAGTGCAACCTAAACTTGGTGAAGTCTGGGGAGAGTGGAGAGAAGTTCAGATCTTCTCCTCTGCAAGGGATGTGCAGTACAACCCAGCCGCGTTGATTTTGGTATGGCATTGTTCAGACAAATGCATCTCAGAAGAGTTTACAATCGATGAGCCGGTATCTGGCCAGCGCAAATCAAAAACCGAATGCTTCCCCCAGGTATGGGCCTGCAAGTCCTTTTCGCTCAGCAGGAGCTGTGCATCATCTCTGAGGGCAAAATTCAGCACAGAATACATAGATGATGAGACATCATGCAGGTTGCATCCATGGATATCGATACCAGGTAGAAGGAGGACACGAGGATCAAGTTCCCTTTGGCAGAGATGCCTGGAAGAGCGCATTTTGATTGGCATTTTTACAGAGGTTAGGAGTTAAAAGGATGACGCTGGGAAGAGAACATGACATTTGGAAAGATGCAGTCCTTAAAACAGTCCTGTACGTGGATGCCAGTCTTACATAACACTAGCATACTAGATTTACGTCAATGTAAGCAGAAACTGAACTGGGTCCAATAGGAGTGACATATTGGGACAGTTTTTAACAGTTAGGCTATCATGCCAGTCCCACTGCTGAAAGAATATAATTGAGTTCAATCAAGTACAGTGTTCAGAGCTCATATCCGATGTTTCCTGAAGTAGCATTTCAGCTGCATGTGATTATGAAACTATTATTCACATATGGCTGTCATCCCATGGCTTCAAACTATGAAAGACCAGTACCAACAACGTCTGTAATGCACACCCTTCTTATCCTAACACTTAAAACCCATAGCTTCAAGGGGATAGCTCTGTAATGATGGGATATTATGTGCTCAGGTGGTCTTTTGATGACAGGTGGTCTCCAACAACAGATGGTCTCAAAGGGGGAACTTAAGTTAAAAACATTTGCAGGTTTCCTTAGAAGAAATATACATATATATTATGAAATGTTATCCTTGTGTGATGTTCTTAAGCGTTTTAGACAGGACGGCCAAGTTATTAACATTGACAGATGATAAATCAGGGGATACTTTAAAAGGTGGGTGATGGTGATTATGTGGTCTTGGCGCTTGCTTTGATCAGAAGTGACAGGCCCGTAAGGTCCGTGGCATTCAGTACCCCCCGGAGGGAGATCAGCACCTGTTTGCACTTTGAGGCTCTTCTACCTCCCACTGCCTTCCAGCACTATTTCATCTTTCTTATAACACACGATTGGCTTTAAGCAAAGTCATTATTCATTTACAAAATACTCCTTTATGTAACTCACCTCAAACGTGTTGCAGTAGCAATGTTTTTGCTCTTGTCATCAAGGCGATATCCTTGCACCCATTATTACTAAAGCTTTATTTTTTCAGTGCACTCCAGGCTGAAATCAGACCGAACACCAAGCCAAGCATCGCGGTTTTCCTCTTGAACAGCTTGGAGCCTGCTAGACTGTTCACCTTGAATGCTGCTGAGGTTTTTTTGCTTATATTTAATTTGTGTTGTTTCACATGCGAGTGGGATATGGTTTGTGGAACAGACAGGCCATGGCTTCAGCATTTCAGATGTTATCGTAATAAACCTTATTTCAAACTATTCTTTTTCCTCCTTTTGTGCTGTAATGGATAGCTTTAGGAAATGGCACATAATAAAGCTTTAATTCCGCCGAGGGACCTTCACGATAAAAATAAATCACAAGAACGAGGCTCTTGTGGTTTGTGGATGTTGTATATGCTGAACGTTAGCGTGGAATGACAGCCCTCTGTGCAGTTATACAGAGAAATCAGTAGTGTCGCTTTGGATTAGGCTGTTGTGCCGGAGATCAGAATTTGACCCAGGTGTGCAGTTTTGGGGGCCTTGTTTTGCCTTCCTTGCACAACCACAAGTGCAGCTGTTGAGAGTTTTGCATGCACATCAAAGGCAAGGTCGAGTTTTCACGTAGCATATCTGTTGAAAGGAAAGTGCTTTGCAATTCATTTCTTCTTTCCACTCCCCCATTAATACAACCTGTTAAAAAGTCAAGACGTCTCCCAATAAAGTCTGTCACCTAAGCGGGTCTAGGTGAGGTTTCATCTCTCCTTTAGACCTCTGTCAGCATCAGCATTTCTGTATCACAAAAAATTCACACTCTTGCCATTTATTTTGATCCCAAATCAGATTGAAACCCTGGCTTTCAAAACCTGTTGTGAAACGACATTTACAAAAGCTTGTTTGGGATGACTCAAAATACTTTCAACTACAGCTTTTAAAAAACGGGCCGCCGTGCTAGAATTCATAAAGCAACATAAAATGAGCTTACATCCAAAAGTCATTTTAAAATGAAAGATCAAAACTTTGCGTGTCGAAACAGGAAAGGAACTTTACTGAAATGCTCTATTTATCATTGCTTCTTTAAATATATCTATTTTTTTCCAAACTGACATTCCTGCCGAATGCCCCCGTATCAACAAGCCGGCGTTTTCTGGCAGCAAAACGTTCCACTGAAAAGCTTGCAATCAGTGGTAATATTTGTTCAGAAAGCACAGACTCCCTGTCTTCTCAGGGACTAATACAGCAGCGCCACTGGGACCTGGGGATGCGTAACAACACGCAGAGTCAAGTCCAGAGTGCCCTCCTTTGTGTTTTCCTATCTATCTCATCTTCCTTTGCTAATCTGCAATGCTTCCCTTTTCCCTTTCTTCCATTGCGGATTGGTCTTTCTTCAACTGCACCTACCACTCTCTTCCCACCTTCCCCTTGAAGCAAGTCTTCTCCGCCCACATGTAGGCTTCTGGGATGCTGCCTACTAACTATACCAGTTTTGCACACTTTTTTTGTGTTAAAGGTACATGAAAAACTCTTACAATGTGTGTGTTTTGTGGGGGAAGGGAGAGTTTAGCAGCCTGGGAACTATAGGTCCCCATTTCAGAGCTCCCAAGGGTGTTGATAAGCACAGGAGAACATCAGGACTGAACTGCAGAGTGTTAACTGAGAAGGATTATTTGTTACAGAGAAGCAAGATTTGGTTTCACTGTGTTTGGATGTTACCTTATTCCCTTATCGGGGAATGACCCCCGTCCATGCGAATTCATAATAGGGCTGCTGCTGTATCAGTGTTGGAGATCAGGTTCTCTTTCAACCAGTTGCAGAAATTGAATCCTTGAGTCCCTGGAATTGTTTGATAAAACTGTAAAGCAAGATGGTGAAATTTTGGACCTGTGAGGCTGATTTGACTCCCCGCTACGCTGACCTGCTTTTTAATTTTATTTTATTTTAGCGTATCTAGTTCATTTTTTGTTTTTTCCAAATGGATTTTGCACTGTGGATGAAATGTTGGCTGAACTGTCAATTTATATGGGGGGGAGGGGGAAAAATAGGCAAAACTCCATTGAATTCTTTTCCAGATTTTTTCACTCAAACTATTTCCCTTGCTTATTATCCTGCTTCAAAAAAGACGTACAATTATTTTATTCTCCATGTCCATTATTTTGAATGTCCATATTTTTCACTATTCCTTGACTATTTCTAGTAGTTAGACAAGTCACTGCTGCTGTATTTATCTTCCCTTCCTGTGCGTCTATCACTGATATACCATTTTTGTATTTGAAGACACTGTTGGCAACATTTGCAAAAGGTTTAACATTTCATGGAAGGTCCCTGGGTTTGGGCTTCTAAGAACTCATCAACATTTTCTTTTATTAGAAGATTTTAGGAGCAGCTTAGAAAATTATGCAGTTAAAACAGTGCAACCTCCCTGCCCCCGGCACACACAATACAGCTATCACGTTCTTGATAAAATAAATATATGATCATGTGGCTTAAAGAGAAATAAGTACAACGTTGACCAGCCTCACTCACTTCTGAAACTTTCAGTCTGCGGCTCAGAACATCTTGTATTTCATTTACAAAGGTGGCATTGGACTTTGCAGAGTGGGTTCATCTTTACTGGAGCCCCGCTTTCTTGGCTGCTTATTACATTCCTGTTTTACTAGTAGGTTTTTAGATGCAAATTTGAGCCTGCTCTTGTCATGCTGGTGTGTGCATAGCTGCCAGTGAGGTGAATGCAGGTTTTATGTGCATAAATCCCAAAGGATTAGGCCCGATACTTAACTTTAAGCATGTGGGTAATCCCATTGGTTTCAGCAAAACAGCCCGCGCTCTTAATAAAGTTAGGTACATGCTTACGCACTTTGCTGATTCAGGGCCTTAAGCCTTTTATAAATGTACAATCCCAGGAAGCCTCCGCTCTCAAGACACTACAGCGAATTTATGTATGCATGTTAGCTTTTTGGGGAGAGGTTTTCAAAAACACCCAATGGGTTTAGAAGCTTGAGTCACACTTGCATTGGCCTTGTGCTCCTAAATCTTTTAGCTGCTTTTTTAAAACTCCTTTGGTGCTGACTGTGGAGCCGACATGAAATGCTAATACTACGCTTTGCCGCATTTTTGCATGCAGTTGCTGTAGTAGGAGCTGTATATTTGGATAACAAGCCCCACCGCTGAGTTCACCTTCTTGTTCACAGACGCAGCTCCCGCGTTAATTAAACTCTGCTCTCACTTTACAGTGGTTATAAGGTTTCTTCTCATGAAAAAGCTACCGTTATTTGAACCCGACTAGAATTAAAGAGGAGTAACCTGTTCAGATACAAGAGCAAAATAAAAACCCGACCTGAAATTTCCCATAACTCCAAGTGAACTCAAACGGACCATTTATGAAGTGTGTAAAATTTAGCGTGACCTTTCCGCCATGTTGTTTTACATCTCCACGTACCCTGGTTATTCTGGCTTCCAGCTGGGATGGAAAAGGTGGCATTCCTACATGTACTCTCTCTATTCCTGGCCTGATCCAAACTAAGAGGTATCCAAGAAGTTTAATCACCAGGCGTATTCCTGTGAAGCTTCCAGCAGAGGACTGGATAGTTTGGAGCATCTGAACTATGAGCACTGAGGTCTCCTAGGAAGCAAACACCCAAGCCTTTTGAAGCTCACCCTACGCTAATTATAACCCCCCTTTCTGTAAGTTATATAAACTTTGCTATTAAACCACTTTGGGGGGTGTATTTTATGAAGAGGTCATTGCAATGCTTGTGATTCCTTGCCTTTTTTAGACCATTGCCCACATACAAAGATCCTCTGTGTAGATCTACAGCTACAAAGGGAAAAAGCAAATAAATCAAGTGTGGACCAGATTTTGCTCTCCCCTTCCCCCACCCCATACACCTACACACCTGGCACCAGGCGTGAAAAGCTGTGAATCTGCTGCAGTTAAAGCGTGTGTTGGGGAAGGGAAGGGTGCAAGACGTGCCTGAGCTCCCCAAGCCCTTCCAACGCAGCAGCGGTAGCACATAAAACAGTGGGAGGTGGGGAGGCATCTTTGTCGATTGAGTGGAACCGCTACAAATGACAGATTCTTTCAGGAGGTGTCAGGGTCATTAAAGGGAAAAAGCAGAGGCCTGGGGAGCGGTGAATACAAGGGTGCTGGGTGAACAAAGCAGCTGGAAGGGAAGTGAGGAGTCACTGAGGACCCCAAAGGAGCTGCCGCGGCGGAGCCTGGAGGACAAGTTAAAGAACTATTTGCTATTTTTTATTAGTGTATTATTACAGTCTCGGTCCCAGAAGGCATCACCCCTGTGGCAGCGCTGCAACCCATTGGAACGTGCTCCTCCCCATCCCCCAGAGCCGGAGAAGAAACCCACCTTTCCTGCCTCCCTGTCCCCCCTCCACTTTTATCTACTGCAAATTATTCCTCTTCCAAACAAAAGAAAAAAAAAATCAGGCCCCTGATCCTGTTCTCAGTCTACGTGGACAAACTTCCCTGCTGATACCAAGCAACATACTTTGTTTAAATGACTTTCTTCCTGAAGGATTCCAGAGTGGTTTTTTAAAACACATGCAGAATTGCTGAAGCGCGGCCACCTGTGGAGCGGAGCAAGGTTATCTAACTGTGCAACTCGGGGGAAGGTGGAGAGGGGGGAATTATTATGCAAGCATACGTGTCATACCAGATCTCTATTTCTGGGATCCTTGAATCAATCAGCTGACCAAGCAGGAAAACAAAGATAAGCTTATAAAAAAGAAATTCAATCTCGCCGCTTAATGTAATAAAGGTGTTTGCTCTGTGGTTATTCTGAATGCTGTAAATCAGTGCGCTCAGCATACAACCCATGAGCCAGATACAACTTCTGAAATGGGAGATCAGCAGCAAGGAGCTCAGCCCTTTGGCTAATTACAGATGGTCAAAAAGCCCAAAGCTGAATTGGTTCAATTTTGGAAAGTCAGTCTAAGCTGCATAGGCTGAACCAATAAGCAAGTGAACAGACATTCACTTTCGATTCCCGAAATGCAGCCAGTTGCCTGCAGTGACCCAGGCTAGAAGCCGGGGGGGGGCTACAGCACGCCTCCCTGCTCACCTGGAGCAGACAGCTTCTGCCAAAGCTAGCCTGCCCACTGCAAGGAGAGGCTTTTCAGAGAGGTGCAAAGGATCCTGGGATGCTGGGGGACTATGAGTTTGAGTTAACTTGAACCCAGAGGGGCTCTGGGACAGAAGTTCAATAAACTGATTTAACTAAAGTTAATTAAGTCTGATACTACAATCATCCCAGTTGATCTTAAACCTATTTCGGCCATTTTGAAAGTGGTTTATGTGCACTGAACTTCTGTTATGTTACAGATTTAAACCAGTTTCCTATCACTTATACTGGTTTATGCGTAATTTCTGTCCGTAGCCTATGGATTTCCTTCGGTATCCTGAGTCATGCTGCTGATGCCCTCCACAGCCACAGCCCCTTCCTCTTGTCCTCTCCACCCTCACCCCTTACAATGAGACAGGCAGCCATCTCCCTTCCCCCTGGCTCCCTTTCTGGACAGGAGTGGTGGCCTGTGGCACGGCTGGGTCACAAGCACCCAGCCCGCTGCTACAGAAGCTGGAACGCCTCTGCTGTAAATGAAGCATACAGCTTGGTAGCTTACAGTGGTTAGGTTTTGAAGGGATGTGCCTTTGCAGGCTGACTTGATTTTCAACTGCTCTTTTGTTCATGGGTTTGGCAAATGAAAAAAATGACTCCTGGTTCTTGATCCACAGGTAGCAATAACACCAACAGTTCACAGAACATAATAAACACACTTCCAACCCCTTTTTGTAGTATGAAATACTGACTGATGCATCACGTCTTCTGAAGACGGTATTTTTATGACAGTCTCCTTGGGCCAGATTCTGCAATCTCTGCTTAAAGTAATAATTGGCAAAATTGTTCCATCATAAGTCATATCTTGCTCTGCAAGCAGCCCACGTGCAATCAGTGGGATTGTTATACTCAAGGAGTTTGGCAGTTCTCAGGATGAGTAAGGGTTGTAAGAGTTTGACCCCATTGTTTGTTAGTTTTAGCCTGTAATTATGATAGGCAGCCAAGCCATATCCTGTTTGCATCTATTGGAGTAATGCTGAAACAGAACAATTGCCAGGGTTGTTTTGCAAACCCTGTATCTATGGGACTGCCGCCAACGGTAAAAGGAGTCCACACATGCATGGCATTAGCCGACAGAGATCCGGCTTCTATGGAGCAATGGCTACGGGGAGGAAGCAGTGACATCCTATTTAGTGTATTTTGGCTTTCTCGAAGCATAAAGGTGTTGACGAAGGCAAAGCAAGGTTTTAGAATTTTTTTTTTAAGCTCAAGTTATAGCATTCATTGCACAAACTCTATCCCTGGATCTGTGCCAATGGGAGCTCAGAAATAGGGACCCATGAGCCCAGAGGTCACCCTACTGCTTGTCTTCGCAACCTAGAAGGAATTGCTATTGATGGGGTTGTACTCGGTTTCATCCGCATTGCAGCCGGCACTGAAATAACAGCTGGCACGTTTCTTCTCCACGTCTCGAAACACTTTCCCAAGGTGGGTGGGCATGTGCTGCCCGATGCGCTGGCCCCTTTTTATAGGTGACACAGCCGAAGCAAAGAGTAATGTTAGTAGCAGAGAGACGTGAGCTCTCACAAAAGCTTGTGCATCTCTCATCCAGTTAATCTATGAGGTGCATCTCTACCCTTCCTTCTTAGTAGCAGAGTTAAGCACAGCCCTTTGCTTAATCCAGCATGCCCTAATCCACAGTTGATGTCAATGGAGAGACTCCTCTCGACTTCCCTTGGCTTTTCAGCAGGTCCTTAGATCACTGCTGAGTTAATTAACGGATGAGTGACACGGCGACTTTATGTAGACTGCTGGGAATAAACATGGTTGTTAGCATCCCTCTTCTCGAATCAGGCAATCTCCGTTTGACTGGATGTTTCCACCTCCTCGTAGGCTCATGTTAATGGCTACTGAGTGTTTACAGTATCAAACCACCACTGTTTGAAATGCAACCTGACCGAAAACTACCCATGTTTGCAGCGGGACGGAGAAAGCAAAAGGCTTTGACATTCTGTTTCCTGGCTTGAAGTTTTTTTAACACAACAGCCATAACTGCAACCTACCATTTAAAGACAAATAAGAAAAGTTGGTTTCATTTGCATAACAAAAAGCTCCTTGGACTTGGGAGCAAGGAGATTCCTTTGAAATGCACAATTGTTTCTGTCTTTGATGGGGAGAAAAGGGTCCCTTCAGCCTGGAGCTCACCCTTTCTCCTCAAAGAAAAAGAGAAGAAAACGCACAGAAACACAAAGGCGGTGGCCAGCTGACCCTTTGCCTGATATTTTTTACTATCTGTTCTTTTGCACGGTACCAAAGTTGCTGTAATCAATTCACATTTCAGCCTACGTGCATGCAAACCACTGCCCCCCATTAGAATTTGTTAGTGTACAAATCTTTTGAGTCTGAAAATATTATAGATGGTCCTTGTTCAGCATGGGGAGTTTGTAAAAAACAGTGATTAAATCCTTAAAAGCTTGTGCTTTGTATATGCAGCAAATACATCAAGGAACTACCCAGGGGGTTTTAACAGTATGGTTTTATTTTAAGGAAAGGAAGTGCCTCCGTCCCCCTCCTTTTCCCCACATGCCCCAAATTACCTCCTTGTCATGATTGTGTGCAGAAGCACACACTGCAAGCAGCAAAAAGCAATTTTCCAAGTTTATGAGATTGTTTATATTGGGACCAGGGGAGGAAGGGAATAGTTCATTAGCTTTGCTGGCTTCCATATTTCCTATGGGATGATTAAGAGTTACATTCAGCAGTGTCTAGCTTGACTTCTTTTAAGAGCAGGTGAAAATTAAATAGAGGTACAGTAATGGCTTAAAATTAATCCCTTTTAAAATATATTCCAGGACTTTACACTACTCAGCACATAACAGATTTGGTTCAGGGTCAAATGTCCCCGTTCAGGGCCCAATGCTGTGAGGCTGTAAGCACAGCTCAGCAACTTATAGGTTTTAGTCCGTGAGTTTCTCTTAAATGCTTCGGTGCCTCCCATTGCCACGAGACCTGAACGCTTTATGATGCTTAATATAATAATCTTCAAAGCACCATTATTAGGGAGGAAAATGCTATTATTCCCATGATATAGGTGGGAATGGAGGCACGCCTGGTTTGTAGACAATTGAAAGGTATTTTATTAACAAATAAAAGACACACTGAGTTTGGAACAGATGCTCATTTATCTCGCTTTAGTAAACACGGACAGATTTAGGTACAGTAGAAGACTGTTCATTATAGTTTTTAAAGAGGACGTACAAATCTGGAGATGTTTCACCCTGGGTTCCTTGCAATGAATTTTGCTGTAAAATGTGTCATGTGAAAATCAGCAGTTTGTCTCTGTGGGCCTCTAAAATCATATACCTCTGGATAGTCTCTCTGTAGATCAAAACTATGTTTTATTACAACATAAAACACTAAAAATGCCCTCACTTAAAGCGCTAGCTTCCCATACAAACAAAATCAGCTTCGCCCTTTGGAAAAGAGCTGGCATTTGGTTTGGTGGAGTGAACCGAGTTACTTTTGAACTGACCAGCCCTTCTTCTGTAGGCTAGCAATTGGCTTGTAACAGGTGAAACTGGAAATGGGAGCCATGCACCTGAAACACATCTTGAGCTTTTATTTCTTGTCCGGACGATTTTAAAATTCTTTTTCTGATCTCCTAAGCAGTTGCAAAAGCGCATCCTAGAATAGCATCATTTCTAATAAAGTCCTGGTCTGCTAAAATCAAAATATATCCAGAACAATGAATATATGTTGCTCATGGCTTGGGGCTTGCAAATAGGATCCTGCCATGGATTTGGGAGTACCTGGAGCCCCAAGAGGTAGGATACTCGCCGGTGGTAGCATCACACAGATTTGAACAGTTGAGCTCTGCTCAGTCGGTAGAATTTGGGGCTGATTTGGCCCAAGACATGAAATTTAAAAAAATAAATAAATAAAATAAAATAAATGTAGACCCTTCCTGGTGTGAAGAGAACAAACTGTGAGATACCAGAAGACTGTCCTGGCTACAATTAATATATAAACTGATTGTTAACCGTTAATATCTTGTCCTTAGCCATTTTCTAACCAATTATTCTAAGCAGTTGGGAAGAACAGGATTTGGCTCATGGTGTCTTGTATTAAAGAACAACAATACTATTTTTCTTTTAGATAAGGCCTTGCTGCACATCATCCGGGGCTATGCATGCCTTCGTATTGTCTAGGAGGCTCACAGACAGAGATGCTGCAGTTGTTTGGATGTCAAAGCACATCTTTCTGTCAATGATGAATTTTGTCCATGTCAGAGAGAGAGAGAGAGAGAGAGAGAGATGGGGGTTGCCTCTGTTTTTTCCTTTCAACAACTCCACCTATTAATTAGGCCACACACCCTAAAGTAAACATGACATGGACAAGAAAGATTGGCCTCAATGATATGAAGAACTGCAAAAACCGGTATGTCTAATATAATCTGGCTCAGGTAGATAACATAAAAAGTGTTCATGGACTATAAAGTATAAATTGGTACTAAACAGATATTAAATTTAATTAAAAACAAACCATTTGTAATAACTGTACAGTGTGTATCATCTCTGCCTGAAGCTTTACGATCATCTGACTCCACACCCTACCCCTGTTCCTCCTGCTCCACCCAAGCGTTCGTGTCCTTCACCCAACTCATGACTGTGCCATTGTTCCAAGGCATCTGAAAACAGCCTTTCACTTAATTGCCCCTTTTTTCCACCAAAAAAAAGCGCCCAAATACAAACTCCTCTGGAAGGGTCTAGAAAAGTGTAAGGGACAGATCCTAGCTGGCAAAAATCTGCTTAGATCCTCCCATATCAATGCAGTTACACTGATTTATACAAGCTGAAGGTCTGACCTATTCTGAGCCTCTTCCATATTCTTCTGTATTGAGCCTTCTTCTATACTTAGTTGATAGGACAGTCATCTCTTCAGCATAGAGCCCTCTCATACAGCTTGCACTATTTTGAAGCCAGCCAGCCAGTTACATACTTAGTTCTGGATAATAATGGACCGAATTCTGGAGTCCTTGAAGCAGGATTGATTCCATGTGTATCACCAAAACAATATGAGTGATTTTAATCTAGTCACTGTCTTTTGTGCGTGAGGATGTAGCTGGAATCCATGTCGTTACTGAACGTCTGTGACACAAGGGGAAGAAATAGATGCATATAGCGGAAAATAGATTAATCTCAGCAGATCCAGGGCCTAATATGGGCTCCCTGCTTTTCCTCCTAAAGTAAGTAAAGATAAGCACATTGTGCCCATCACCTCAAATGACAGTATCGAGGTATCTGGGCTATCAATCCGGTACCCATAGCGTACGTAGTAAGAAGCTATGACTGTGTTATTTAGATAGTTTAGTTCTGGTCATAGGCTACTGGTAGGAGGTGCATGGGGGTGCACATGCCCCCCCCGAAGGGGCTGGTGTCCACTGTGATGGCCGACACTGATGCTGTCAGTAGGGCTGGTACCCCCTCTGAAAGGGCTGCTGTCATCGGTGGCTTCTGCGGGTGCCACCCCAGATTCAGGAGGCACCAGTCACTTGTGGTTCTGGCTGTACTGGTGTTTCATATGTCTGTTTTTTCCATGTGTTGTACTCCTTAATCAGAGAGTGCAATTAAGGAGGAGGATAGTGAACAAAGTGGCTAAGGACAGAAGTTACACATATATTTATATAAGTGATCAGAAACCAGTTCAAATCTGTAACACAACAGAAGTTCAGTGCACATAAACCACTTTTAAAATGGTCAAAACCAGATAATCATGGTTGGATGTAGGGCCTCTTTAGCCTAGGATCCTGGGCCTCTTTAGACTAAAGAAGAGAAGGTTGAGAGGGGACTTAATAGTGGCTTACTGCTATATCAGAGGAGTGGGTGAACAACTGTTCACTAGGGCACCCCCAGGGAAGACC
>JAGPOW010001167.1:18461000-18479221 GCA_030014935.1 Caiman crocodilus | reverse complement strand
GTTCCAGATCCTAGCCGCCCTGACTGTGAAGTAGTTCTTATGGACGTCTAATCTAAACCTGCTGTCCAACAACTTGTGGCCATTATTCCTTGTTATCCCGGGGGGCGCTAGGGGAAACAAGGTGTCCCCCAAACCCTTCTGGTCCCCCCTAGTGAGTTTATAGATAGTCATCAGGTCACCCCTCAGCCTTCTCTTGTGAAGGCTGAACAGGTTCAGGTCCGATAGCCTCTCATTGTAGGGTCTGCCCTGCTGTCCTCGGATCATGCGGGTGGCCTCCTCTGGACCCTCTCAATGTTGTCCACATCCCTCTAGAAGTGCAGTGACCAGAACTGGACACAGTACTCCAGCTGTGGCCTGGCCAGTGTCACGTAGAGGGGGAGGATCACTTCCTTGGACCTACTCGAGATGCAGTAGAGGGGGAGGAAGGTATTGAACTTCTGTCACGGATCCGCTCCAGATTCAGGTTAACTCACAGTCCCCCAGCATCCCAGGATGCTTTGTACCTCCCCCACAAACCCCTCCTCACAGGGTGGTGGTCTATCCTTGCCACAAGCTGTCTGCTCTAGCCAAGCACCACCCTCCCTGTGACCCTGGCCAAGCACCACCCTCCCTGTGACCCTGGCTTGAGTCACTATAGACATGTGGCTGCATTTCTGGAATCAAAAGTGAATGTCTGTTCACTTGCTTATCGTTATAAGCTTATAGGTTAGCTTAGACTAACCTGCAAATATTGATTTAATAGATTTCATAGACATTAGGGGCTGGAAGGGACCTCATGAGATTGGGTCCAGCCCCCCCACCCCCACCCCCTGGCATAGGCGGGGTGTCGCCTGGGATCAAAACCCCAGCAAGAAATATATCCATCTGTTTTTTTGAAGAAGTCCAGAGTAGGTACTTGCACCACCTCTGTGGGGAGTGTGTTCCAGACCCTGGCCACACACACCATAAAGAACTTTTCTCTTATATGTAGTCTAAACCAGCCATTTCGGAGGTTATGGTCATTAATCAATTCAGCTTCGGGATTCTTGACTGTCTGTACTTAGCCAGTAGGTTTCTAGTCAAACATCATTCAATCATTATCAACACAGAATAATCCTATCATCACTTAAGAGTTACTGGGCAAGATTTTGGTCACTAGTGTAAATCAGTGTCAACAATTGTATTTGCTCCACTGTAGCTGTCAGTAGCTTCTGACCTTTGAATTTAGTGCCTTCACCATTTAAGTTCATTTTTCAGCTTTATTCCACTAAAGTTCAGGTCAAATCAGTCTCTGTTTTTCAGTATTCATCCAGGGCAGGTCAGATGAGAAGGAAATGGAGACGAACTATAATGTCTTCATAACTATAAACACAACAATGAATCTAGTTTTTTTCTAGTGTGAAAGAAAGCAGACTTTATTATTATAACCCGCCACTTAACCCTGAAAGATGAAATAGCAAAGAAGCTATAGCAGAGTTTTATTTATGCCAAAACATTGACAAAAATATCAGTTTTGTTAGGTAGTGGAAGTCCTCCCACTTCTGCACTAAAGTTGCAACTTCTCTGAAATGCTGAACATTCGTGGGAATATCTGTCTTGGCTGCACTGGCTCCAGAATAAAAATAGAAATAGCTAGTTCAACTTAATGCCCTAATAAAGAGCTTGTGCGTCTTGATGGGGTCAAATCAGTGACTCAGCGTGTGTTAGGATGCAGAAATCTCCAGCTTTCCTGTCCCGTGTTTCAATGACTAGATTTTGATGCACAATGAAAATATAAGGCACCAGCTGTAGAGGCTGGTGCTCCTACAAACATGCAGGCTTGCATACACAATTAGCTAACTGATGTCAACAAGTAATGAAGGTGTTAATTACTGCAATTACACGATCAGAGGCAAGAGTTTGGAGTGAAGGAAGAGCATCTAGTTTTATGTTCTTTCAAAGTTTGATACCTAGTATACAATGTGCAGCGTATTGTTGAGACCAGGGCTTTCTATTATCTCTTTCTAGCTCCTGAAATCCCCCTTTTTTCCTTTAAAAAAAAATAAAATCCTTCCCATAAGGAATGATGTATTGTAAAGTACATGTCCTTGATCTCATAGGATCAGCATGCACCTCTTCCAAAGACGTTCTGTTCTGCAGCTGTATCACTCCAAACAGCTCAGTGTGCCACATTAATTTGTTCCAGGTCTCCAGAGGTTAAAAAGCAGTCCCTCATACTTCCACCCTTCTTAACAATGAAAAACAAAGGGATGGGGAAGGGACTTACCGCTCACTTCCAACAGTCTCGGCAATCCCGTGTTCCACTGTTCGTGATATTATTATTTGGAAAACAATTCTTTTTTTAGTAATTCACTTTTTCTTGGTTTCTCCACATAAAAACTTCAGCTACCAAACAGGGTTTGAATTACACGCTGGCTTTTGGGGGGGGGGGGGGGTGGCAATGGCAGCTGGAAGCCAGAAGGAGCCGCCACCACCCGAGCTGGTTAGAAAGACATGGGGTGGGCTGGGGGGGGGGTTGTCTCTTACGTGAGTGGCTCTCATATCTTATGGGGGGCTCAGCCCCCTTGAGTCCCCCCATATTTCAAACCTCACTATCAAAAACATTCTCAACTAATATAGCATATCCACACAAAGGACAGTTTTGACTCGTACCATGATTTTGCAAAGGGCTATATCAAATAGATATATAAAACAAATGTCATGGTGGGATTCCATGCTTGCCGGCCGTCTCTGATTTCAACAACAGTGCTCTGATCCAACATTTACAATGGCCTGTTTCTGTCTTCCAGCTCTTCAAACTCCACCTAAGAATCAGTTGGTTCCTTCCCATTTTGGGCCCCACTGTCACCAATACAGGTTGCACAGATTGAGGCTACAGAGGTGCAGGTTGTAGCCGTGTTGGTCTAAGGACACAGGCAGACACGGTTCCTTGGGCGAATCTGATATGCCTTCAGTGGCACCAGTGTAAGCCACGGCTCTCCGTGGCACCGACGTAGCCCTATCACCTTCAGGGAGGTTGAAGAGATGTAACCAATTGTGTTGATCATACACAGGGGGAGAAGAGTCCTTGTTTTCTTCAGTCTCAGCTACAGTGACCAAGAGTGATTGAAACACAAATTGTAAAACGCCTGATTTATATTTCAAACCTGAACTTCTTTTTTGTTTTTAAATTTTCCTTTTGGATTCTTGCAAAGAAATTTCTTCTCCTGTCTCAATTAAGATCTCACCCGGTCTTAAGGAAGGCCAATTGCTCGTTTAACCTGAAGGTGAACAAGATTGAGATCTTTAATTTCCATCATCAAGTCCCGCCTCTGCCCTCCTTTTTCAGTCATCATAGATTACATCGCTATCTTCATTGTCACTCAGGCCTATAAGCTGGACTTTATATTTGACTTGATCCTTTCTCCAGGCCCTCGCATCCAAATTTGCCTAAAGGTTGACTTATCTTCTTGCATAATATCGCTAAGATCTAGCCTTTCCTTCTGGCCTCACAATTGAGACTCTTATACAAGCTTTCTTCATTACAAGTCTTGACTACAACACTGTCCCTCTCTCTGGGAATGAAAAGCTCCATCTTATCTCACTTACATAACAGTACTTCAAAGGCCGTTCTCTTATTTCCTCACTTTGGCCATTGCATCTCTTCCATTAATCTCTCCTCGGGCTCCTCCCTTTTCACTATGCCAAACACAACCTATTTGTCTTCACTTCCAAGTCCTGCATGGCCTGTCCCTCATCTCTCCATCATCTCTCATCTACAACTGAGATCTCGATCGCGGCACAGATCCTCCAGTGATGCTAGTCGTCACCATCCATTTATCAAATTTAAAGACAACCCCCTCAGCTTTTCCGTACAGTCTGTCTTTATAAACACCCCCAAACACACCACTTTGACCTCCTTCTAAGGCATGCTTAAAATCCTCCTGTATTGTGATGTCTATAGGAAGAAATGACCTTCATTAGGCCACTGGTGGGGTGTGACTACTGCTGATCATAGTGCCCAGCACCATTTCACAGGTGCCTTCCCAGCCTGTTGTTCCTGATAAAATCTTTAGGGCTCATGACTTCTCTTTGTGTTTAGCTCTGTAACCTACAATGATGAAAACCTGACCCAGAAGGCGTTACTGCAATCTAAATAATACTTCATTATAACTATTTATGATAATTTTATGACATTTGGCATCGTGCTTGGTAAGCTGTATAATCAAATCCCGTGGTTCGGGACATCAAATTGTCTCACTGGTTATGAAATACTTTTTCTGTCACCGATGAGCAGTATGGCACAAGGAACTGGGTTCTTTTCTATCTTCCTCCAAAGCAATTTCTGCGCCGAGTCATGTTGTACCCCCATGGAAATAAAGCCGCTTGTTACACTTAGGATGTTCTTTAGGATGACATTGAGGAGCCCCAAAGAGCTCGGCGTTGTCTTTACCCTGCTCCTGATGGAGTGAATAGTAAAACTCCTACTGCTTTCAACAGAAGCCGAACTGAGTACATCTGCTGTTTCCCTCGTGCCATAAAGTAACAGGCCCTTAGACACGATTGCAGTGTAAACTGCATAAAACCTGAAAGATCTCAGAGCCAGACCCAAGTGCCTTGAGTTTTTCTTCCCTCTGTATTAAACGTTTGTTCTTTTTGCTTAACATTCATTAAAGCCGACAACGCCTTTGATCTTTTTTCATTAGGGTGTGGAGTCTGCCTCTTGTTAGTCAGCACCAAAGCTGAACAGGTCCTGAATTATTTTGATTACACATTTCAGTCTCTTTAACAGAGGCAAGTCATCACTGATTACCCATCTATATCTCTATTACTCTAATAGGATGCATCATAAGTTTATATGGGGAAAGTGTAACGACTTCATCCACTTAGTTAGATTTGGCTGCCTGCCTTTGTTTTTCAAGCAATAAACTTGCAATGAATGGTGCATGAAGCTTCTTGATGTGGGAGGTTAGATCTGCTGAATAGAGACATCTGTGGCCAGGGAAAAACTGCTAATTATTAGTATGACCTTGTTACTATAAAGCAGGGGTTCTCAGACTTTGGGATACCGCAACCCCGAGTGCTGTATTATGGCAACAGGGGCAACATGGCTTGCACGTGGCAGCCACTGCCACCATCCACCACCGCATGCCACCACCATGCACCGCTTCCTCATGCCGCCGTGTGTACCGCCTGGGAAGCTCGCAGCCCCCCTTTAAGTTGCGTGCACCCCACCCCGGGGGCATCACGACCCACAGTTTGAGAACCCCCGCTATAAGGTGAAGAAATACGATAAGGTAAATGGGAGATGAGACAGGGGAAAGGGAGGAAGGAGGTGGGACAGGGAATGAAAAGAAGAGACATTTTAATTTCACACTGCTTCTGTCCTCATGCTTGGATTTGGTATCAAAGAAGATGACATAAAGTCACTTCCCTCCCGGGTGGCTGCTCACAGGCAGCCCCAAGGCAGCTGTCTTTTGCAGATTTGGTGGGAGTCCTTTCACTTTTTCAGAGCCCCTGTTAGGCTGTTTTCCACGTGGGTCATCGTGACATCACCTGGTTATCCACATTTCCACACCGGGGTCCTCGGCATGTTGTCAGCATTCACAATAAAGATGGATCTTGCCCAAGTACAGTGCCCTGGGAGCCTGCTATTCAGTAGTCTAGAGCTGCCGTTCCTTTTCACTAGCTGCTTTTTGAACTAGAGGTGGGGAGCACAGCTGTCACTAGGCAGCGGTACTGTTGTCTTGCACGGTACTATTTTTGATACTTCCCAAAGCAAACCATCCTCCCCCTGGTCCTCATCATAGGCCTTGGATGGGACCTCAGCTTCTACTGCTGCATTCATTCAGGATTGCTAGCTAGCTTCAGCATAGGTGGTGAATATGATTACGTTGGCACAGCTCCTTCATCTTGGTTTGAGTATGGGTTGCTCTTTAGAAACGCCATTCTCAAAAGGGATACCTCTCTTGAACAGTATCCTTCCTTCCCAAGAGGGTCGCTCCATAATTTTTACTGTATTTTGCAATCTTCTGCAAATTCTAAAATTTCATTTCAGGTAAGGTAGTTTTAATGTCCTAATGCTACCATGTAAATACACCTGCTGCTCTATTAACTTACATTGCTGTGCATTGCCCAGTCAAGCAACAGAGGCAAAGCCACAAGGATGAGGACTCGGCCCTCCTCTAACCCTATCGTTTAAGTGAGATGTGAACTTCAAAGCCTAATTGGAACCATTTAAAGCTAACGTGATTAAGCACAGCCAATTTCTTCTTTCACTTTTTTTCATTATTTAAAAAAGGATATTAAACGCCAAAAGATCCTGTTAATTCAACATCAAGGCTGCACAATTAGAATCACAAAAAGTCAGAAAATCCCAGAGTTAAAGTAGGACAGAGTCGACAAACTCCTAAGCTTTGCTTCACGGCAAAAAAAAAAAAAATAACAGTATTTTTTTACGTGGAGATACTTATCTCAGTGTAAAATCATCAGGGCACAGTTTCATTCGGTCTACAGATCTGTCAAAGGCCAGAGGCTCCTGAGAAACTTTGGCCTTCAAATATTTCCTCCCAAGCCTCCTGTTTCCTGTATCAATGACTGCAGGGCTTCTATCTGGCCCTTCTGACGTAGCCACACTACCCTTGATGCCTTCAGCTGTGCCCTGATGTTGGGGGCAGTTCATGTTCTCTGGGCTGCTGGCCTTCAAAGTCAGCTTTCAGCATTTCTTCAGGTCTTTGTGGGATGTCATCCTGCTGGGACAGTAAAGACTTGCATGTCATCTCATTCATGGTCTCCTACACCTTCACCAATACCATAACTAGGGGTGGGTGATTGAGGTACCCCCTGCCCCCGAACTCCTGATTCTCCACTGTTAAGGCTATTCTTCAGTAGCTGTTTGCCTAAGGACTCCTCCAAGACCTACGTCCAGGTGTGTCAATACTGCATTGAAGTCACACAGTGAGGATGCGCCTCTGACCACTCACTCAAAGGAGGAAGCAAAAGTATTTAACCGTAACTGGAGATTTTTAAGATGCATGTCCACATGCATATCTGCATCCCATTCTGCTGTCTCTCTTCCTCAGAGTCAGCCAGAACATCAGCCTGTGATTGAGAGGAAATTAAGGGCGGGAATTGTGTACCAATCTCTCCTGCCCTCAGTGTAGAGCTTGATTTAAGGTGGGGCTCTAACTAACTTTATGTCTACAGCTAAGGCCAAAAGCCTCCAAGCTCTAGCACTCATGTACTATGTGCATCTTAGCTAAGTACAGGCAGCCAAAAAGCCTGAGGCTGGATCAATTCAATCTTTGCAGGCTAGTCTAAGCTGCACAGATTGAACCAATAAGCAAGTAAACAGACATTCACTTTTGATTCCAGAAATGCAGCCACATGCCTGCAGTGGCCCAGGCTAGAGCACGTCCCCCTGGTTGGCTGGGGAAGACAGCTTGGGCCAAGGCTAGCCCCCTCATCCTGTGAGGGAGGTTTATGGGGTAGGTGCAAAACATCCTGGGTTGCTGGGGGACTGTGAATTAATTTGAATCTGGAGGGCATCTATGACAGAAGTTCAATAAACCAATCTAATTTAAATCAGTTAAGTCTGATTCTATATCTACCCAAGTTCATCTTAAACTGGTTTCAGCTATTTTGCCTAAGTACAGACATTCAAAAAGGCCAAGGCAAAATCGATCTAAATTAAGCGGGTTTTTTTGTAAGCAGTGTAATGTAGTTTGGTAGGAGCCAGAACACACACTTGTCCTGTGTTGGGGTTGGGGGGGCAAATCTTAGACTAGGTTCTGCCATTTTTAAACCAGTCTGCATGTGCCAAACCTCTGTTTTGTTACTGTGAATGCAGATCAATTGATTGAGAGCAGGTTCAGGCGTGATATCAGGAAACATCAATTTACGGTTAGGGCTGCCAGGCTCTGGAATGGGCTCCCAAGGGAGTTGTGCTCTCCCCTACCCTGGGGGTCTTCAAGAGGAGGTTGGATAGACAGATATCTATCCAATATCTGGGTGGGGTATTATGATCCCAGCACTCGCTCCTGCCCAGGGCAGGAGATTGGACTTGATGATCTGTTCAGGTCCCTTCCGACCCTAACTGACTGGTTTCCTATCACTTATACCAGTAAAAGTGTAATGTCTATACCTGGCCCTCGAAAGCAGTGTATGTGCACTGAACTTCTGTTGTGTTGCAGATTTGAACTGGTTCCCAATCACTTTGTATCAGTTTATGTGTAATTTCTCTCCCTGGCCCCAGTTAACAGATCACAAAACTCCAGTTCCTAATAAGCAACTTCTTTTCAGTATAGGAGGGTCCATTTTTGCATGAGCAGAAAGTCAGTAGGATTTGGGCTCTGAGCGACATTATGACCTTTGATAGTGCTCCCTGCCATTCGCTTTGAGCAACTTGCCCAAGATCAGTTAGGAAATTTGTGTCAAAGGCAGGGATTGAACCCAAGTTTCTTGAACCCCAGTCCACGAGTAAGATATTTAGCATGTATCAGGATTCTTCTCCCCTTGGCAGATGCTTGAAAATAATAACATCTACACATTCAATCCACTCCATTGCAAAAGCGAAGGAAGTGTTCTTCAGAAGTATCTTTATGAGTCTTAGGGCTAAAACCTGTCTCTGGCCAGAGCGATTCATGGTGGGGTGATGCCTAGTGACAAGCTGACCCGCTTGAACCCCCTCCTGCTTCCATCTCAGGAACCTTTGAAGGCCCCCTGCCATGCACATCTGTTATGATGCCAGAAGTGCTTAATATTTGTGTTTACTCATTGTTATATAGGGGTATTGTTTGTGCCACATAGAGGCCTATGGTGTCAGTGAGAATAAATTAAATCGGCTTGTATAGGATGATTAGCCTATACAATTAAAAGCACTCAAGAAGCTGAGATCATCCATTCTGACACAGCTACTCTGTTTCTCGCACAGATGCACTTGCACAGAGAAAAGGATCTTTAGCTTAGCGAGTAACAAAGCTTATTATCACAGCCAGCAGGCCCCATTCACAATCCAGGAGGAGGACGGTATCTAAATGCCTTAGACTTTAAAGCTAGTTTGTTGGATGCTGGAGAAACAAGATGCAAAATACAACAAACCCTTTGCTAACCAGTTCCCCCTCTTCACGGAGGGGGGGAAAAGAAATAAGAGCACTTGTATCACTACCCCGTTTAAGCAAGGCTCTCTTTTCTGAGGCTGCGCATGCTATTATTTTGCCCTTCTTGGACTCTTCGGTGAATCCTTTCCCTTTACTCCAGCTTGATGCATTGGCATGTTTAGCTAACGATGTTAAGTGATGTGTTAATGAGTCACTGTACCATTGTTACTTTTTGCTACAGTGAGTAACTGTGAACAATGCAGCAATAATTCAGGAGCAAGCGAGTGAAGGAAATCCAGCGCTGGGAGGAGGGGGGCATGCATAAGAGAAAGTATGGAAGTTACTGACCTTTGGAAGAACTAAAGAGGGAGTTGAGTCATTATGACTCAAACTGAAATGAATAAACAGGGTGGCTTTCAGCCAGGTACTGGCGGAGAAAGCAGCATTGGAAATGAAGCTTTCCCCAGCTCCAGCACTGTTTGTTATGGCTTCTTCTTATTCTTAGCAGGGGTGTTATTTATTCTTTGCATTACAGCCGCGCCTAGGAGCACTGGCCCAGGACCTCATTGTACTAAGGGCTGCACGAACACAGAATAAAAGGACTATCCCTGCCCCAAGGAGCTTCTCCTGACTGGTGCAAAACCTTATTCAACAGGACCAAGAGAAAGGGACAGCAGTGAAAGCGGATTAGGAGTGGACCACTGCCAAAGCATCGGATGGAGTGGGGGACAGGGTGAAGGGAATAAGCACTGGTAAAGAGCATCAGTGGGAATAGGTATTACTCTTTCAAGCTCCCTTTCATCCACTCGGTTTCGAAAAGGATGTTACCGAGAGAAATGCATCCATCTTCTGCCATGAACAGGGAATGTGAGGAGTTACTTGGTCACAAATGACAATGCGAGAGTGCGAAAAAAAAAGTCATCAAAGGGTTTCGTGAAAAGAACAGGCTTGTAAGATGGGAAGCTGCCTCCAGCTCCCTCGAGGTGACTATTGACCGAGGAGGGAGCGCACCCAAAGGCAGAATTTGGCCCTGCAAAATGGAAGGAATGAAATCAGTGAGTTGTGGCGGGCCTGCTGTCTTGCGTTCTCGTTAAAAGAAGGAACGAAAATTAGAAGAAACATTTATTCACGGTTTAGAAACAGACCACACGATTAGGTGTGCAAACGTCAAGGGCTATCTAACCCTTTGTGAATAAAATTCAATGCCTGAGCAATGGCAGGTAGCAAAACATTCAAAGCAGCGCGGGTCTATTGCTTTGACTCGAGCAGGAAGTCTCAACAAAGAAGCAGAACTTAGTACGCACTTAAATTATAAATACACAGGCAAAGCCCTAGTACAGACAAAGTTATGCCATTTTTCTCTCCTTCTCACTCACGGAGCTAATATAAACTCTACCATCAAAAGTCCTTTTTTCCTGCTATTTAGTGTATTTACACTGGGAGGGTTTTGCAGGGTAACTGTACTGTATGTTAGTCGTACTGTCATTGATGCCTGCTTCTCATTAGGGGCAGAGTAATGACAGATACCGTCATAGCAAGTCACAGGCCCCCAGACTAGGATGTCTCGGGCGGGGATGTCGTGCTAATTCACAAGCTGTAGCATAGCAAATCATGTTCATTCAGTAAAAAAAACCCAACAGTTACTGTGTGTGTGTAGTACAAATGAATGAAAGCAAAGCTCGGTGCTACTTCCATTTACATTTGCCTGGTTTTATTTCCTTCTCTTCTCTCCCTCCAGCTGCAGCTTCATGTGCAGTATTAGCAACTTCTGCAACCCATTTTTTCTTCGTTTTTACCTCCACAAAAAAACTCTGTATTTCATTGCATTGTCCCTAACTGATGGGCTGCAGAAAGCCGTCTGGTCCCACGATGCTGTCTCCTTGTTTCCTTCCAGCTGCATAGATGCATTAAATTAAATTAGAAAACATATTAAGCACTTCTGTAAGAATATTAGGTTTCCTTGTAAGCAGCTGCTGTAGGAAGGTGAGGGGAGACAAGTTGGCCCCAGCTGTTCTGGAGAAGGGACGGGGACACTGTAGAAAGTTGTACTACGGTCAAAGCTAACGCTGCTCAGGTAGCCTGTAATGCGCTGCTCATTCATTTGCTGATAATACTTCTGCCTTTAGGGGGGAGACACGACTACCATGTGGAGGTACTGTGACTTATTCAGCTGCAAAGAGAATTTCTTCCTTCCTTTGGACTGCTCTCACACTACCGTGGCACCTACTTATACTGACCTACATATTGCAGGCTGCATTTCTGTCTACCAGTGGTTGAAAAATAGGAGATCATTAATTTTGAAATGCCTCCACTCTTGTGCACGTTGCATTTGCTACCAAAAGTAAGAGAGGCCCTGGGTTAGTCTAGACCAGAGAACGTATTAAAAAAAAAAAAAAAATGTTTGATCTTGTTGATGAACTGTGCATTAATAATTTGTATTTATGATTAAATTTAATGGCTTAAATGGGCCAGAGGGAGGGGAAGGTTTAAACTGGGCTCTTAGCTATGGCAGTAGAAATACAGCATTCCTCTGTTGAAGTCAACAGTGTAATTGTGGATTTACAGTTAAAGGCATGAGAGCAGATATTGCTCCAATATAAATGGATTGCTCTCATGTCCAAGGTCGTTACGGACGGCTGGGTAGATTCGTACCTTATTGACTAGTCTCTATAGCAAGTTTGCCAGGTTCATCTTATGTCCTATAGTTCTGGTTCCTTTGATGAGCTTGATTCTTCTCTGATCCTCTATCAAAATTCAGGCACAGACTGGATTGGAAAGCTTTGGGCAATGTTCGTCTCACAGGCCCTATTCTGGAGCACTTAGGCATTTGTAAAATATTCATGCATATGTACCATCAAGGGCCAAGACCCTCAGTTTGGAAATAACTGCTTTAGGGAGTCTGTACTGAACGCTATGATGAGCCAGTAGCTTGACTTCATCTGCCACAGGCTTTCTACAAGGGCTTGGGTTTCAGCGGCAATTGGGAAACCACAGCTAAGTCTGTTGTGTGGCAGAATGCTACAAGAATGAGCACGCTGCTTGATGCTCCTAGTTGTCTTCCTGGCTACTATTTTGTACTTTTGGTTTCCGAGTCAACGAATCTTAAAGAAAGAATACCTTCATTTAGTATATGCTAATGAAGGAGTGTGTGGGGGTGCTTACTCAGGCACAAAACATGGCAAAATGTTTTCTTATCCTCATGTACTGACTTCTGCATGGTATACGTATAGCTCCCACCCTTAAGCTGTCCTTGACCTGCCACATCTGGGGGGCACCATGACATGAAATTGGATTCATGAAAGCATGTGCTCTCCTTCTCTCTCAGTGTATACCTTATTTTGTGTGTGTGTGTGTGTGTGTGTACATGCACATATGTATATATATCTTAGTTAGTCTGGTAAGGTTTTTACAGGGGGGCCGCTAATTGTGTGCCCTTTGGTTTCTGATTTGCAGACATGCTGAGAGACATCTATCACAGAAGTCCACGGGAGCTGTGCTTTGAACACGTAGCGTGTTATATAATCCCAAGCACCGTGAAACAGAAGCCTCCAGGTATATCAAACTGGACAGTCAAAACCAGAGGATGGATTGTCCTTAATTGCTCTCACTAACTGGGCCTTTGAACATTACCCTCCCTTCGGCCTGACTTTAGACTAACACAGCAAACTACCTCACTCTGAATAATAAATATTACAGCAGGCAAGAAAAATCCCCACCTAGGATCCCCCGCTTCCAAATTCCCCCTTATTTCTAGTTGACAAAACGTACTCCATAAAGATAATGCATGCACCTCCTTGGGGCTCTGGGAATTTTTTCTGAAAGGCTTACACCCATGCAAGCCCTTTGCTTAGCAATTAACCTAGCATCAGGCATCCTACTGCCAGTCCCACCTGCCTCAGTGGTTCTTACATTTCAAAGGCTGGGGAAAAAAAAGTCATGGCATACAACTATCCTTGATCTTGAAGCTAATACTCATTTTCTATCGCACATCCCTTCTCAGGCTCACCCACTGAAGGTTTTTTACTGGGGGATATGCTTCAGAGACTCTGAAAATGAGGGGACTTACTTGAAAATAGCCCCATCCTGTGCTTCCTTCAGAAATAAGGTAGTGTAGATCCAAAGCTTCCTGCCTTTGAAATGGTCTGTAGTACCATTTTTTCATAAAGCAAGCCTTGATTTGGGATTGTTGTTCCCAATTCCTCCCCTATCCACTTAGTACTATCCCTGATTTGTATGTCGGAGCTGAGCCTATGTGATCAAAACGTGGCAAAGTTGCTGGCTCAGTACTCACAGCAGGGAACGGGAGAAATGGGCTATATGTAATCCTACCTTTGTAATCACAGGCACAGCGCAACCAGGCTGCTAGTAGACAAGTAGAAGCAACAGTGAAATTTGGACCGGTAGATAATGCCAGGCGTTTCAACTTCATCTGGGCCAGCGTATGCTTAGAAACAAACCCCATAACTAACCTGTTTAGGCTGCAAAATAAAAGGCACCGGAGGCTTAAGCAACAATCTTTGCCACGATGCACAAGGGAGTGCAACAGGAAAACTGAAGCAGGCTCCTGAGCAGTGTCTGAAGATGTGATCGTGCTAAATGAAGCCTGTATTCAGCTATGCTTAGAACGAAGTGGCTTTAAGGAGCTCAACTAGGTAGTTTTTCCCTTTTTTTTTTTTTTTTTTTTAACTTCAGCCTAAGAAAATTTTGTGGGAGGAGTCACTTTGGAAAGGTGGGAAAGCCTTTACCCTCAGGTTGCCTCAGTAAGAAGCTCCTGCTGTGATACTTGAAAGCCCAATAGACATGTCTGAATTTATAATACACTCTTGAAGTATTCATTCATAATCCTGTAGGGATTTTCAAAGCCGCAAAGAGGATGTATTTCTTTTAACTGGATACAGGGAAAATATTAGTTCCTGCTGTAATAAACAAATAGTCTATTTTGGTGCAAGGGGAAGGATTTGGAGAGCTGGAGCAAAGAACAGGGCGTGATTTTCACACAGCTGCAACTTTGGTTTCACTGAAGAAGCGATTCGCCTTGAATCACTTGTGTTTTTGTACTTGGCTTCGTTCTTTAAGCACGGGTTAAAAGTCTCGGTGGAAATCATTGTGGCTGCATTAACTGCATCCATTTACTATGGGCAGATTTGGCCCAGACCACTATGAAATGTGGCAAGAGTGCCATAGGTTTAAATAAAATACAGACTTTTAAAAAAAAAACAAAATCAAAAAACAGGGAAAAGTGAGTTGGTTTCTATTTCCTTCTTTCTTTCCTTCCTTCCCCATTGAATGCAACAAACTTAACCCTCTACTTTCTACACCCATTTTCATCTCTCTGCCATAAGTTTGCCTGGGCATAGGCAGGGTGCCACAGGTACAGCCCAGATAGCGGGGCTGGAGATGCAGTGCTACAACAGTCACAGAGCCTGAGCTAAAAGGTTGAGGTAGAGGAAGGAGGTAGGAAGAAGGATCCTGGAGCAGACCAGGAATGAAGAAAGAAACCTGCCTTAATGCAAAGCCCCAAAGCACTGGGAGGAACACTGCTTATATGCAGAAGCCATGCCAAATACTCAAATGAGGAGCAGCTGAGGACAGTCAGGCACCCAGCAGCCTCGCCCATCCAGGCAATCAGGTCCAGCTGGGGCAGCAAGCAAACTGACTGCTGGCACAGGGAATGTGGCTATGGGAAGGTAGTAGATGCTGTAAGCAGTGTATCCCTTCCTCCACAAGTACTAAAGTCTGCATAAAAAAATCCAGGGAAGCTAATGGAGCTAGAAGCATATTTAATTCCTTCCAATTGCTGTCAGCATTCCCTGTAGAAAATAGTCCACCGGAAAAGCTCCATTTCTGCAATGAGCTAGCATAAACCCTGCATCCAGTTCTGTGACACCCATGTGGCACACAGTCTTGTGCTGGCCTATTTCAGGAGTGGGCTTTTACCTTCCTTCTGGCCGGGGTTCATGAATTCCTGGGGTCTGCAACTTTTTCTGACTCCAACTCCCACTTACCCTGGGCTCTCACCAGTCCTGCTGCTGGAGGAGGTTGGATTGAAAATCCAGGGTCAAGACCCCAAATCCCCCCTGCTCCCTTCTTCATTTGCAGCTGGCCCAGTCTTAGGTTTCTTTCTGATTTCTACAATCAAGTTCAGGAAATACAGTAGGAAAAAAAAAAAAAGGAAGAACATGTGATTGTATACTTCTGTATTTTCTTAATTCCTTTGACAGCCCATCTCCTTCACATATTATCAAGTCACTTCAGTGAACTGCATCCACCACTCAGATAGACAACGGCTGCTGTTTAATTGTATGCAGCTGAGCTGCACAGTAGCTGAGGACAAGTAATAAATGAGAATAAATACTATATTGAATTGAAGCCACCAGGGAAGTTGAAGCAGATTTGATGTACATTATCCATAGTAGAATTTGACCAGGAGAGAAGGGCTGTGACTGGTTAGGACTGAGTTGAACTTGCTGTGAAACCAGCTTCCTTGTAGCAGTGGTAGTTCTTCATAGGAGCCTGCCAATCTGGCACGGAGCCGGTCCAAGTCTGTTCAGCTTGCAAAACCAGAGCCTAGGGTGCAATGGATACAGATCATAGCATTTGCACACACCAGAGGCCATCTAAAGGAGAAAGAATTAACCCTCCTGAACTATTAGTGGCTTTAACTTATCTGAGTTATAAATAGTTCCCCTGAAGAATGCAACATCACTCACATTTCCCTGGGTGACGCTTTCACCAGTGTAAATGAATGGAAACCGATCTATACTCATAACAGAGCAGAAGTTCAGCACACAAAACCAGTCTATTCCAGTAACAGAACAGAAGTTCAGCACACGTAGACTGGTTTAAAGATGGTGGAACCCGGTCTAAGGTTTGCCCCCACCAACCAGAGGTGAACGTGTGCTCTGTTTGCTCCTGATCTAAACTACGCTGCTTGCAGAAAACTATATAACTTGGATTGATTCCACCTTGGCTTTTTCAAATGTTTGTCTCTATTATGTTCATTATATATCAGTTGCAACACACTAGCAATGACACCATTCCTGTCGCTGTGTTGTAATTACGTATTCAATTATCCTTAATGAATGAGCTCGTTTGAATGCTTATAAAAGAGAAACAAATTCTAGTCAGAGACACGCATATTACTTTATAAAGCTTGAAATGGGGAGGGGGAGTTAGTGAACGAAGCCAGATGCTAAGACTCTGCGCCAACAGAGGACAAGGTGCGTTAATTGGACAATAAATTAAAAAATAAACCCAAACAAACGGAAAGGAAAGATGCACACAAACTAGGTAAGCAGCTGAACTGCAGACTGCAGTATAAGCACTTCAAATTCACCAAAGCAAATTTGCTGTGCCATCTGAACCTCCCATCGCCCAAGCTTCTTGTGCCTTATTTAGACGCTGAGTAGCAGCAGGGTCTTATCTTGGGAAGTCGCTCTCAACTCAGTTGGAGCACAGCATACGGGAAGCAGCAGCATTTTCCTCTCTAAACACATTAATTGGAGCCCATTCTCCGTATGTATAACTTATTGCTCAGGCTTGTCAGGCTGCTGGAAGTTGCCCTTCTCTGGGCCACAGCACACTGAGCTGTCACTGATTGTTTGAGGGGCATCTTTCATTTTAATTCCATTTCATTTGATCCCACACAAACAGTATTCTCGCTCTCGCTGTTTTAGGATAGGACTTGAATCAAAGCCCTTTGTGTTAAGAGAGAATCAGCTCCAAATTCGAAACTTCATCGAGGGGCGTTATTCTGATAGATGGAACAAAACCCCCTGAACTTCAGTGACGTTTGGATATGCAGCTCGACTTCAAACACTGCGAATGTTTTGAATCACCTAAACATGATAGGGTTGACATGAGCTGGGTAAACACTGGGATGGGGCAGGAAGGAGGAATGGGCAGATACGTGCCCTAGAGCAAATGCCTCTCGAGAGTCTGGAATAGAGCCCGTAGACAGACCATTGCTGCCTGTCAGCAAATGCCTGCAAAACTCATGCGTCTCCATAACCATCTAGACAAGGTCCACTTTGAAGAGAACAACTTACAACTAGTTCATTAGCTCAAATAACAGCAACTGGTGTCATGGAGCTATAGGGCATAAATTGACACCCTGTTTCGACTTTCTGACATCAGTTTCCACGTGACAACGCTTGATCCAATGTGATGCCAGGCCAGCAAACAAGTTCGCTGCATCACACATCTGCCTGGAGAACATCTGTCCAAACTTCCTGCAGCCACGACCCATGAGAAGACTCCAGCCGAGAACCCTTCAACAAGTCCAACCAAGAGCCCTTTCAAGTCCAGCAAAGTCACCTCAAAGAAGTCCTTGCACATCAATATGATTGCTATTTACAGTATAAATACATTAATGTAGCTCTATTACTCATCTATAATTGATCGAGTACAAAATTCTGGGTTATTTTTGGTGAAAATAAGGTATCGGGCCTTGGCTCAGGAACCAATCCTCCATTTATAACATTGTTCCTACGGGAAAATCAGTTCCGAGTTACACCGGTTCGACTCAAGATGCGATTTTCAGAAACCAATTGTGTTGTATGTCCGAGGACTGCCTGTACAGAATTGTCCATTCTGGTCTGAGGGTAAATCAGGATTGCTTAGTAAAAGAGACGGTTTTCTGTGAGACTCCTGCCTGCCTGGTGAAGTGGAAGCTGTGCAGTAAAAGACACAGGGTTGGGTCAAAAGAGAGAAGACGACTTCACGGGTAAGACAGTTGAATGTCATTGTGCTGGAGAACTGAGCTCGGCTGCAGAATTCTTATGTAATGCTAGTCAAGTCACTTCAACGTTTTTTATGGGGCGGTCACTAATTGTGTGTCCCTTACTTTCTGATTTCCAGAAATGCTAAGAGGCATCTATCACAGAAGTCAACGGGAGCCGTGCTTTGAACACGTAGCAAGTCATATAATCCCAAGCACTGTGAAAAAGAAGACTCCAGGACAGTCAAAACCAAAGGATGCGGTGTCCCTAATTGCTCTCATCTCCTAACTGGGCCTTTGAATATCCACTCGTTTCAAAAGGATATTGTGAATGCTTTAATATGTGAGGCACTCAGCTAATGTAATGATGAACGCCATGTGAGCAAATCATCTGAAGAAATTAGTATTTTCTCTTCAGAGCATGGACTGAATGGTAAGCAAGCCAT
>JAGPOW010001167.1:18400494-18456707 GCA_030014935.1 Caiman crocodilus | reverse complement strand
TATCTATCTATATCCACACACACACACACATCTTCTAGTTACTGATTATTGCATTCTTAACCCACCCTAGGACCCCGCGCACCCATTACAATACTTGCACCCGCGCACCCATCTGCAAGGTGTCTGGGGAAAGGTACTAACAGGCAGGCCCATGCTGAGCGGGGACCTTTTATACTCTGTGGCTGTCGGATCTGAAGGAATGGGAACCACTGGATAGCTGTGTTGTAGCTGAGGTAATGATTCTTGTTGACTGTTTTCCAGTTGCTGGGAGAGATAGGAAGAGTCACACTGTGCCCGACATCTAAGGAGATTCCACAAGCAATTCGCCTGAGTCAGCAGGGCCCTTGCTGCTGCCTGCAGATAGAAGGAAGCAGAGTCCTGGCTCCTATCTGCAGCACCCCTCTGGGGAAATGTGATGGAGGAAAGGGCCTGCGTGATGCCTAGAGAAGGGAACAGGTTTTCATTCTCTACTCTAAATATATTATAACTGTATGGTATATTAGGCTGCAATCTTCATGGTATATATATTTTTTTCCTTTTCAACCCCGCTCTTCCCCAACTACAGATTCCCACTTCCTTAACTAATCCTCTCCCTGGCTGCTTTAAGTTAACACTTCTTTATTTCAGAAAATGGCTTTTTTTTTTTTTTTTTTTTTAAGATTTATACTCCACTAATTGGCTTTTTCACCCTCTGAACCTTTTTTCCGCCTCCTGCATGCAGCCCAAACCCTTTCACCACCTAATCCCCACTTTTCACACTCTGCTTCCACCATTCTCTCCTTTCTTCCTTTTATTTCCTCTCCAAATGAGCTTGTTCTCTTTTGCTACATTCCCTGAAGTTTGGGGGCTAAAAATTCGCTCTCCTCTCTCTCTCTGTCAGCGTTTTGAAACCTGCCATTTGCAAATTAGGGTGCCAATCCTGGAAACATTTAATGCTGCCAATACTCGTGATTTTATCATCATTTTTTCTCTCTCTCTTTTTCTGAAAGACCGAGCTGCTGCTGTGCACATGGATGGTTTAGAAAATTGTAAGTTTTTAGCCCTCATAATTGCGGGAACAGATGGAAAAGGCGCAACCTACAAGTGAAAGAACCAGAGGGCAAATAAAAGTGTCCGGAGTCTTATTTTTTTTGTTTAATAAATCTCATGGTTTAATAAAATCTCATGACTTTTTGATGGGTGGGGTTAGCAGACCAGATTTAAGGTTATACCTGTTTATAACCCTTTGCAGGAGAGAAGCCTTTGTTCTTCATCAATGCAATTAACATTACCCAAATTGCTGTATTTTTTTAAATTAAGCTACAAACCAAACAGTAGGCACGACAGGCTAATAGAACAAACTGACAAACACTGCAGCACAAAAACAAATGAAAGGAAATAAAAGGAAAACCGAAGTTGTGCTTCTCCAAAGGTACTTTAGGCACATCTGGTCCCTGAAAGAAACGTTTCTCTAAAAACGATAAAAAGACATATTTCAAACCCAAAACAACAACAACAAAATCTTTACATGTATTCACAAGCAAAACTTTAGCGAACAGGCTTTGATCTGCAAATATAATTAGCATTAGAATTAGAGATGGAATGGAGATTTGTCTAAAAGCATTAATTCAAATCCCACGCCTGATTTTTCTTATCACTGCTGTAATTCTAACAGTGCCCGTGGCAGATTCAGGAATCAGAAGAAAGGGACAGGGGCAGTAGGTCTCCCACTGGCAAAAAAAATAAGAGGGAGGGAGGGGGAGTGCGAGATGGAATTAATCTATAATATCACCAACCCCAAACTCTGTTTTCAAGGTATGAATTATTTATCTTCCAATCTCAAAGTGCCAATACATCCATCCATAAGTACCGTTACTTTGATCTCAGAGAGCTTCTTGACATTATACCACCTAAAATAAGATTGCAGCTAAAACCTACAGACTTCAGGCGTATTTAAGTTTCATAATGGAGAGGATCTCATCTACAGGTTGCTTTTGAGACGTTTGTGGGTTACCTGTTTGGATCGAGCCAATGCAAGAGCGAGCATAATTGGCCTGTAGCTTGAGGATGATAAACTGAGTCAGAAAGGTTAAAATGGTTTCTTTGTAATGTGTGGCCCTTTGTATTAAGATAACTAATTAGTATTTGAAGGGATGTTTGAATTTAGGATTAACCTCTTTGCTGAGTCCCACGAGCATCAGAGCATACATACATTCGGACAAAGCTTTTTGTTTAGTCAACACCAATACCTTCTTATGTCCTTTCTAAAAGAGAAGGAGAAAGCAGCAATGTGCTTGGATTCACATACATCCATAAGCATAAGCCCATTGGGAGGGGGTGGGGGAGAAGGGGAGTGGTCCCCACTTTATTCACCTATTCTTCCCAATGTGCTTGCTTTTTAAGAGCTACCTTAAAGCTGTCAAACCTCCCAGACCTGTGACAAACATGCAATATTACTGTATAGACTCAGGCGAGGCTACATCTGCTGCCAGTCAAGAGTCAAAGTTCAGACTAGGAATATATTCCACCCCCCTTTCCAGCCAATTCTTCCTCTAAATTGTCCTTGCGCTCTCTTTAAAACACATGTAAACACCCGAAGTTTACCTTCTCACTGTGGGACACGTATCCTTTGACCAATTCAGTAATAATTTTCAGGTCAATGTGTTGGGTTTTTGGTTTCTTGGTTGTTTTTTTTCTGCCCCCGATTGTGTTACAGTCTTCACTTTTTTTTTTTTTTTCATTTCCTAAGAAAGAAAATAACTTCAGCAGGAACAAAGGCTGAGAGGCTGAGCAAAAGGCAGCCATAAGAGTCTTATCAAAGCCCCAACAGAGTGGAAATAATTATTCACACTCTGTTGGGGGTTCCAGCAAGACCATCTGAGGGAAAGGATCACTCAGTCTTTTCAACATGAGAAATTAAAAGAAAACCACAAGAAATTCAGTGTGGGGTGGGCGGAAGGGCGGGGGAGGGGAAGGCATGGGCTCTCCTCCCCCACGTCATGCTGGGCATTACTGGGAGCACATTGTGCGGGGGAATAGCAACAACAGTAGTTTCTTGACGGATTCCTATTACTATTCTACCGAACGGCCAAATCAGAAAGTTGAAAACCATGACTTTGCCCCTCTCCTAAACTGCGCTTTATTCTGCGTGTAAGGGGGAAATGTCCAACACCTTCCAACACCTACTTGTTATATTTTCAAGCAAGCAAGGACCTTCTCACTGTCTCCCACAATGCCTTTCACTCTCGGCAGGAGCTCACCCAAAATACTCCGCAGGCAGCTTCATTTTTCTTCAAATCGCCCCTTGCGATTTTCATTTGCCGCGATGATTACACAAATTTGACAGCTACCACCTCCGCGGCTGGCATGCCGAGGGCGCTGCTTATCACGCTGGCGAAGATCGTCCCGCCGTTGACTTGGACTTCCACGTCGCTCTGCCTCCATCTCTCAGCTCCTGTATTCACTTATCGGCTGCTTGATGCAGGGACCCTTTCTTTGCTTTGTTTTAGCATAGCACCTAGCCTAATGGGGTCCAGACGTGGGCTTCTCGGTGCTGCCGCGATACAAATAATGGCTGCAGCCTGACCGCTATCAAATCTTTAGCATAGATGCTTGCCCTGAACACCCCAGGGAGGTACAGGGGTCATCACTGTATTACCTCCCTGATACAGATGGGAAATTGAAGTAGAGAGCACAGCAGAACATTTGACCGGGTTAGGGAGCGCTGCCCGAAAAACATACCATGCCCACTCACTCCCACTTCATGCATGCCAATGTAGTCACCATTAGTGCTGATACCCCCGAGACAGAGCAGCACTGGGTGTGCCTTGATCATAGACTGAACAGCGGCTGTTTTGTCAGTATTTGACATATGAAGAAAGAGAGTAAGTGGGCTGGGAATGCTTTCATGACAGCGCTGTGTAGTATAGTCCGAAGCCTAAGTGACCTACTTGAGGTCATGCAGGACGTCTACGGCAGGGCCAGAATTCAAACGAGGCCTATGTTAGTGCTCAATGTGCTTTTGTCTGATCTCTTTATTTTAGATGCAGAGGTTTGACAATGGACGAAATTGAACCTTGAGGAAGGGCACTCGATGCTTGAAAGCTTGCCCAACGAGACTCCCGTCTATATGGTTAGTCCGATAAATAAAAGATACCACCGAGAACCCGTGCCTCCTGGGCTTTTTCACTGAAGTTTCGAGTTCTGACAAAACCAAAACAGGAACGCCTCCTTTGTAATTTTATTTGCAAACTTTTCCTTCCATTTCTAACTAACTTTAATCTTAAAGAAAAGCAACCAGTGTTTAAGGGCCAGCTCGGGATTGGTGCCTAAGCACAGGCCTGGTTGCGTTGGAGCTCTTATTAGAGAATTTTAGGCTGTTTTTCCTCCAGGCTTACCTATGTCCCAGTTTCCCTGCCTTTGTAGTACAGTGACAAAATGCCTCCTGGGAAAGGCTATGTTTTCTTATCAGGGATGCCTTCAATGCGGCTTGCTAAGTTAAGGGGTCACCCAAGCCTAGGGCTGGCTTTAGTTCAGCCAGTGTCACTACAAAGAATGATGTAGAGATGGCTATCTCGAGGAGTGACTATTGAAAAGCTTTTATGTGACTAGTGAAATGCTTTATGGCTTTCTGCAGAACACTGTTTGCACTTCCTGGGAGGTGTGTGCTACCCATTCATTCAAACAGCTCCCAATCAGCTAGCTCAGTATATTATTCAATTCTGTTGGTGTTACCTTTAACAATTATTAATGAAGGGTCTGTAAGAGTTGCTTTATCTCAGTTCACGATTGTGTCAATACGGGCATGTGTAAAATCTTCATTTGAAAGGAAAGCACACGGTTGGTTCTTATTTTCTCGGGGTTTGTTTGTAACGTTAGTTCCCCTTTGGATTTGCTCTTAGCATTGCGTTAGAGATAGGTCAACATAACTTCCTGGATGTCCTTAGTAGGTCCATTCACAGCTTCCTGTAAGGGAGTGCATTAAGGCATTTTTGATGTTGATTGAGTGAATAAGGCAAATATTAGGAAGCTATTCATCTCTCTTTAGGGAAGTTGTCCAATCTATCCAGGTAGAGGAAGCTCACTGGGAGGAGATGGACACTAGCTATGTGGCAGTCTGAGTTAGCTGGCCCACACCAGGAGGTTAGCCTTAAAAAATAAAGACATATCTGTATGGGATGTCTAGAGAAAAGAGTGTTCATGGACAGGCCCTCCTTTCCTCTTCCCTTCACTTGTTTTCTATCTTGGCCAACTTTTCCCACTATTGCGTCTTTCTGAGATAACCCACCTTAGACTGGTCTTCTGGCCACAAGATTGGACTAACCCTTTTTTGTGATGGCTGAGGTGAGCAGACAGAAGACCCCAAGCCAGGATCTTATCTGTGCAAGGGTGAAAGGAGCTTGTTTTCCCCCCACATCTCTCTAAAACGTTTGGGGTAGATTCATCAGGATAAAGAGCAGGAAAACCCCATCTTGTATCCTTCTCAGATTGTGATTTTGGCTGTAACGAGAGGCTGGGCCACGCGTCCATACTTCCCATTGTGAACAAGCGGGCAGGAATAATGCCACTGTGAAACCCCGTTCACCGCAATAACAGGCCAGCTGTTGAACTCACCGTTCTTCTGAGCTGCTTGTGGTATGGGGCAGATGCTAAGAGAGGCCAAAGGTCCGTCCTCCCTCGTTGCTACCATGGTTGCCTTGTTCAAGGAGCTCGGCCCCGCTTTTTTAGAGTGACATTCACTCTTCCTTATACAGTCGACCCAATATGCCAATCTTGGGTGGATTGGCCTCCTCTCTTTTTCTCATTAGGTAACTTTGGAATCAGAAGATTTCCAAATCGCGGGGCGTGTGTATTATTGCGAATAGCCTGGCTCTTTCACAGGGGACAACTGTGCCTGTATCTCAAGAATAAGATGCTGGTATGTTTAACTGAAATATGTATAATCAATGGCCACTGGAGTATTGGGCAGGAAGGGAAGCAAAACCATGAAGAAAGCAAATGATACTTGGAGGTCGGCAGCAGAACTAGAGCTCGACCCTGAGAGTCAGTAGGACTGAGCATCACGAGATTAATGCTTTCCCCACTAGACGGGTTAAATCCAGTTGGGTCCACATCAATACATTCATAAATTTCCATCACATTTTTTATAAGGGGAGCTGAGCCGTGTTATAAATGTGCTGGATACCAAGGGAAAAGTGTTCTCTAGTGTCAAAAATTGTTGGTATTGCTTTGATTATTTCTTATAAAAATAGTTTCAAAGTGAAAAACCGGATTTTTTTATCTTAAGGGGGAAAAAAAGCAGCAGGGAGTTGCTTTCCTCAGTCTGTGCCCTTTAAAATCCAGCTCAGAATACCCTATTAATTTATTTTCTCTTTCTTTCCCAGCATCAGGTTTTGAAAAATGCCCATCACATCGCAGATCTGTGGCTGAGTTATTCTTAGACCCAGTGCAGTGATGAAGGAATTAGGAACAATTTTTTTTTTCCCCCCTTCTCCCCAGTGGCAGCAACTGGTGACCACATGGCGAAAGCCCTGCTGATTTTTCCACCAAAGCAAACTAAAGCAGATAAGGTCTGTCTCTCTCCACTGACACACAATGTAGGGATGTGCCGCCGCTGTAACCCCTATGCCACCGTTATTGTTAGCAGGTCAAAGCACTGAATATCAATAGACTAATTCCTTCACCCCTCCAACCCGTTCTCTGACTGGAATGTAAACTTCTATTGCACAGCTTTCACCTTTAGCCCTTACCATCTTCATGGCTCCGCACTTCAAAGACTGCTGTTCATGTAGAAAATGCCTTATTGAAGGAATGGTCATAGCTGCACAATTATTTCAAAAAAACTTCACATTGTATTTCAGCGGAGGACAGGAGAACTGGCGAAAGTCTGAATCACTTTCAAGATTCAGATCTAAATCCTGAGGTTTAGAAATATGAAAGTCAAAACTACAATAGTCCAAACAGACAGAGCCTATTCTTTGCTCCTTGAAATAGGGGAAATTAAAGAGCTGCTCTCAGTTTGACTACTCACCTTTCCGTTTCTGAGGCACCCAACAAAGTCCCCTGTGCTAATGAATACAGGTTTTGATTGTTGGATTACACAGATTATTTTCTGTCATCTTCCAGTCCTTTAAACAATTGCTTCCTTTGAAATCCCTTATGCAAGAAGCATATGACCTTACAGCACTCTTATTTCTCTTTTTTATTTAACATCACAGTCCTGTCTGTGGTTATATACAATATGAGGAATGCTAGAGGTCAAGGCTGTGAGGTGGTAGCAAAAAGCACAGGGTGCTCAATCATTGAAGTTAACACAAAATACACCAAAAGAGAGGAACATGGGAAATGATTTGAAGATAAACATTGTATTTTTTCCCCCCCCAAAAGATCAAAAACTGCCATGGGTAGTACTGCGGTACAGTAAATGAGGAAAAAGCGTGATTGTGTACAGGACAAGATATAAATCTAGGAACACATATAATGCAACGAGGCATCAATTCAGTTGTTTAAAACAACCTAAAATGAGAACTGTTTTGAATACATTTTGTGATGATGTATACATCTCCTCCGTTCCTGTTTCTCTTCCACCGAACTTGTTTCTATTGGTTGCCCAACATCTTCCTGCCGTTAACCTTCAAACACCCTCATGTGCCCAGCTGGTCTTCCCGAACGTGTCATCCTCCTAGCTAGTGGCCGGCTGCTCCTTCAAGGATTCTGGCACCTCTATTTTGAAATATATGCATTTTCATGAAAGAAGGTGCAAAGTAGCAATGGGTCATGGGGGAGGTACTGTAAAACCCGGCAGGGAAGCAGCTAGTCATAGGTTCTCTGTCATTAATGGGCATGTCCCATGCCTATAATATTTTCCATCTGACTTCATAAAACACTTTCACACAAGAATGAACTGAGGTTTCTTATAGCCCTGAGCATGGGGAAGATGAGACATGGAGACGCCAGCCCTGCTAAAAGGTGCTGCTCAGCCACAGTCCCCACATGTGGAAGTGTCACACAAATTGGACCACGTCATCTCACACGGGAGTTTTGGTCAAGTTGTGAATGAAGGATTTTGCCTGCTGTATGGCATTTAGATTGGGACTTCAGTTTTGGCTACAAATCTGATTTAGTTTCACTTAGTATCCAGAACTGTTATTGGGAGAATTGTGTGGTCAGGCTCTGAAAGTAATCAGAGGTATTTTTAACCTTCCACTATATTTAGTGCTCCACCTTCCCCCCATGTAGTGAGCAATAACATATGAGCTATAACCCAGTTATAGATGCTCTTGTATGATTTTAGTGTGATATGCTTTTGTGATATGCACAAAATAGTGTGATATGGTAGAACGATTTTATCATATGACTTAGATTTAGCCATGTCACTCCCTAAGGACCTTGCCATTGTGCATAGTGCAGTTATCCCAAGAAAATGTCACATATTCTTCAGTGCATTAACTAGGCTGCCCTTTTTTTTTTGTTACATGCCTCCAGTTTGCATATGCACATGATTGTAAGATTAAAGCACAAGATGGACCTGGAGGATCAGAAGCTGAATTCACTTCCTGTCCCTTCCACAAGCTTCTTTGTGACTTTCCCAAGGCAACTTCATTTCTCTGTTCCCGAGTTTCCCCATCTATGAAATGGTGAAATATATATTTGCCTTCCTCACCAGGAGCACTGGAAGGCTTAATTCACTAAAGCACTTTGAAATCCTCACACAGACGGTGTCTAGAAGAGCAGTAAATTAGACAGACATGTAGCTTACCTTATTCTGCACCAGTACAGTTCCAAGGTTTTGCACATGCAATTTTGGAGGCAGTACAAAGGCAAGATTTTGAAAACATGACCCACAATGCCCTTTGGATTTTAAAACCTGCTATTGTTTCACAGTCATTGAAGTTCCCCAATACATGCCTATCTCTATGAGAAAGTAACAAGAGCTTATTTATAGTTCTGGTCACCAGGGGTTCTCACTTGTTAAATTTTTTAGCAAGCAGAATGTCTCTTTGATTTGTATTGCAGAATGATTTGAAACATCATCTACTATGTTCTGGCGTAGCGCTGAAATACTTCAATCATCGGTTGGGTTGTGGGGAGGTTAGGGAAGAATGCAGTACATCGGTTGGGAATGGTACGTGGTAATTTTTTTTTCAGTAATTTAATTCTTTCATAAACATTCATGCCTCACCTGATAATCCTGTTCGTAGAAGGTGTTGAGGACATTGGAGGCAAGAAACTCCACATCTTCTAGCTGGGCTGATAAAAGATAGCGTCTCTTCCACAAGTTTTGATTCAACGTCTTCTGGCATTTGATGGTTTTCCCCGTGTGCTCAGCACACAGCTGGGGCAAGTCTGATAGTTTAAAACTAGTCACCAGAGAGTTTTGTTAGCCTCATAAAGCAAGCTCAAAATCGCACTCTTAAACAGAGTTCCCCAGGATATGTCAGTTGTCCTCGGCATCTTAAAGAATGAGCGCTAATCAAGACTCAAACACCGCAGACAGAAGTGACAGCAAACGTTTGTTTCAAATGTCTTCATCTAAGCCCTCACGCAACGAGGGGTCAGATTTTCACCCAATCTGCAATTGTGGAGCTGTGTGGACTTGTTCGGTCACGGCTATAAACTGGTTTCTATGGCCAGATTGGGCAAAAATGATCACTTCTGTCTGTGCTCAATGGAGTGGCATGCAAAAACTTGCCCAGAGCCTGCTGTCTCTAATTGAGCAACTTTGTGCCAGGCTCTGGCTTTGGCAAGTCATAAATACACAAATGCACCTCCTTCTACCTTCTGAAAACATTTCTGAGCATTTAAGTGTAGAAAAGCACCTCCTGGAAAACTCTGGCCCTCACTTGTAACACACAAGGAAAAAGGATTTTTTTTTCCTCTAGTATGTGATCCTACAGGTCAACAAGTTCATCTTAACACCCCATTCAGCCTGCTGCACAAACACATACACCACAGGCTTTTATTTCATGAAACAGGTACCTTCTCAAGCTCACCGAATATCATGTAAGAGTTTATGAGAGTTGTTGACAAGTTGCATAAACATCTGCCTCTGAGCAAAGCCTCTGTAAATATGTGAAGGAAATCTGTTGTGGTCAAAGTATCTTGAGCACTTAAATACATTGGCTATATTGTTCTCAGTCTTTTGCAGAAAGATTTTTTTCCCTACTTGCTTAAAAAGAATTCAGGAAGGTTTTAAAGGGACTTAGTTTGGCACTAACAATATATCTGGTCTGAAAGTTGAGACTTGAAAGCTGGAAGCAAACTGGGGGCTTATGCATTTTCATGTGTAGGAAATGACATGCCAAGTCTTCGGCCACTCTGAGCCAACACAGTCCTGTTGACTTCAGGACAGCTACCGTCATTTCTGCCAATAAAACTTACAGGTCATTATTTTCTGATAGCATGACTGAGTTTATGTATATGGCTTGATTTGCTACTTTACCGTTGATAGAGCTCTAGGGGTAAGGGAGAGTTAATGGAACATAAAACCAGTGCTACGTTATGTATGCAGCAGTGCTAATTTGAACCTTAGGAAGTAATCATTTACACCAATAAAAAGTGTTTTTACTTGTGTAAATGACAGTGATTAAATGATCACTTGGGACCAATTTAAAGAGTGAACACAGAGCACAAAATGGAATGGCTATTTCTGAAAGTACTCGTCAAAAAAATGGCAAAGGCCCATAACCCAAAGCCGAACTTCAGTGGAGTCGTATGATTACAGATGGACTTGACACTAAACTCCAGATCTGGGCAGCACCACGCTTTTGGGAAAGTCAGATCTATATTGCTGCGGATAATATCCACCTGATACAATGTTGCTGATGAGACCCCCTCTCCTCCACACTAGTGGGAGAGAAAAAATGATCTACAGGCTTGACTTATGTTTTGAGTTACAGCGTTTCACACCTACAACATTTATAAACCGACACCGTTTCAACTTTATGACATCAGTTTCAATGCTACAACGCTTATCCGATGCGACGCCACACCAGCGAACAAGTTCGCTGCGTCACTCATCTTCCTGGAGAACCTCTGTCCAATCTCCTTGTACGCTTTCTTTAAGAAAACAGACGAGACTCCAAAAAAACCTGCGGCCAAGACTCCTGAGAAGACTCCAGCCGAGAGCCCTTCAAAAAGTCCAACCGAGAGTCTTTCAAAAAGTCCAGCAAAGTCTCCTCAAAGAAGTCCTTCCAAATCAATATGATTGCTATTTACAATATAAATACATTAATGTAGCTATCAATTCTATAATTGATTGAGTACAAAATTCTGGGGTATTTTTGGTGAAAACAGGGTATTGGGCCTCGGTTCAGGAACCCAATCCCCCATTTACAACATTGTTCTTATGAGAACAACTTACAATGTTTCAACTTAAGACGTGGTTTTCAGGAACCAACTGTGTTGTAAGTCTGAGTACTGCCTGTATAAACTATAGTGCCATAGGAGTTTTTTGTCACTCAAAAAGTTCCTCCTATCACGTGCCATGGAGTCCCTTTCATTTGCCCAGTCTTTAATTCCACTTTCTGCGGTGACTGGGATAATATCGGCCTCATTTGACATGGTTAGAACCAAGGTATTGCATGGCATTGCTTTAGCTAAAGCTCTGCTTCCTGGAGTGATTTAGTTTATCTTAACTTTGACAACACTTGTACTTCTTGTCATGCCCAGAGTTATTAGAATTGTTTCCTCAGGCTTGCTGATAAGCACCGCTTCTTTAGCATAACATGACTACTATATAGCATTTGTCTGCATACTTGTGCCTTATAGATTTTATGTAGCCCATAAAGTGGAAAAAAAAAAATCTTAGGAGATTCATTTGCCTGCATCCTGAGGCAAACATAAAAGCAGACAAAAAAGTATTTGCTGTATAATCAAGCATATATGATTCTACATACAAATAAATAGCTCTCTTGCAATGTCTGTTCATCTATTCTATACATATAGTTGGGAGCATCGCCCCTAAACCAGACTCCGGCTGAAATTACTGAGACTTTTCTTCGTGACATTTTGCAGATTGTACCTTTTGTTTCTAGTGACAGAAAAGCCCTGAAAAAATTAATAGCGATGACATCAAAAGGGTTCTACTAAGATTACCCTTAAATCTATAGAATTCAAAGGAGAATAAATACCACATTTCTGTACCTTCTTTTGGCACTATCCTATACAAGTCTACAGCAGGGACATTAATCTCCGCTGGCTAGTTCCATAAGAAAACTACTGTTCAGTTGATATTTTCCATTACATTTTACAAGGCTTCTCCATAAGGCCTAAAATGAGAATTAGAGCTTCAGCTCTGTGTTTGATGCCTTTTTAAGTTGTTTTTTTTGTTTTAAGCAACAGGGGTGTCTCTGAGAGGTCCTGGTTTTCTTGCTCTTTAGGCATATTTGTGCTAGGGAAAATAGGGGTACACTACTTCCACTCTGATTTCCTAGCACATTATATCCTCTTTTGCACTGGTGTGCACAGAAGTAAAGGCAGTAGGGAATTGGGCCCCAAATATTAATTGGATGTCCTCTAGGCAGCCCTGTTTGGAAAGGATGCACCTGTTCCAGCTGCATTTTCAGTAAGTGCTCAGGGTATAGCTCTGCCTTCCCTAGTCAGAGAGAGCACTGCCTTTCTCCACAAGTATTACTTACGGAAAGAGTGCAGATTAGGGCTCTGCGAAATTTCACCATCTGTTTTGTTTTGACACTGCTTGGCCAATTTTGAGGTTGAAGCAGCAAAATCGGAATGAAAGAAAGGCCACCAAAATAGCTGCAAAACAAAACAAGGCTAGTCGAAATGTTTTGATCATAGGCAGGGGACGGGAAGTCAGCCCAGCTGGGCTGACTTCCCATTTCCCGTGCTAGAACCCCATCCCCGGCACTACTCATGCCAGGGGATGGGAGGCAGCCCAAGTGGGCTGACTGGGCCCACTCCCAGTGCAATTTAGCACCAGGGATGAGGAAAGCAGTCCAGCTGGGCTGACTTTCCACCCCAGCACAAGATCCAGCAGGGAACGGGAAGTCAGCCCAGCTGGGTTGACTTCCCATCCCTGGCACTAGATCGCCCCCTAGTGATCTAACACAGGGGATGGAGAAGCAGCCCAGCTGGGCTGCCTTGCTGCCCCCCACGTGATCTAGCACTGGGGATGGGAAGGCAGCGCAACTGGGTTGTCTTCTGCCCTAGCGTGATCTAGCACTGGGTATGAGAAGTCAGCCCAGCTGGGCTGACTTCCCATCTCCAGCAAAATGTCGAAACAGCATTGAAACAGTCTTTCTGTTTCAACAGAACGGAATGGAACAGCTGTTTTGACTTGAAATGAAATTCGAAGCAGAAGGCTGTTCCCCTAAACCACCAAAACTCAAGGCAAAACAGAACGGTGCTATTTCGCACAGCCCTAGTGCAGATCAATCACTGATCCAAATGTCCTATTAGCAAAGTAAGATGCTACTCAATGTAAGGAATGGAAGCAGAATTCAGCCCACACAGTTCCTATTTTCCCTATAGCATTTTGTCACTAGGAGAATACTGGAATTCGGAACTATTTGCTGTTTCATAAGAATGAACCTGCATGCCGTCTGGGTGTTGAGGATTTCACGTCTGGTACTTGTCTCTGCTGTTGTGAACTGAGAATTACAAGTGCAGCTTTCTGGAAGGTACGTCATGCAGCCAGTTTCCTTCAAAACATTTATTTGGCAGCGGTCAGAAAATTCAATCAAACCACTTTGATCGTGGCCCATTCATTGACTTTCCTGGACAAACTTTTATATGAGATTTAGGCTGGATTTGGAGCTTCTGTTTCAAAATCAAAGTGTCTCTTCGAAATTCCTACAGTTCCTTACAGTGTTGAGACTGCTTTGGAGAGGAAGAAGAAGGATGCACTGAAACTGAGCTCAGAGATACATGAGTACGTAGAAGAGTGCATGAGTACCTCAGGGAGATCTGAGAAAGGGTAACGTGATACCCAAAAGCTTACAGTGCATCCAGTAAAAAATAGCACTCACATGAATTCTTGCGTCTCTCAGAGACACATGACGTTCACCCAACTCAAGGAGAACAGGAGTGTCCTTGCTGTCCTCTTCTGAATGCACAAGCAGAACTTCCATTGATGCTAACTGGATGTGGATGCGAAGCAATACCGACCAAGGATATAAAAGTGCAGGGTCCTCCTGAAAATTTAAGTTCTTGGCAGTAAGGTGGCTCCCTAAACCAAACGTCAAGTCCCTCCTCCAAAGCAAGAGTCACTGGAGTGTCTCAAGAAAACAGTTCTTAAGAACAACGAACATGGGCAAAAAGAGCCTTTTTTCCCATAACTTCATTATTGGCAACGATCAAACTATTCAAAGTGAAATGTTCAACAAAGACTATAATCTGATACCTAATGTGGAAATAAGTTCAGCCCACACAGTTAGCTTTTGGGAAAGCTATAAACAGCTCAGAACAGGATTTTATCATATCAGTTTGGGGTCAGCTTTATCTATAAATGCTGCTACCTCGAATAGCTGGAACTTTATTTATTGCAAAATATCTGTCTGATAACATCTAAATGGAATGCATGTTTGAAAATTATAGCTTAAATCATTACCAGAATATTTCATAATTCTTCATGCCAATGCTGAATTCATTACTGTCCTTTGTAACATAGGCATAGATAATAGGCACAGGCTATCGCACAACAAGGGCTCTGGTGCTTTTCCATCCCAACCAGCAGAAAGCAATGGTTACTTCTATTAGTGCTAACCGGAGTCACATGCCTAACTCCCCCATTCATCAAGATGAGAAAATTACATAACCCCAAATTCCCATTCAACTTTTAAAATTTTCCAGCTGTTAAACAATTCCCTGGATCCAAATCAAAGTGTACAGATGCTGCGGGGGTAAGGATTCCAGCAAACTAATAATGCAGTCTGGCTGGAATTGCATTATTAAGAACATTCACCATGGCTCCATGGATCTGCCTGGATGTGGGTCAGCTGCCCATAATTGAATCATACACTACATAGTTATGTCCTTATATCCTTGGTATCACTGTTTCTCCCAAGGCCTCTTGTAGTCTTTTACTTTCCTGCTTTCCAACTGCCCCCATTAAGCCAGCATTAAAAATTAACCCTTTAAAGACATGTGTCCACATTGATGTACCACTGGAATGGAGTCAGATGTCTCTGTCATCTTTTGGAATATATTTCTATAAGGCAGCCCCAAGCACATGGCTAAATTACACAGGCAAAAAATAAAGTTACCAGTTTTCTTTTACATGTTCATGTATAGCTCTTTGCTGTACATCTTTATCTGGGTGCCAAGTGCCTGTATCCTTTACTTGGAAATGGGAAGAATAATGAATTGCAGTTGTGCATCAAGATCTAATGAAAATAAGGTTTAAAAGAAGAACGTGAATCAGCAAAGTGCATACTTGTCTTTGCCTGAAATTAAGAGTGTGCTTAAATACATTTCCAAATAGAGCACCCTTTGGGTACTGCGTGAAATTCAGTGTAGGATGACCCTCAAAAGCCAATAAAGCTTACACATTTAAACACTGCATCAGGCAGCTGCATTGGTTATCTTTGACTCACAGGTCATTTAAAGGAATGAGACCAGGACCAATTGCCAGCAGCTCTTGATATCTAATCCCAGACAGATCAGTGATTCTGCCTGTCAGAAGAATATTTAAGCTCCTTGCCTCACTTTGCCCATCTGTAAAATGGTGATAATGTTCACACATTTGCATGGGTCTTGCAAGGCTAAATTAGGCTCTCTTTCCCAGTGGGGAACTGATGGAGTAAAAAAAAAAAAGACACATAACTGGACCTAGGGGACATCAGGGTTGCTTTTGCCAACGGTGGCATATTTCAAATATCCTCACAGTCTGCGTAGACTTAGGTTAGAGTACGGATAAGGTATTTAGTATCAGTTTAAGCTATTGGAGACTTTTTCTATCTGAGGTGTAAATGGTGACCCTGACAGAGGCCAGTATGACTTTGACAGCAACGTTGAAGTATTTCTTTTCTGATGATTCACGCCTTCGAACATGGATTTAGCACCAGTGAAAAGTTCCCGATTGACAGCTCTGGAGTCGGGACTCTTTTAATCCCAAACCTGTTATTGCACAGCGGCGGTAGGGGTAGGTAACCTTTGCATCGGGCCACCACTGGAAAGTCTGTGTCAAAGGAAAGCGAGAAGAAAATGCTAGAGGCTACCTAAGCAAGGTTCCTGTGGCTAGTCCAAAGGGATTCACGCGGCTACAAAGAGTTCCAGCTGAACACCACAATAGCAGGCCCTTGTCAAACCTGGACTTAATCCAGAGGTCCTAGATGATAAAGGCTATTGCTTAATCCACCCATAGCAAATGCGCTTGCCTTGTTAGTAGAGAATTCCTCTGGAACACGTTGGCTCCAGAGAATTTAATTCATTTGATTTAATAAAAGCAGCTCATCCATGCACTGCACTAAAGAGGTTTTCTTTACATTAAAAGGAGGGAAGTTTGCCTTGGACAGCACACTCCTAACAGGCTACTATAATGAATGACAGCTAGTTTGCTTCTACCTGTACTTCATCCTGAATCAAGTGGCCCCCCTGCTGGTCCAGGAAAAAACTGTTTTATTTCCGACTGCTGGTGCTTTCCATCAAACGACAATGCACAACTTCCCCAAGCCAGCACAATAGGACAGGAATGGGAAAGCTGCTACCAGTCGGGTGCAAATTGTGCCCCTTTTGCTTGTACTTTTACTAGTTTCCATCCTTTCTTCTTTAGAGTCGCATATAAAATGGACCCACTTATAGGAACACCAGCTGCGGGAAAGGACCGCGGCTGCAAAAACAACAGGGCACCTCATCTGTGCACCCGCATAAAACAGCTAGAGAAATGCACTGCAATATTATCATATCTTTCATCTAAAAGATCACAAAGTCCCTTCCAGGCATTAACTAATTGGCCCTCGCCACAGCCCAACAGGATGAGACGCAAACGCGCACCGTTTCGCCCACCCCTAAAATGCAGCTGGCGTTTGGTGACGGCCTGACCTTGGGTGATACTGGTGGTCCCCACCTCACCAGACGGGACAGGAATAGAAGCACGAAATTATAGGAAAAAATGAGAAGTTTTGCTGTGGATTGATTAAAATCTAATTTCTACCGGGGTTTAATGGCCACTCTTACCTGGGATATAATGTCTGCTTCAGGATATAATAACTGTTTTCAGGCTGGGTTTTCCTCTTTCATTTGGAAAAATTGTGCAATATGAGGCTTTTTGGGAGAAAATACTGGGGGGGGGGGGAGTGAGTATAAGCAAGCAGAGGCCTTGAAGAGAGACTGTTACTTTGTCATTTAAAGTCACTAGTTTAGTAGCCCCTCATTTGCTTAGTGAAGTTAAGAAGTAACCACGATTTGGGGGTGATAAGCTTTGCAGAGCTGAGGGGCAGGAAGGTTTTGACCAGATTGTGAACCATGCTAAGAAAAATTCCTAAGAAGTTGGGAATTTGAAAAAAGCTTCTTTCTACATGAAATTGCTTTTGTGTAGTCTTGGCTCAGACTGGAGTCTTTTTCTAAAGGGCAAGGTTAATTGGACGCGCTGTTTATAAAGTGCTGAGGCTCTGACAGAGTGCTGGGTTTTCAAATCTTTAAAATGTTTTAATTTTTCCTCATTTGTCTTCTCACAGTGGCAAAGTGACAGATTTTGCTTTTTATGTACAACAAGCTTCAGTGCCTTATTTGCACCATAAGGATCAGCACCCGGTAGTTTACCAAATTGCCCTGTGCTCCAGTGAAGAACAGTTGAGCGCCAAACTACCGTACAAAAACAGGGCATGCAATGAGTAAGCAAGTCAATACATCTAAAAATGGGGGGAGGATATTTTTTATGCACAATGCAAAATTAGCTCCTAGTAAGCAGTGCCGTGGGAATGTGGAAGGCTTCAGAAAAGGACCCAGCTTTGATAGGAACTTCCGTGGCTACACTAGGATAAAATAAAGAAAATGTTCAAAGGGGTGTAAATGTTTCTGCTTCAAGGCATATGCCAATGACTAATTGCTTGGGGTCTTTTATAGGCAGGTTATTCCACCATTGCCCTGCACTTGATTTCTTGAAGCATCTGGTATGGGCCTCTGTCAGTCAGGGGGATGGACTAGGAGATCTGATTCAATATGGTAGTTCCTATGTAAAATCTTTCAGGGGTGTAGGTTGTAGCCATGGTGGTCTAAAGACATAGGCAGACAAGGTTCTTTGGGTAAAACTGATCCCTTTTATTAGACCAACTCAAATAGTTGGAAAAATCCTTCTTAGACTATGTAAAATCTTGTAATTGTTAGAAAATCTCTGCATTTCAGCTTCTTTAAAGCTCTGAAAAATGCTGCAAACTCTGTTCCACCTAATCAAAGGGTTTCCAGTCCTCCAGTCCAAAAGGTAATGCTTGTAATACAAACCATCCCCTAAACTTAAATGTTTCTTGGTGCTTTTCTCTAAACACTCTATTTATTCAAGGAGGCTTGGGGAAATCATAGAATTAAAGAAAGTTAGGGTTAGAAGGGTCTATAGGAGGTCATCTAGTCCAAAGCTTTGGACTCAAAGCAGGACCAGCCCCAACTAGATAATCTCAGCCAAGGCTTTGTCTCCCTGGGTCTTGAAAACCTCCAAGGGTGGAGCTTCTACCATCTCTCTGGGTAACCAATCCTCAAATTTGTCTAGGTCACTCTGAATCCTAGCCCTACCCTCCAGCATATCTATTAGGTCCCCCAGTTTGGTCGTTGATGAAGACATTGAACAAAACTGGCCCCAGGATTGACCCCCGGGGCACTCCACTTGATACCGGCTGCCAACTAGACATCGAGCCGTTGATTACTACTCTCTGAGCCCGTTGCTCCAGCTAGTTTTCTATCCACCTTACAGTCCATTCATCCAGCCCATATTTCCTTAGCTTGCCTGCAATAACGCTGTGGGAGACTATCTCAAAAGCCATGCTCAGATTAAAGTACACTACATCCACCAGTCTCCCTTCATCCATAGAGCCTGTCATCTCATCACAGACGGCAATCAGGTCGGTCAGGCATGACTTGCCCTTGGTGAATCCACGCCTACTGTTCCTAATAAACTGTTTCTCCTCCAGGTGCTTAGAAATGGAGTCTGTGAAAACCTGCTCCATGATTTTTCCAGGAACTGAGTGAGGCTGACTGGTCTGTAGTTCCCGGATCCTCCTTTTCCCCTGTCTCAAATACAGGCGCTATATCTGCCTTTTACAATCATCCAGGACCTCCCCTGATCACTGTGAGTGTTCAAAGATGATGGCCAATGGCTCTTCAATCACATTAGCCAACTCCCTCAGCATCCTCAGGTGCATCTCATCCAGCCCCATGGACTTGTATATGTCCAGCTTTCCTAAATAGTCCCTAACCTGTTCTTTCACCACTGAGGCCTGCTCACCTCCCCCACAAACTTTGCTGCCTGGTGCAGCAGTCTGGGAGCTGACTTTGTCTGTGAAGACCGAGGCAAAGAAGGCATTGAGCACTTCAGCCTTTTCTGCATCCTCTGTCACAAGGATGCCTCCCAAATTTAGTAAGGGACCCACCCTTTCCCTGATCCTCCTCCTGCTACCAACCTACTCATAGAAACCCTTCTTGTTACCCTTCACATCCCTTACTATCTGCAACTCCAATTGTGTTTTGGCCTGCCTCATTTCATTGCTGCATGCCTGAACAATGCTCTTACATTCTTCCCTAGTTATTTGTCCAAGTTTCTACTTCTTATAAGCTTCTTTTTTCTGATTTGGTTAACTAAAGAGTTCCCTGCTAAGCCCAGCTGATCTTCTGCCATACTTGCTAGTTTTCTTGTGCATCAGGATGGTTTGTTCCTGTACTCTCAGTAAGGCTTCTTTGAAGTACAGCTAGCTCTCCTGGGGCTCATGTACACGCCATGAGCGGGATTTCCCAAAGCTTTAAAAGTCTTTCTTGTGCATTAAGCTAAAACTCCTTGGACATAATTTAGTTTGGCTCACTGGGAATTAAAGCATCACGTCAGTGGATTTGTTGCATTCAAACAAAGGCACTCAAAGACATGTAATGAGCCTCTTTGTCCACCAGATGGCGCTGCAACTTTTTTGTAGTTCACCCATTTGCATTGCTTTCACTTTTTAATTGCTTCTGCTCTTTTTGTTCCTTGTATGGTTTGCCAACTCCCTACTTCCACAGCTGTATGCCAGGGCACGGGCATGGGGTTGGTGGGAGGCCCTGGACCATCCCACTTTCCTGAGACCAGCTTAATTTGTTTGAAAACCTAGTGCGTGTAAACACAGATGTGACACTCCAAAAGAAACAAGCTTAAATTTTATAAACCTATTTAATTTAATAAGAACTAAAACTCATGGTGTGTAGAAGCACCCCTGGGCTCCTCTCCCCCTCTATCTGGCCCATGAGTTCCCTGAGTGAGTCAAAGTCTGCTTTTCTGAAGTCCATGGTTCTTACTCTGCTGCTCTCCATCCACCTTTCCTCAGGATCCTGAATTCTCATGTTGCTCATGGTTGCTGCTGCCCAAGTTGCCATCCACTACTACATTCGCCACCAATTCTTCCCTGTTTGTGAGCAGCAGATCAACAGCATGGCCCCTAGTTGGCCTCTCCAGCATTTGCAACACGCTTCAAAAACTTCCTGGATTGCTTGCGCACTTCTGTATTGCCATCCCAGCAGATGTCAGGGTGATTGAAGCCCCCATGAGAACCAGGGCCTGTAATCAAGAAACTTTCACTAGCTGTTTGAAGAAAACCTCATCCACCACGGTCTCCTGGTCTGGTGGTCTATAACAGACCCTCCACAACGACATCACCCTCTGACCCTAACCCAGAGACTCTCAACAGGCCTATCTCCAGCTTCATACTGCAGCGCTGAGCAAAACATCAAAGTCTCTTTAAAAAAACCCAACCTAATAGAATCGAACTGCTGTTCAGATTATTAATCAGAATTGGGAATGAATTTGGCCCTTTTGAATTTGAGAAAGCATCTGGGGAAAAGGGAAACTAGTTGTACTGCTGCTATGGATAACTACTCCCCAGTGCAAGGGATGAGTCTGGCCCTAAGAATTGTGGGATGTTGTAAATGAATTTCATTTTGCTTCCCTGAATTTACTTAGAAGAGCAGCATACATGGATTCATTTAGAAATGTATGCAGTATAACTGCTCTATATAGTCCCTATTGAATTTTGTTCAGTCGGTGCACGTGCTGGGATTAGGACCCAGGGTGAAGTCCTGAATCCTGTGGAAGTCAGTGGGAGAATTCTCTAGGTCCAAGACTTCCCTCCTGTCTCTCAAGCTGCTATTTCATCTATGCCAGTACTGGTCATAAATTTAACAGTTCAAGGCCAGTTCTTCAACTACCGTAAGCGAGTGTACGCCAATGGACTGCTGCTGTTTTCACGAGCTGAGAATCTGTCCCATTAAATTACAGCCAAGCTCCTTTGGGGTATTTTCCATCATTCCGTGCTGTCTTATAATTTAAAAATTACTATTGGTAAAGTAGACAGTTACATGTCCTATGTTGAGAAGCCTGATAATTTATTGCAGCTCTATGAGAGAACATTTGTAGAACCCATTTAATTCATTTAATAGTAATGCAAACATTGATATAAATTAAGACTCTAGAATGCTCTCTCACATCTTTTCTCTCCCCATGAGAGGTGAATGAAAATGATTTATTACTCGTAGATTATAATTGCTTAAAATAGGTTATGATGTAAAAAAAAATCTTAATCCCTTCCACCAGGCAGGAGCAAAATTCTACAGACAGAGAAATTACATCTAACACCAGTGTGTTAAGGAAGAAACATGCTTCTTCTCCCTTTGGGGAAACTCTAAGGACGTCTTTTAGAACTGTCAAAATTCACAAGCTGTAATAAATTATTCTTTTTCATTACCCATTTATTAAGTAGGCTGTTTGGTTTAATGGCAGAAAAATTCTGTTTAATTTTTCCGGTATTACACTACTGTGATTTCTGATTTGAAACAGACTTGAGTTATCAAGAGAAGCGATATGTTTTATTTTGTTCATTGGGACCATCCGTTCACCAAATTCTGATGAAGACAACTTTTTAAGTGCATAATTCGTCTGCCTGTCAGATTGGCTACGTGTCAAGGAAGCAATCTGGCTCAGCGGAATTGCCAACCCCAGGGCTAGCCCTTATGTGGAGCCCTGATTGCAAGTTTAGCTAACTTGCGCATGCTATATCTGCTGGCATATTTCTAAAACCTATTTGCTAACATAAACTGGGATGCTCAGCCTCCCCACCCCACCACTGGAAACGCTGGATCCTACAGCCTGTGTGTATCACTGCAGGTTGTGGAACAATTTATAATGAAAGAAATTCACCCACTGCTCACTGAAATTATGTTAACCTTTTTTTTTGTAATTACATGAGGAACCAAGTAAACTAAAAGCTGATGTAAAAATCAGCTAGCAGGTTGAACAGACAAGTTGAAGAAGATGAAACTGAAGAACAAGGAGGTATAATCGAAACATAGAAATACTACCCTTATCTGTTACAAGGACCTCATTGACATTAAGAAGTGTGAAAGACTGGATCCAGTGTCAACTAGTGTTTGGCACTGAAACCTGGGGGTCAAGTGCCCTGAATTTTATTCCTGGCTTTTCACTGACCTGTGTTGTGACCTTGGGCAAGTCACTTGTTATTTACTTCGTTGGGTTTTGGTCCCTGCTACAAATCTAGGCTAACATAAGCCTCCCAGGCTCATCTTCTCTTTCTTTTGCTGCCTCAGTTTCCTCATCTCTTGTGCAGAAATGTGTTTGACGTGCGGAAGAAAATGCGATAAGTACTCATCGTCGTTATTGGGTGGGATCAGATTCCGGCTTTTAAGTCACTTAGGGATTTCTAAAAGTCCGATATAACAGGGGTCAGCAACCTATGGCCCACAGGCCAGATCCAGCCCACAGTGACATTGGATCCAGCCCACGGTAGATTTCCCTGTAGCCAGTGGGGTTTATGGAGGCTACATTTAGTAGCCCCAGTCCTCACAGCAGCATCATACCTTTGTGGGAGATGCTGCTGCTCTGGGAAGGTGCTGGCACAACCATCAGTAAGGGGCTTAATGCAGTCCCATTGCTGCAGCCACTGCCTTTCTCACCGCTGAATTTCCCATTGCACGGGGGTGAGCAGCTACAAAAGAAGGACAGCAGAAGGTCCCAAAATCTAGTGGCTACTGCATTAACTCTGTAGCAGCAACATCTCTCATGGAGGGGTGTGAGGCTGACAAGGGGATTGGGGCTCCACCTCTGTTGGTGGTGTGCTGGAAGGAGCACTGGGGAGTCACCCAGCAAAGGGGCATTGAAAGCCTGGTTGCAAGCAGCAGCCCACTGTTGTTCAACCCCACGCAACGTTAATAAACTTGTCAGTCTGGGACCTTGTGAAGAGGAACATCAGTGCCCCCTCCTCACTGTCCCACCAAGGTTTTTGGGCGCTTGTCCGGTTGCTGTGCACCGCATCCTATCCATTTGACTCCCTGTGCTCAGAAACAAAGCTCTATTGAAGATCCTTAATAGTAGAGGTAGTCATGCTCAACAGAAGTGCGCTGTGCAGTGCCAGCCAGATCCTCAACTGGCAAAATGGACCTGTGCCCATTGATACCAGCTGTCACCACGGTGTCCTGAAGCAGGCCACCTTCCTGCAGCCCGCCATCTCCCCAGTATAGGGCTAGGTATAAACGACACAGTTTAGCCCCCCAGATTTAATAGCAGAGGGACGTTATGAGGTGTTTGCTGAAACAAGACAGGCTTTCAGATGAGATTTCAAAACAAGAAATAAATAAATTGGGAATGAATACAGCCAAGAGACACAAAAGCTACCTGCTCTTTGGAGGCTCAGAACTGCAGCCACCACCCAGGATGACTCGCCGGGTAGCCGGGGTCGACAATAAAATAAATAAATAAGTGATGGTTATAAAACCCACATTGTATGTGAACAGCCAGGAGCGATGCAAAGCTGCTTTCTTCAGCTAGGAAGTGGATTACATTTTTATAACTAATCCCCAGCTCTCTGACAGAAAAGATTTGCCATCACCGCATTCCCACTTTTTTTTGGCTTCATGCTTTTCAAACACGATTCTACCTTCTCCCACCCACGGACCCCAAACCAGATGCCTGGCAATTTTTTTTACTTTACAATCTGTAACTTCATATGTACCCAATGTTGTTAAGACAGGACTCTCAGCGCAAATTCCCCAAACCTTAGGATTTCACTGATCCAGAAAATCATTATAGGCAGCCTTTCAGTTTCAACAAGTGCCAACAAATCTTGTTTTTTTAATATGAAAAATAAAGCAGAAACAAAAATAACAAGGCTATTAATCTTTCATTAAGTTAAAGGGATGAAAAGGAATCGCTTAAAGTATCATTCTTTACTTGCACCACAAGCCTGGATGCCCCCTGCTAACTTCAAAGGCAGCAGAAGAAGCTAGTTAATATTATTGGCACAGAACCAGATCGTGGTTTACTTTAGTTTTTGTGATTTTTTTTCTTTTTTTAAACAAAAGAAAACATTAAGGGTTGGACACTGATTGCTGAGTAGCAGCTATGAAAGAGGATGCCTTTTGTGCCGTTACCACTAATACGTCAATTTTCAGAAGCGTAAGAGCGGTTCAGAAATTGCATCAGTAAATGCATAAAGGCAGAAGTCTGTGAAGTTGTCCTTATTTGTTTCATGGTTTCAGAGCTGACACACACATCGCTGGCTGTTTGCCTGCCAATGTGTCTGGACCTGCAATGGGCATCAGTGAAATGCGGACTCCTTCTGGCTCTGAAAAGCAAGGGATACCCCTATAAACCTTGGAGTCAGTCACCTGCTTCCCTCTGAGACTACCATTACATTTCCACTCCTTCCCAAGCCCTAAGTTTGTGTATAGTTAAAACGAAGCTAATTGCTACTGAGTGATATAATTTTGTGGTTATTTTTTTTTTTTTGTGCTAGGGGTTTCTTTTGCGTGCAGTACAAGTTGTTAAGCTGCTGATTGTGGTTGCTGCTGTCTGGCAAATGGTAAATAACAAGGAGCAGGGGAAGAGGAAGGCAGGAAGTGTGTGTGATGGCTTGACGATGTGCTGATAGCTTAATGTGTTTGGTGGAGCTGAGCAGAGCAGAGCAGGCTTACGTAAATCCACGCTGTTTTGTACATGTGCGGCCAGGGCTGGGGGGAGGGAGGAAAGCGTTCTCTCTTTTTTGGGGACTGTTGGAGTGATGTTGTTGCCATGATGTTCCAGGAAATATGCAAGAGGAAAGGATTTTTTTTCAGTGATATCTTTTATAGAACCAACTTTTTTTCACCTTCAGGCCTGAGGAAGAATCCACTATCCCAACCATGCAGTTCTTCCAATCAAAATAACGCCCCCCGTAATCCTTGCCTCTCTTGCCTTCTTTTGCAGAAAGGAGCATAGCATTGCATTCAATCTCCTATGCACAGTCTTTGGCCTTCTTTGCTTAGATGGACAACATGGGAGGTAGAGGTCTGGCCCTGTTAGGTGTTGAGTGCCTTTGGAGGGGGGTTGAGCACTTGAACCTGCTGGGCTCCCATCATACAGCTACCTTTGCTGGAGCACGAGGAGGCACACACTAGTCTTTTACTCCTCTCTGCGTTGAGGCAGGGGAGGTAGAGAACAGCTGCTTGGTGATATAATAAGGCCAGATCAGATCCCTGGACCCAACTGGCCCCAATCAGAGTGTGATGAAAGGAGCAAACTCTCAGGACTGGTTGCAAGATCAGCCCTCTCCTTTGTCTCTGGGCAAGCGGCTTGCCTTACTCGTCTGCCACGCCTTGTTGTAAATGGATCCAAATGTTCAATAGGCAGGAGGCTGCCCTTTGAGTGCCCTGATGGCAAGGGCAAAATGTATATACACTGACCTCCCCTTGATGTGGCCATGCCTCGCAGATAACACACTGTTTGGTATCACTCCAGTTTGAGGCTGGGCCAAACTCAGTAGTTAGGCCTCTTCCATACCGCCCTATATTAGGCCACACACACCTCACCCCCCAATGTCACTGGGGCCTCTTGCACTCCACCTGCTCTCACCAGGCCTCTCTCATGACGCCCAACCAGGGCCCCAATCACCCTGCCCTTGCTCCCTTGAGCAACCCCAGGGGGCCATCAGACTTGACTCTACACTCTTTGGCCAGCCATGGTGCAGCCTTTTGGGCGTTTCCTGTGACCCTCATCTGAATGCAGCTGAGTGATTAGCCAAAATGTGGGCCGACTTCCCCCCTAGTCCTTCACCAGACTACGCTGCCTCTCTCTTGGACTAACGCTCTGCGCCCTTCCCCTGCCCATTGGGGCCACTCTCTTCACCCCTCTCCCAGGGCTTCTCAACACTGCCTTCTCTCTAGGGCCTCTCAACTCTGCCCTCCTCCCAGGACATAGGGTTGAACACCCCCGTAGGCTCGGGTGCCCCTCTTTGGTGTGCCTGACCCACCATACCGCCCTCTCACTAGGACATGGGGTCAAATCCCCCACATCTCAGCCTGCCTGGCCCACTGCTCTCATTAAACCCACCAGAATGGTGGAGGCTGCGGTTAAGGTGCCCCTACCCACCTTTCAATGGGGAGGTAATTGGCCTGGCATTTCCTGGGGACTCCCTCACCACAAGGAGTCCCACCAGCCCACCCTTCCCCAGCAGGGTGCAGTTTCAGGTAATGCCCAGGACCATGAAGCCTCCTCCTATCTCCATAGCTCTACCCTTACCTCCAAGATGTTCAATAAGCAGTAGCCCCTTCAGGTGATGTTACTACCTGGACTGTTGACCACAATCTGCCCTCCCATCCCTGAAAGCTGGGCTCTAAAATGGTCACCCTAATCAACTACCTGGCAGCTGCCTGTTCCAGTCCTTAAAGTAATGGAGCACTGAAGCTGCTACATCATGCAGAGGATCAGGGGAAATTCATCCCCTGATGTTACAGGAAAATGGGTGCTATCTGCAGCAAACCCAGATCAATGTCCTGGGGCCGACTGACCAATCCCCTGAGGCTATAGGCAACAGGCCCTGCTCGCTCCAGCTTTTAAAAGCTAGCCCCAATCAGTAGTACTCTGTCCAGGCAAAGACTCAGATACTACTCCTGGACTTTACTCACATTCCCAAGTCCCTAGCAGGGGATTATCATTGTCCTTCTTGTGCAGAATAAGTAGGGGTAGATCAAATGTTGGCTCCACCTGTCCATGTACCAGCTCACGTTGCTGAGCCAACACAGACAAGCAAGCAGGAAAAGATGAGTATTGCATCCCTCAAGATCAGCAGAGACATCAATTTTAGCCACTAAAAATCAAAAGTTCCATTCTCACTCGGGATGCTGAAGTCTCTTACTACACTTGGTCCCAAGCAAAGCATGGTGGCCTCATTCCACAGGGGAAATAAATATGATGCACCCCAGAGCTTCGGAGAGGAAGCCATGCTTTCTCTACAATGGCTCTATAGCTAGGGTGATGCCACACACTGAAAACAAGCAATCTTCTCCCCTACGTGCTAAGTTGCTTTCCTACATAGTTCAGGTACTAAAAACTGCCAGGTTTGAATGCTGAAGGGACTGAATCCAGATCAAAAAGGGAAAGGAATTGGTCAAGACAAGTCCCTTCAATCTGGAGGTACAGAAAGTAGGACTGGATGGCAAACAGACTGGGACTGCCAGAAGGGGGAAAGAAAGGTGGGATTGGTTATACTGGGAGGTGATGACTAGAAGCTGATGAGGGAAACTGGAGAATACTGGCAACCAGTTGTCTAAAATGTACAAGCGGTAGGGAAAGAGACCAGGATGGGATAGACAGTGTGAGGATGAAGTCCTGAGTCCCACCACTTTTCTGTCTATACAAATGAATGATGAAGAATGTGCATGTCAGATCCCCTTGTGCTGGTCCACATACAGCATGACAGCCTGCTCCAAGTTACTCCATCAGCTCATCTTGCTGGTGGGTCCAGGGGATATAAAGGCGCTAATACTAACAATAACCCTGGTGGTATTAATAATGTGCCAGTACCTCACTGGGCATGTGCTAAGTCTACACTTGTCATTGATGCGCTGTAAGCTTACTGCACAGTAAACTTTTCCTGAGAGAACATCTACACATGCACCTGTTGGGAGCAAATTTGCTCCCAACAGGAGCAATTCAGTGCAGGACTACTCCTGTTCTGCCAGGGGGAGCTCCAGTCTTCCCCATTTGCCAGGTCTGGGCTGGCAGAGGGCACTGGGGTCAGGCCTGGGCTCCAGGGGGTGGGGGAGCTGTCCCACCTCCAGGGCAGCTGTTTCCCAGCCCTATGCCCCAGATCAGGGCACGGGGCTAGGAAACAGGTGCTGGGGAGGGGACAGTTCCCCTGCCCCACCCCCACCCCCACTGCCTGTGCTGACTAGGAGCAATTTGCTCTCCATGAGTGGTACTGCGCTGTAGCTAATGCACAGTTAATCTACTACCTGTATTTACAAGTAGTAGAAAACCACGCATTAGCCTAATTTACTTCACAATAGCTGCTGCGCACGGTTACATAGTGACGCCTTACTGAGCAGTACATTAGTCTACTGTGCAGTACATTAGTCTACTGTGCAGTAAAGCATCTTGTGTAGACATGCCCACTGTTGCCTTTCAGTTCTGGTTCTCTCTCTGTGTCTTGGTCTTTACTAGTCTTGCTCCTGCAGGCTCTCAGGCCCTCTGCCTTGCTCTGCCCCCCACTGCAATGGATTCCCTGGATCTCTGCTACACCCTGAAGCCTTGTAAAGTCTCTGCTTCAGCAGCTTCCCAAGCCTACAGGGAGCTGTCCATGCTGCTTCTGGGTTAGGGGTTGTCATCTCTTCTATACCCAGTGAAAAATGGGTATTAGCCTCCTGCACTTTGCGGTAACCTGATCACATGCCAATGCTCTCAACTCAACATATACAGAATTGGAGTAAGACACCTCTGTCCCACAGGAGTGTTGTGAAAATAAATTAAGATCATGGAATAGTTTACTGTAGTGATAAACACCCGTCTTCAGGGCTAGTTTTGAATAGTGAAGCATAAATAAGACATGGGGCCACACAACCAACACTGATACTAAAACAGTGTTGAATTGATTGCTCGTTATAAATGAGCATCATCCATTCTGCGTGTACTGCACAAGGCCTGGGGACTCTGGAAAATGTAGCATGTGATCGTGTAATTAAGGTCTGTGTCATCATAAGGGATTCCTGTTTTCTCCGATTTAAAAAAAATCCCCAGTTTTCAGATTAAAAAAGTAACCTCAAGTCCACATTTTGCTGTGATTAAAATGAAACGCCGCTAATATATAGATATATGTATAGTGGTGTCTCATTTTGATCACAGAAAAATGTGGATTTTGAAAATTGGGGATTTATTTTTATCAAAGAAAACCAGAATCCCTCCTCACGCACGCACACCAAAAGGTCAAATTAAGATTGCCCAGACAATTTTAGTTCTGGTGTTTTCTAACTTTGTAGCATCTGACTCCTTAAGCTGAAGAACGTTGTGTAATAAACTTTTTGGTGAGTAATAAAGAATAATTTGGTATCATGCTGTTATTCCATGTAAGCAGCTACATGAATTGTACCTCCTTGCAGCAACCTGGCCCCTGCATCAGAAGGAAGATTCAGTCCCAGGGCAAGGCATTTCCACTACAAGTATCCTTTGCAGGGTTCACTGCTGAAAGGCACTTTCATAGGAGTCTTTCCACCATGGAAACAAGTGTGTTACCTTAATGCCTCTCTCCAAGTTTCTTCCCAGCCTTTGGTATCCCATCAGACGGGAGCTTGCTGCGATCTTTCTACCCAACATGCTTCCAGCTGGAGTAGCCCCTTGACTAAATGTGGCCCACCTATTGACCCAATCCAAAGCCCGCAGAAGGTGCTCCATTGACTTCCATCGGTTTTGGGTCAGGATCCTTTGAGAGGTAACCTTCAGGGAGAGCTAGATTTTCTATCCCTGTGTGCTACAGTTACGTGTTTCATCTTGCTGACTTTTTACCGCATTTATGTTTAACTTTATGAAATGTTTATCTTGAAGGGACGGTTGCGGGGGGGGGAGGTTCAAGCTTGCTTAAGCAAAAAGCCTTTTCAAGAGGGGAGCGGCTGGCTCCGATTTGAGACGGCTGTCTGTTAAATGTTATATTAATGATAAGATCCTGAAAGAGCAAGTTGGGGTAGTGCAATCTCTTCCTTTTCCTTTCCCACTATCTTTGCTGGAGTTCCTTTTCCATTAGCGGCAGAGGGGAGCAGTTTTCTTTCTTTCTTTCTTTCTTTCTTTATCACCAACTTCAGCCACGGGGTCAGCTTTGATTTTGGTGAGCCAGAAACATTTTTATCTCTGAAGGTCTCCCTTTCTGCCTGGGAATGAAGTGCTTCTCCTCATCTCAGAAGAAAGAGATATGTTTTAAACAGCTGCAGTGTCAAAAAAGGATGGCAAAAATAGCGGTTTGTTTGGCCGGCGGTATTATGGGCCTGATTTATACGTCTACGGGTGCGTACAGGATTTTAAGAGACGTTTTTCATTCCTCCTTGGCCATGTTAATAGCTTGTTTATAGAAAGGGATCTGCACTCCAGATTCTGCTGGGCTCCAACAGTTGCTGCAGCAGGTAGGCTTGACCCGGTGCTCACCCTGTGCAAGATCTGTTTCGTTTTTGCAGGCATGCCATTAGTTGCAGGAAGCACTCAAGCCTTAATGCAGACCACTTGTCTGGCAGTGAAAGGAAACAACCAATTCAGGGAGCCGTCCTCTTGAAAAGCCAGATGTAGGCTTGAGAGAGAGCAAAGCAAGCCTGCAAATGCTGCAGGCCGCCCTGAAATCCCCACTTTAGGGTAGGCCAATGAGACTCGCGCTTTGTTCTCAGTGGCCAGGGGGGAAAGTGCTCTGCTCATCACATATGCAAATGAATGAGGAATCGAAGCACTTGCTTTGCACTGCCCGGCCCCCATATGCTTCCCGTGTCTCCCTCTGCAGGGCAAGCAGCCGGATGGGGGGTTTGGTCCTGCGCTGTGCTGCGGAGACGGGGCTAGAACTGGCATCTGTAACATTTCCAGGATTTGGAGGAGCTATATCCCTGGGTCCCATGTGCCCCTGAGCAGAAATTAGTGCCACAGATTGAAATGCCATCCGTACAGCCGACTAGCGGTCCTGAGGGCTGTGTACAGTTAGGAGCAAGCATATGCTCTTCTTGGCAGTGGTTCACAGTGGTTAGCAGACACCCCAACAAAAGCCTCTATAATATTCCTGGGGTCTGTGCCTCCCATCGCCATGTCCATAGTAACTGGCGTGGTAGTATGCCTCCTGCTGCCCACCCTGGGGTCTTGCATAGCGTAAGGGCAGCTTACAAGGAGCAAATAAAGTTCTGAGTCTCCCAGCAAGCAGGGTCCACAACGTCTTTCCCCGGGCTCCCCCACTTCCCGGGAGGCCAGAGCAATGCAGGAGTGTCCAAAGTCAGTGGTAGCAAATTACTGGGAGTTTCCTTGCATTTCCACTCACCTAACTTTTTACACAGGAATGCACATGCCCACAGCTGCCATTCATACCCGTGCGGTCTCAGCAGGTGCTATCACATGTCAACTTGCCAACATTTTCCCCTAAATGTAACCTATTACATCCCCGCCATAAAGACTCCCACCTCTTGTAACTCTACTCGTTGTAAGTGGTCGCTACAAGCAGGCTTTGTTGCATTTGGGAATAGGTGGTGCAGGGCCAAATAAGAAAATGACTGCTTGCTCATCCTGTTTCAGGGGAACCCCAGAAAGCAAGCAAGCAGGATGTGACGCAGTATTTAGACATCAGCAATTCGTAATAGCTAGGAACGACAAGGCCCACTCTTGAGTTGCACCATCCTCTCCCCTGTCCCACCCTTTCCAGCGTCAGGTTTCCTTTTATTCTCTAAGACACGGAATATTTTCATTACCTTAACTCCGCTGAGACCGAAAGATGATCAAACGTAAGTGGTTTCCTGTGTTATATGGATTTCCATCTAATCTCCCCAGCCAGAAGCCCGATTTCTAAGGATGCTACCTGCCGAAATTCCAAATCGAGTCCGTGGCAGCTGTTGGAGCGCCGCATCGCTGAAATTCAGACGCTAGGATTTTCTGCCACGTTCATCAGCAGTCTTCCGAGTACGATACAAGCTGAAAAAGTACAAAACGTACAAAACAGATGCCTCAGATGAATCTGAGGCACGCCCCAACCTTCCTGATGTATTTGTTGCACCCCAGGGAAACTGAGATTGGAATTATATTGTGAGTAATTTGGAAAAGGAAGTCTGACTTTTCCCCCTAATTTAGCCCATTGTAGCTGGGTAGATCAGGGGATTAATAGGTTCTTCTAGTAATTCTTTGAAGTAATCTTTTGGTTTCTTCATAACAAATCCCATTTGCACTGTTGCAATTACCACGTTTCTGCCTGGTCTATTCATCTAATACCATTAAGATAGCTCCTTGTATATCTCCAAACTATCCTTTTGGAAAGGGAATCCGTGGTGAAGAATTACGTTACAGAAAGAAAAGAAGCAAGGGACAAGGGACAAACTAATAAGTACGCATATATGGATAGCATCTAGTTTAGTTGCAACCCTCTCCTTCTGTACAGGTATCATTCCTTACTAGGGTGTCAGTCTTCTGATTTAAATACACACAGCTCCCTATGTTAAACAGCCAGGACCAGATCTTATTCCACCTACTTGGCGTATAAAAGTGGCACTTCGTTGTCTGTGTATCTAAGTGCAATCCTATTCCACCTGCCCAGGCCCTTGGAAAGCTGTTACTGAGTTCACTTTTATAACATACTCTTGTCTTACCCATAAGATTAAGTGCCAAAAAGTGGCAAGAAGATAACTACCACTTAAGTGGGAGGCGAGGATTTTTTTTTGCGATATCTTTTATTGGCTTAAGTGTATAATTGGAAGAAATGTTAGACAAGCCTTTGGGCACAAAGGTCCTGAAGAAAGGCACTTTGGGTGCATCCAGATGAGCACGCATGTGCAGTTTGTGGCGCTGCTGACCTGTCTATGGAGCCAAAACCCACCCGTGCCGCACAGGCAGGCATTTGCCGCGCTGCTAATTTGAGATCCCGCTGTCAAAAAACCCATGCAGGAAAGAAGTGGGGTGGCACATGTGGCTGCATGAAATCAGAGCCTGGCCAGCTAGAGCCATGCTCCAGCTGCCAACCAGGCTCCGCACACCCTGATCACCACTGCTGCAGCCCTGGGAGACCCCCACGTAAGGGCTGATCCCAGGTGCTGGCTCCAGCCTCCTTTACCCGACTCGGAGCATTTTTCCCAGTTCTGTCCCCACATGCAGGGGTGTGTACCAGGGCAAACAGCAGCGCAAATGTGTGCCGCTGCTTTCTTCCCTGCAGCAACCACACACCCCTGCTCATGTGGATGCAAGGGTTGCACCTGAAAGCTTACCTAATAGCTCTCTCAATTACACAGCCAGTCCAATAAAAGATATCACTCAAAACATCCTTGCCTCTCTTCTATTTCCTGGCCCGACACAGCTACAACACTCCAGCCTGCCAACAAATGAGATATCACTCAGATATCTAAAGAGCTGTGTTAGTGTGATGATCCCATGTTGCTCGAGTCCCTGGAAAATGTGCAACACGCCATCATTTTAGCCTTAAGACTAAGCCACAAAGGAGCAGCAAGAAAAAGGGAGGCCCAATCCACCTTCTGTATTACCTTTTTTTCAGGGACTTGGGCATGATGACGCTTAGGCAGCTACGTCCTGCCCAGCCCGACAGCTGGAGTAGGATCTGGTCTTTAAGCAATGGCTTCCATTGCTGCTGTCTGCATGTAGATGGGGTGAGGGGAAGCTGGGTTCGTTGAGCGGTGGAAGACCCAGATACATAAAAGTTCAAGTCAACATATTATTAGAGCGCCTCTGGGACTGATGAGCGGGATGATATTAGAAAGGTCACAGCCAGGGCTACTTGGCTGCTATCGTCTTTGTGTGCATCCCTCACTTAGATCTGCATATGTTTGCATCCCTTCTGCTTACAGGAACATCTGGCCCTGCGCACAAATCCTGTGCATTTACAGTCAGATCTTTTTTCATAGTTAGCTTTGGATGAGTTGTAATGGATTAAGGGGTTAAGGAAGGAGGTGAAATGGAAATAATTTACCTTTTAATACTTTGTTTAACCCCCCCCCCATACATCCTATTATTATCAGCCTGAAAAAACAAATGGAAAGTTAATGAAGCCAAGCGCTCAGTCTAACACAAAGGTTACTAGACACCCTAGCAAAATGACATACATAAATAAAGAGGCTCAGGATCCCTCCTCCTGCCAACACTACCCTTCGCGTAGATCTGAGAACCCGCCCCGCTCAATGAATCATTCGCACCAGCGCTGAACGGAGGGAACGGCTACATGAAGAATTGAATGACAAAATGTCACATCATTTTCTCTCCTAACATGTAGCACACGCACTACGAAGCATTCCTTGACTGTTATTAATTTAGAGGAGTTAAAGCTGGGGAATGGAGATGGTGGAAATATCATGCTGGTCCATGTGGGTTAGTTTAGGTTAAGGGATCTGGATTTTTATTCTGATTACAGCGATTCAACGTTTCTTGCTGGAGGACTCTCATTTACTTCCCCCCCCCCCCCAGTGTTTCTCTTTAACCTGAAACTGGACAAGACCAGGATTTAAGGTCTGAGCCCTGTGCAGCAGATTGCCAGTAAAGCATTACACATAATTCAGACCTTGGAATATAAATCAAGGTTTTCAGATGCATGCAGGTAGGTAATAAAGTCAAATATTTTCTGTTTGGATAGTCATACGATGAAAAAAAATAGGATAACTCGTGTTTCACAAGTAAAGTCCTTGAATTGCATTGAGAAAGGAGCATGTGGATTTCAGCTCCGTCATGTATGACTTCTGAACCACAGAAAGATATTTGTATTCAGCAAATTACGAAAAGTTCCTTTGATTTTCATGCTGGTAATGCAAGCCTCAACTGGGCATTGTGAACCTGGTGCCTGAAAGGGGACTCATTTTCTTAACACTTTCAGCATAAGTTCTCAAACTTATTTTCAGGAATCAGTGTATGTCCTATTTGTGCAGCATGCTTTCATTTTACCCCTTTGTCCAGTGGGGAGGCATATGGTTCTGACTTTACATCCCCCTGAAAAAAGACCGTCCCATTGCTTAAAAAAAATACACTTTGCTGAGTTCTGTTTTTACTTAGGAACATATCGACACAGCACGTTGGATCAGACCGGTGGTACAGTTATTCTAGTGCCTGACTTTGAGAGTGACCAGTAGCAGAAGCATTAGAGGAAAGTGAATGGAGAGCTGCAACTGGCAGTTAAGGGATAATTTTTCCTGCAAGAAATGTTTTCTCCTAACCCACCATAGTTATATAGACATATATAACCATGAGTTCTGAAGTGGACATAAGTCCTCATACTTTAGAGCATCAGTCAAACCTCCAACTGTGGTGGTTTAGGAGGTGCATCTGTATACATACATACATACATTTTTTTATTTATACACACACACATCTACACATTCATATACACACATATATACATTTATATACACACACACTTATAATTGCAGATCTTCTTATAATCAATGTGTAATCCCACTAAGCTCTTGCCATCTACAACATAACTTGTGACAATGATTTCTGCAAGCTAACTGAAGTGTGGAATAGATTTTTTTCTTTTCAGTTTGCCACCTGCTGCGGTCATTGAATGCAAGTGGTCAAATACATATTAAAAAACTTTTCTATCCAGATTAGCCCCTAAGAATTTTTTTTATTATGATTCATAACAATAGACTGTTACATTTTTTTAACTAATTCTGAATGTGGACAGTAATTAAGGATTGTTTAAACAACAGGCTCATTCATCTGATGTAGGAACAATATTTTAAAGATACAACTTTCTGTGAAAGAAGCTAGTTAGACATGCAAGTCTCTTCTGTCTTTGATGGATCATTTGCTCAGACAAAATGAATACCACTTAATCCGATATCTTTATTTCTAGTAAAGTAATCACGGTAAAGTAACGAGCTACTATATCACCATTTTTTTGCTTTGTTTTTTGTTTCTTGCCTTATTCACATGAAAAAAAGTCCTCAAATTCTTGACTAATGCTCTCGGCTTAAAGGACTTGTCTTTTGCCAGGTTGAAAGAAAAAAAATATTCAGATTCTTCACTTGAGATTCACCGTCGCTCTGAAATAATGAATAATACCATTTCTTATGAAAACCCCAAACCCCAAGGGTAGACCCCTACTCAGTATTAAAAAAAATATAGGTCTAGCTTTTTTATTAAGATAAAATCTTGTTAATAAAATCAGCACAGTGGTTCAGGTAGTTTAGCCTGTTAGACCTCCAACAGGAGATTCACAGATCTCAAAAAGAAGAAGAAGAAGGAGAAACAGAGATTCATGGTCAAAAAGGAAGTGGGAAAAGGTTATTTCAGATGGCATGGAACAAAGGAGAGAATTTTCTCATTTTTGCTCTCCCACCAAATTTGCCTCTGCCCAGTTCAAGGCTGGGACCGCTGCTGAGGTCAGAGATTTGTTAAAATCCAATACTATACAGCTGTTTCCGGAAGCCCAAGTGTTTCCTTTGGGAAAAGAAGAAATTCTCTGAAGAATCCTTATTAAAGTCCTGATCCAGAGCCCACCTAAGTAAATAGGCGTCTTTACCCTGGCTTCAATGGGCTTTCAGTCAGGCCCGAATTACAAAACAGTTGAAGCAAATGCTAGAGTAAGTTGCAAACCGAACATGAGAGTAGAGGCCACCTACCGTTACTATTCACAAAATTTGTCATTAATGGACTAGAATATCTTATTGGACTTTCATTGATGTGGTTTCAGGCAGAGATCTATCCCAACTACCCCACAATGAAAGATATTGCAAACTTCGTGGTATTGAAAGATTTTTGGTTTGTTTTCAACCTCATCAAAAGGTTGACACCTTTGTATTCATGGCTTTCAGAAAGCTTTTTTTTTTTTAGGGTTGGGTATTTATTTCTGATCATAAATATTTTTAAAGGATACGCGCTTTTCAAATGCTATTTCATGTCCCATTCCTAGAGATGACCTCTACTCTTCTGTGCTGCACTTAGATATTATTTTTACTGAAAAGAGATGTCTTTAATCAGCTTAAAAACACTGTGAACTGAAACAGCTCTTATTTAAAAGTTTAACTTTACTTTCATCAATTTATAATCAGAGTTCCTCTGGTATGTTTGATTCCTGACAAACAAGGATAAAAGTCTTGTGCCCCCATTGCTAATGAGATGATAAAACAGCAGGGATCAAGTTTTTAATTACTACAGGCGATGCACTGGAGAGGTACCAATGATATTTTCTATTGCATGTCTAAGTTGTAACTTCAGGCTTATGACAGTCATGCTGTGTTCCTCTGCCTTTGATGATCACTCATCTTTGTCTCCTGAGAACATACAAAAATTTCTGAGCTTGGATCCTGGGGGGCTTGCAATTATTGCCATAACCTGGCACAGGTTCCACTGTAGTACCATCACTCCTCAGCGAGGATCCTGGGTCTTAGTGAAGAATAGGATGTTCAAAACATCTATGAACTTTCCTCCTCAGACAATCTGGGCTCTCAATCTAGCCATGTGGGATTTCCATTAATAATTAGGAGACTTAATTGAACTGGGAACCTTTTAATATTACATTTCACTTGCTGTTCCATGAGGAACATAATCTATAATCTACTTGCACATGAAGAACGGCGTCTGTGGACGGAGAACGGTGCCATTTAGGGCACGAAGAGACTCGGGACTTCAAAAGTTGACCGTGTGAGCATAATGCTGTGGCAGGGTTACATTTCTCCACGTACGTGTATAAAGCTCGCTGACTAGTTTTTGTTTCTGCAAATAACATTTTTGAGCAGGCGATCGGAACTGGTTGCGGCGGAGAGAGATCGCTCCATTGTCGGGGGTGCGTGAACTGAATGATTTGCTTCCCCCTCCCGCAATTATAAATCTTAACCGCACTTTGTAATTTGCATGTTTTTGACCACTATACTTACGATTCAAATATTCACTTGTCTTGCCCCCCGTCCCCAGCTCTTTTGCAGAGCAAAGATTTTGTTTGGGCCCAGCACGGTGCAGCTGAAAGAAGCCCCATCAACTCAGCCCTCAGGGCGATCTCAGCCGGGTCTTACCTACCCTAGGACGCTAAGACATAGATACAGGGAAAAAGACCTCTGAGGTCTCCAGGGATCAGAAGACTTCCTCACTCATCCTAAAAATTGTGGATCAGCACAATGGGGTAGGAAAACATTGTGGGGTTTAGCTCCTACCAGTGTCCCCCTCTGGAAGCAGGGTTTGCCCTTCATATGAAAATAGTCTGAAAAGCTGAGCTGCAGACACCAACAACAGAATAGCTGACTAGGAGCCTCGTGTCCCTGCCATCCTCTCCATCCCTCTCTGCCCATTGGAGCTGCCAAGTCTCTGGGTAAAATAGGGGTCACCACTCCACAGTGGTGAAATCCTTGCTTTATCTCCACAAGGTCAAGGAAGGTTGTGCATGTGCGAGCCTTGCCTTCAACCGAAATGAAGCCGCCCATTCCTCACTCCAGACTGTCCAGTTTCTCCCTCCTCCTTGTAGGTAGATCCCACCCCTGAGAAGGGATGATAGATCCGAGGCAGCTGGTGTTTCCTTGAACGTGACAGGGATGGGGACCCTTCTCTTGGAAAGCTCCGTTTCCTTTAAGACACAGACAATTTTTTTGGGCGCAATGGTTGCGATATGAAAAAGTAGTCGCCATAATACGCGATGCAATTGTACTATGCAGATGGAGTACGAATGCTGCCTGAAAACAACCTTTAATATATTCATTTTAGCAGAACTTGTGTATTCTAATCTTATTTGAGTTCTCTAGAGATTGCGTGTCAAACAAACTAGAGAAATCAAGGGACCAGATAACCCACTTCTCTCAAGCTTGAGGATAAAAAGCAACTGTGTTGGTAGCGTCATCCGAAGTGGCTGTAAATAATCATTCTTTTTTAAAAAAAAAGAAACAAAAAAACACGGCGTGGTAACATCAGCTTCAAAAAGTACTTCAAAAGTTTCAAAACTCCTATTTAAAAGCTAAGCATGATTAATGCAGTTGGATGTAGCATTCTGTTAAAACTGTCTCATCAAGGAAACTTCAAACTCTTTTTCTTCTCTCAGTTACATGACAGGTAAAAAAATATGAACACTACAATAAATGTATTGACCAGAAACTTAGTGTAGTTAAAAAGAAGTATTTATTTTACAAATGTAAAACAACCAAGGAAAAGACTGGTTTTCTATGGTGCGAGTCAGTGGCGTTTAGGAATTACACGGCTCATGTCAATTCAGACCGGTGTTTAAATTTAAAGTCAACGGGGATTTACTATGCTACATAATAGAACATTATACACATTTTATGGTCGATTTCATTTAATCTAAATGACAGAAATCATTTCATTTTTAATGATCTGCTCCTAGAAAAAAAATTATAGTATTTAAAAGATTTAGCAATATGTGTACACAGACAGAATAAATCATTCTGGGCATCAACTTTCTATCTAGAAAACACCGTTCAGATCTGATAACATCAAGGACTGTATTAATTATAATTACAGTGTAACTAACATTTCCTTAATTTTAATGAGTGTTGTTCTATCCATGGATTAACTCTTGATGAGGCCGAAGAATCTTAAATTAGAAAGTCATTTTGACATGGATGCAGGAAGAGCAGACTGTGCTGTAGTATATTGGATTGAGGCCCAAATCCTTTTCCACTTTGGTGTGTGGAAGCCGAACATCATTGAAAACTTGGCCTTAAACGCATAATTCTTCTTTGTGCTTAAGTGACAGAGCCGTGCTTGAAAAGTTCTCTGCATATCAAGACCAGATCTAACTTAATCCCTCCACATGTTGGTCAGCCTTACTTCCATGGAAGTCAATCCAATACTGTACTTTCATTGGTATTTGACTCTACTCACGAGAGCAACCCTTGCCTATATAGTTGCAAATGAGATGGTTTTTCTGGACTGGTATAGGGACTATATCCTTGCCTTCCTTTTTCTAATCCTTGTAACAAGGTATTTAGCAGAATTTGAAGATTTGTTGGAAGCTGATAGAGCTTCACCTTGAACGCTTTTGTGATGTCCTCAAACTTGCAACCTCTGGGCTAGCAACCATGTACCTTAGGATCCATACCACCTCAGCCCCCATGAAGTATATATGAGCTATGAAGTGTATTGAAAAATAATAAGTTTTTTGGGGGGTGGTATCTTTTATTGCATGGTTGAGAGAAAGCTTTTGAATACAAGACATTCTTCATCAGGTCCCTGACTATGACAATCAACCTATATTTATTTAAGTTGAAAGAGAACAGAAGATTTTGTGACTATGAGCTGCCATTTTCAATGCTGAAAAATGAAATGGTCTGGAAGCTATAGCAGTTTTGCTTATGATGAAAAACTTGACAAAATAATCAGTTTTTTTAATGTAGTGGAATTCCTCCAATTTCTGCATTAAACTTACATCTCCTCTGAAACTGTGCACGTTCATGGGAATATCTATAGCTATTTTAGTAGGGTTAAGCTACTGTGCAATAGCGTCACAAAAAAAGACGTTCATCAGCATTACTGCACAGTAACTCAGGTTACTGTTCAGTTTGTTACTGTTATAAATAAATGCAGTCAGCGTCTCATGTAGACACAGCCTGGGTGTCTTGATAGATGACTCAGTATATATTAGGATCCAGCAATCTCTAGCTTTCCTGCTCTGTACTTTAATGTCTAGATTTTGACGCTTAATGAAAATATGAGCAGCAGTGCTTTAAGATGAATGCCTTGCATTTGAGAACTTGTCTAACTTTATTCCAGGCGTGCAGTTGGTCCAATACAAGTCATTACCTAAAAAAAATCTTTGACTCTTGCATAACTCCTGGACCACCACAGCTACAACATCACTCCAACATTACTGAAAACTAACACATGCAGACAAAACCTCTAATGCATGGAGACAAAACCTTGTACTGTAGGTTTTCAGATTAACAGATGCCATTTACTTCCATAGACATTCTTCTGGAGTCATGGTCCCTATTAGTTGGGTCAACCTGAGGACCAGTAAGAGATGAACCAACACTGTGGACTAGTTACAGCAATCACCTAGAGCATTTTCATTGCAGTCTAGTGATCACGAGTACGGGCTAATGGAGGAGTGGACACGGGGAGGAGTGACTTTATGGTCCTTGCGTAACGCACCATTCTTGTCGTGTGAGGATTGGGGCATGACTGCAGAAACCAGAAGTCATCCTCCATCTTTGAGTGTGGACTCTGGGATACAGGGTGCTGACAGCGAGGTGCAGGCTATAATGATGATCTCCCTGCTGTGTTTCAGTAACTCAAACTTTACATTAAAAAAAAAAATTATTCATACAAACCCTTCTTGTTGCTAGGCTGTTTGGAGTACCTTGGGTCTAATGTTCCTTATATGCAGAGGACAAAAGTTACATTTTTGTTCGGTGCATTTTCAGAATCGTCCACCCCATAGTTCATACCAGCCCCTGTATTGCACAGGTTTGAGAGAATACACAAAACTAGGTTAAAATGCATTGTTAATCTCACAAAAAGTGAGATTCACGGAAGAGGTGAGAGCGGTTAGATCCTTATGCCTACCCTGCATTGTTCTGGCAGCCCAAAGTTTTTAAAGTTGTTTTCCCTGGCTGACTGCTTCCCCTGCATAGGAACTGCCGCGTAGCATAGGGGCGCTGCTACCTTCCCATCCCCTCTGGCCGCTGTGGGACATACTTAAAGAAAAGAACAATGGAGCCCTGTGGACATGCCGCACTGGGAAAGCCCCAGCGATCTCCATGGGGCAGTGACCAGCCAGCCTAATTTATCAACCTTTAGCAAGTATAATCAAAATGGCAGCTGCAAGCCCTGTGCCTCACTGAGAGCACTTCTGTGTGTGGACACAAGCTTTCCCATTCATCCCTGCACTTGCACTGCTCTCTGCTCAGAGCCTGCAGGGAGTAGGTGGAGGGGTGGGAGAGGGTGGGGGGGGCACATGCCCCCAGTATCCTGTTGCCTTCACCTTGCTTGTGACTACCCGTGTCCCTTAGGGTCTTTGTGACAAAAGGCGAGGGCCAGACATAGAAATACTGTTAGCCATAAGAAATAATGGGGGAGGGCTTTCCCAGCCTGACAGATCTCCCCTGCTGTGGACTCCTGCAGATAGGGATGCAGAGCTGGCTGTGCTGCACCTGCTGGGAAAGCTCCCCGCGCCCTGGGAGGAGGAGAGGGGGCAGCTCGTAGTCCCTTTGTGGTCCCTGCAGGATGAATTTCCTGCAAGCGTGAGGAGTGCCTGGGTTTCCACAAGCGGTTCTTATGCCTCTCTTCCAGCTTGCGTGGACAGATACAACAGGACAAATACAGAAGCACGGTCTTTGCTAGGCAAGCTTCAGCATTGGTTTCAAAGGCAGCAGTGTTGGAGTACTGTTGTAGATGTGATGGGCCAGGCATTATGCAAGAGGCAAGGATTTTTTTTTATTTTAGGTGAGATTTATTATTGGATCTACTGCACCGCTGGAATAAAGTTAGACAAGTGTCCAAATGCAAGACAGTCGTCTTAAAGAACTGGTCCCTGTAGTTTCAGGTTAGGGTGTGATCCAGCTCAGGTTGCAAACAACAAGAAGAAAATACACCCTTTGAAAGTAAGAGAGTCACGCTCTACACTCTCTTCCCTTAAGACGGTTCGCACACTTTTTTATTCCCCAGAATAATTAGCCGTTCAGGTCCTATAGCAAAGCACGGTTTTATCATAGAACTGGGTTTTCTCTGCAATGGTCCTATTTGTTGCATGCTGAAGCACTGCCACCACTCAAAAGATACTACCGTTTTCTTGGGGCAGGAGTGGGAGGGAGGGGGGTAGCAGCCCAAGGCCGGTGGTTGCTTTATTCCAGATAATCAAGCTAACGACTTTCTGTGTCATTTGCCAGCACTAGCAGCCAGAAGGAAGCTAATCCAGCGTCAAGAACGTTCTAGCAGAAAGGGGCAGCAATGGTTCATTCACAACTTTAATTGTTGTTCCAAGTAAATTTAGAAAACATGGGATGATTAAGGGCCAAAACCTCCAGCTCTTATTCAGGGAAAAGCCCCCTTGTTGACATCAATAGCAGCTTTGTCCAAGCAACATCTACAGGAGTAGCCCAACGATTGCAACAGGAAACTGATTTTTAGAAAGAGAATTTCTTTTCCACAGCCTATCCCAGGAAACATGATATAAGAAACAGTTAACTAAAGAGGAGGAGATAAAAAAAAGAGGCAAAAGGAGCTAGTGTACACAAATATTAGAGTCTAACTTGTAATCATTGACTAACCCTGACAAGGATGTTAATTCTCACGGGAGAATTATTTGAATAGAAAACTGCTGGTGTGAAAGAAAGACAGAAAGCAGAACAACAAGGGATATTTTCTTCTTTCTAAATAAAGGCTAATCACTCACCCCACTTTTTGTTAGATAAAAAAGTTCTAGTGGTGGCTATTTGCAAGATACTTAACTCAGTATGACTGTCTCCCCCCCCCCCCCTTTTTTTTTTTTTTTTTTTAATTATTTGTGCCCAGGAGACAAATGTGTAACCATATGATTTTCCCCCTGCTAGGTTAAAAATGCATTTATATTTTTTCAAGCACACCCCGATTAAAGAGGGCACATCTGTTTTAAGTCCTTCTTTATGAAAATTACTGAGCTTCCTTGGAAAGCTTATCTTTTAATTTCAAAATTCTTTGTAGCAATAACTTAGATAATAACCAACCATATTTCTGTCTTCTTAAAAAAAAAAAAAAAAAAAAAAAAGAGAGAGAGAGAGAGAGAGAGAGAGAGAAAGAAAGAAAGAACCATTTTGAGCTTTGAACTCCCCCTCCCTCTGCTCTTTGGGTCTCCTTTGAAAAGGCCCCCCTCATTTGCGTTTAAAATGGATGTTTCATACTGGTTGATTAGTGTTAGTATGGGATACCAGCCGCTCTGAGCCCAAGGCTCAGCTTGAGATCTGCGGATTATTCATCAGCTTCCCCGGCAGGGGGGACCGTTTCTCAGTTTCGCTGCACAGCAGCAAAGTGTTCAGCTTTGCTTTTAAAGATTTTTTTTCCCCCTTTTTCACAAAGTTATTTTTTTTCCCCTTCTTCTTCCCCATGAAGGGGTTACTTGAGTGTACATAACACCAGATCACTTTTAATACCATGCCTCCCTCTCCCTCCCCAGCATTCTTGGGTTGGGCCGTATTTACCATATGTCTGTCTGGGTACAACTATTGTTTAAGGCGAAAGATGCTTAAATATGTGATCTAGGATGTGGAGAGACACTTGATTTTAGCGCTCGATCATCACATTACAGCATCTTCCTTTTTCTTAAAAAAAGCCTGTCAGATCTGAATATTACAAGCTAAAAAGATGCACAGAATGCCTGTTAGGCAATATCAGTGCTGGCATTATTTAGCTAAGTTTTGGCACCAACATTTTAATCCTGCTCAAAACTAGACTGTTACTGTGGGGAAAAGCCCACTTTTGACTTACCTTCATCAATTCTTCCAGCTCCAGTGGAGAAGAATCAGCATTTACGGGAAACAACATCAACAAATCTAGCATAGGTAGGTCTCGCAGACGCAAAGCTTCCAAGTTCGACCCTCCTAAGCCCCTCTATTATGTGTATAGATATAAAAAAAAAAGGCATCAGAACTCATGGGAGAGGTGATATCTTTTATTAGACCAGCTAGATATTTGCAAAAAGTGTCTATGTTTGCAAGCTTTCAGGCACACTTAAAATCATTAATTCGTATTTTCATTTCCACCTAGGAGAAATTTTACAGTCTTTGCATTCTCCTATGCCTGAGGAAGGGTGAGTACGCCTGAAAGCTTGCAGATCTTTTTTTTTTTTTTTGCAAGTGTCTAGTTGGTATAATAAAAGATATTACCTCTGCCACGAGTTCTGATTCCTTTTGCCTGTAGACAAATACATCTATAACCTGTATCCCTAATAGATATCCAAGGAGCTGGTCACCTCAGTGTCTTCTTTGGGCCTGTTCTATATACATGTATTTTAATGTAAGCTCCGTCTGGAGGAGGAGGCGGCCTTTTATCATTATCTATCTGTCTATGTACGAAGAGATACACAGTACTACTGCACACAGCTCCTCAAACTGTCTTCACTGTGAGCCCTGAAAGGTCTTTGGGCTGTTGCAGCTATCACACAATTCATGCCATGGCTCCTTGGTGAGAGTGTGCGAAGCTTATAATATATAACAACTATCTGTACCTTTTCACAGTAGGTGCAATAATGCTTAGAATAATCTTGTCTTACACAAAGATCTGTACACAGGGCCTGATGGGTAGAGACTGCATGTTTGCATTTGTACAGTGCCTTCCAGTAGTATAACAAGCATCTAACATTTGTCATGTGGTTCTTCTCTCCTCGGGGGAGAACATGCAGTAATTAAAAAATAAAGTAGACATATATATGTCTATCTGTATGTGTAAGTACGTACACTGCTATGCGTGTTTATATTCCAGGGAAACTTGAATAATTGTGCCGTGTACTTGAATGGAAAGGTGGTGAAACTTAGTAACTTCCAGGAAACTCATAAAAGAAATGTTGGACTGCCATCAAGAGAGATGGGCAAGAGTTTTCTACAGGGAGGCCAAAGGTAAGGCATGGTTGTACTGCTGATTTGAGGCTTTACAGGTCAATGAATGCTGCAAGAGATGGGGAGAGATTTTCCATGCGGTATGCAGAAAAAGCAACATATCCCATAGCTGTAGCAGGCCTCAGGGGGAAGAGAGGGGTTCAAATCATACTGGGGTGATCTCCCACTACATTTCTTAGGGTCACACCCTCCGTTGGTATGACTGATTGATTTACTGATCAATTAATTTATTGATGCCGATTCATACCAACTGACAAATCACCCATATTGCTGTTACAAGCAACACTTAGGAAAGTGCCACCAGATCCTTAGCCAACAGTCTGAATGGCACGAGTAATGTTTTGAACTCAATCTCTTCTGTTGCAATTTAAAACGAGAACATTATTTGATCCAATCTGGAATAAACATTACCCTTCTGGTTTGGAAAATTGTACTTGTCATTGTTCTTACGGAGTGCGTGACAATCCCATCCATCATTCCAGAAGAGGAGGGAGAGTCCAAGGGAGAGGTAGTTAGCACAGTTAGTCTAAAGTCAGGCCAAAGGCAGGGTAGATTTGCACCATGTAGGCTAAGAAAAATCAGATCTGTGCATCACCCTTGTGTGAACCCAGACTTACTTCATCAGATGCTGTCATAATCTAAAAGAACCAACCCCACAGAAGTTGTCCTGCCTTGGCCAAAGTGGGGAGGAGAACATAGTCTGGAAGAACAAATTATCTACAGCTCTGCCGTGAAAGATTTAGTAGTAATGGCAACTTGATTATTTGAGGACCTAAGCATGGAGCTTTTGCCTGTTCTTTTGTTTAGCCCGAGTTTTACCTGGGATATGGTTTATTCCTGGGTGGTTTCCTTTCATCCAGATAGCATGAAATGTTGCCTCTTTTGAAAGCCATTAATTTCTTGCAGATCCTTTTTGAGGTGTCGGTTGTGTCATCAGGTTTGCCTTGTGCCAAAGTACATTGGAGCAAGCGTTGAAGAGAGGTCTCGCGAAGAGTCTCACAGGAAGAGAATAATTTTGGAATCAAAATATTGCAAGAAAAAAAAATTTTTAAAGTAGGTGAATAAAAAAAATTATAATTCCATAAAGCCTAGGAAGGTCAGGAACTGGATGAGAAGGGAAGTAGGATGATGACTTGAATGCAAATGCAGCAAACGAGTCATGAAGTCTGCTCACTCATCCTTCACCTGATTGTAGGCATTACCAGTGTCCAAACTGGTGCACAATACAAGCCAGAATTTTCTAACATATATGGTAGTTTATAACAGCCATAATGGGGAAATAATAACTAACTATTAGGCCAGCCTGACAGCCCCTTTGTGCCAACAGAGTAGCGGAGCTGGTGGTATCACGGGCCAGATCCTTAAAGCATCGTAGCTGCTGCACATGTGAATTATTGTAAGAGATAGGCCTTTATGCCACCATCAGTGATTGCAGTACTTTCCCAACTGTGGACCATGCAGAAATCAAACCATCGATGAGGATGCTAACAACAGTTTACCAAACTTTGACATTTTCACCTTGCAGAGTCTTAAGACAGTGAACAGAAAATGTCAAAGCAATTCTATGTACACACTGCTAAGAATGGGTGTGAAACGGTGAAAGTGGGTATGAAATGCAGGTAGCTCTTAACTTGATTTAATATTAAAGTGGGCGAGTCATTCAAATCAAGTTGCAAAAATAATTGTTTCTTTTTTTTTTTTTGGAAGAACAAATTAAAAGCACCATTTGGTCTCTACAGAAGGTTCAAAATAAAGACGATAAATTGGCTACTTATTCTTTTCCTTCAGTTTACAGCTGTGCTATAAATAGGTGATGAGAAATGATGACAAATAAGCTATTGTAACCCTTTGGGAGTTTATTAGGTCATTTGTGAGAATGTTGAATAGAGTCATTTGTTGCCCTCAGGTGTTTGAGAGCCTCTTTACCCTTGGGAAAGGAATTTAACAAAGGAGTGTATTTCAAAGAAGGCATTCTATGTTTTCCACCCTTTTTCTGAAGTGTTTTCAAACACACTCCAAGCTAAAAATTCTTAGAAGTGAGAAAAGGAGGTGTATATCAGACGACCCCTGAAGCAGCTGACAATCCCAGGGAGCAGAAGATAGGGTCAGAGTCTAGAAGCTTGAATCCCGAATACATTTGCACCATAGGAGATCCCGATTAATTTTTGCCCCACCCACTGGGTCCAAACTTTGAAATGCACAATACAAAAGCTCTGGACTAATCCCTAGTTGCAGTTTTTATTCTGCTGAAATGTGACACGTCGTCTTATTATTTTCTTCCTCCAAAAAGAAAAAAACCCCAAAAAACAAACACACAATGAGCAGGTCCTTTGTCATAGTCGAATGTTGCATCTGCGTTACTTCGTAGATCTTCATTTTCTCTGAAGAGTTAGCATTGGCTTCGGTTATAAGAAGCCGGGTTGTTAGGGGATATCAAAGCAACACTTTGAAGAAATTAAAAGAAAACTCTAATTATACAGGCAGCATTGAAAAACAATGGGCCACCCCGTTCTTCTTGTCGAGAGTGGGGAAGGAGGGATAGAAAACAGAGCAAAAGAAAGATGAAAAACTCTGGCGAGAATGTGACACTCCTTAAATTTCTTGAATAAGAGGAGCAAGCTGTAGTGAGGTAGGTCTATCTTCTGGAGACAGAAAAAGTAATGTAGATGATGCTAAAATGATATCTACTCCACAAGCTGCTATAAAGTTAATTCACTAGTGCGTTAGGTCTGTTCACTTCAGAAACACCGAGATCCCACATAGAAGGAAGTTCGAAGAGTGGCAATAACCATGGCAGGACGGAGGGGGACCCCACATACAACAGAGCCAAATTGGCTTTAGCAATTTGCTGCATTGTTAACAGGTATTAGAGGCCTGGTGTTAAGGTTGTGGCCAGGATTTTGGTTCACGTTATTCACTGCTCCCCAAGTTGGCACCTGGGGCAGTCTGAGGGCACACGGTGCCAGTGCGCTGCTGGTGGTAGAAAGATTCTCTTTTCGGTCGGTGCCTCTACATGTGCTAGTGCTGCTGGATGGGTTTACTCCTGAGTAATTTACTCTGAAGTAAACCCACCGTGGGCAGGCATGTACACGTGCACTCATTTGGGAGCAGATTTGCTGCTCCTGGCAGCAGGCAGCATCAATCTTTTCTGCAGCCAAAACAGCTGCCAAAACTGAACCATGGAGGGACAGAGGAGCTAGGCAGAAATGTTTCTGAGAGTTTCAGTTTCTTGAATTAGGGTTATTTGTCTCTGTACCTTTCTCTGTTAAGGCAGGCGAGTGAAGTTGCCATATTCCAACTGTGCACATTGAGCCATTAGAGATTTTTTAGGATGATCTAAAAACAAACAAACAAAAAATCCCCAACCTCCCCCAAACCCCCCCCCTTTTTTTCCCCCCCTTCTCTAATGCCTTTTAAATTGGGGCTTAATTTTCCATTGTTTATCTCACTGGGAAGCTGGGAAATTCCCTTTTCCAGTGCCATAAGATTCTTGATCTTATTCCAGGACTGCAACTTGCCCACAATAGGCCGGGGGCAGGTATAATTTCTGGGAAGAGATTCCAGGTGAGGAGGGGGAAGCAATCATGTAGCTGGTTCATCTGAAGAAAAAAAATCCATGCATATGCATTTGATGATATTTAGATGGAGGTTAAGGGAGGATGAATTGGGGAGCAGAGGGGATGGGAGATGGCTAAAGGTGAAGAATAAATCCATGGATCAGACAGCTCTTCATATTTTTTTTTATATGGCCAATTGCCACCATGCATTTGATGTGTGAAAACCTTCTTAGGCAAGAGCCATACACCACTGCAGGTGTAGGACCAGGCCTGCGCCTTGCCAGGCATCTCAAAATGAGAAGGAGATCTGACCATCCTTCCATGTGGCTCTGGGCACCTTTCATTCCCTCCATAAGAGAGCCCCGTGAACCCATGGAAGTACAGGTTAAGCATTATCTACGTGTTTGAACTCAAAAATAGAAATCTACATCAGTGTGAACTACAACTAAATGAAACCCCTCGTTCGATATTCTTGCATGGGTTTTTGTTTTCCTTGACAGACTGTTCTCAGCGATGGCGGATGCCGGAACAAGGAGCAATGGTCTCAAGTTGCAGCGAGAGAAATTTAGGTTGGATATTAGGGAAAACTTTTTTACTAGGTGGAGTCACCATCATTGGAGGCTTTTAAGGTCTGTTTCAACGAAGCCCTGGCTGGGATCATCTAGTTGAGGATGGTCCTGCTTTGAGCAGGGGGTTGGATTAGATGGGCCTCTGGAGGTCTCTTCCAACCCTCATTTTCTACGATTCGAAGTCCAAATGCAGTGGGCATCTCTGGCATCTGACCCTCTGCTGTCTGTGTCAGTCAAACACATAGGAAGAAATCCCTGCCAGCAAGAACACAGCTATTTCCTCTCACACCCTTCACAGCTTGCTGCAGTGATTCCCACACACTCTCAATAGCACTCTTATTTTACCCTTGCATTTCCTTTGCATAACTGCAATATTGTTAGAAAGAGACACTTCAGGGCCTTTGCAATTATGGCAGGAGTTACCCAAGGTATTGAAGTGCAAAACTGAAGGCAGGCTCAGTGAAAGGATGCTGGGTCTGGACGCTATTAGGCAGTAGGTCCCCCATAAAGAGCAAGAAGAAAGTTGGGCCCTTCTCAGAATGGGATCCAAAACAGCTACCACGTTGCAGATGGCTGCATCCTGAATCCCATCGTATGGACTATTCATGGATGCAGAAGGGTGCATCTGTCCAGCCATATCGACAGTCCCAAATCTTTTGAAAGCAAGCACTTGCACCCTTTCTTGCAGAAGATGGAAACGACTTGCTCTTCTCCTTTTTAAAAGGCAGCTGCCAAAGAGGTGGTGGTGCTGCAGGACTACTTGTGCATTTTACAATAACCAGTTTTGGATAAAACTCAGAATTGTTTGGGAACTGGACACAGGATCTAGGTATTAGTTCCTGTACTCACTCCCTGGGTGAGGGAGCTCCCCACTAGGCTATTCATGTGCCCGGACTCTATAGCCCAATTCTCTTCTTCAAAGTGGCAAAGCTATGATAGGAATATAGCTAGATGGTTAAGGCACTCACCTAGGAGGCTAGAGATAGGGATAGTATCCCTGTAAGGAGGAAAGGGAACTGAACCTGGGCGTCCCACTTTGATGTACAAAGGGGACACAACTAGCAGTAGTATCAGCTTTAAAAGAAAGCGGCATACCTCTTTCCAAGCACACGCACTGCTAGGTTCCTGCGTCCCAGCTTCATTCAAGTGTGATCTAGGCACTGAACTGCTACGCCTCACTAGGACATAGGCAGTGCCAGGGAAGCACAGAGATGCACATTTGGGCACCTCAGTCAATTTATAATTAAGGAGGCGAGGCAGAAAATGAGCAGTTTTCAGAATCGTGATTTTGGACTTGGGTACCTAATTTTAACTGGATTCCCACTTTAAGCATCCAAGTCCTTCATTAGATCTGGCCCTACCAAGATGACTACTAGCAGCCTACTTCCCTGTTCACCCTCTTGCACAAAAGCCTATAAACCTTATGTAGGCAATTTGCATTACTTCTCATTTGCACAGGGCCCACAAAGTTTTTGGAGTTTTATAGGCACATATAAAAACAAATTCGTTTCACGCTAGCAGAATCGCTGCCCGAGACTAGTTCCCAGGCTGAACAGACTGTTTAAGTATGCTTGGGTAAGCATACGTGCTGCTGGCAGGTAAACCTGAACTGGTTTGGTTGCGACATCTTTAGCAAAATGAATAGGGCTGCGAAGGCTAAATTCATATCAGAATCCGGATCACCGTTCCTCCTGCTCCCCTGGAAATGTGCACAATAAGTAATCAAAGAAGTAACATCAATGTCTAAGCAGACGTGAAAACTGAACTAAAGATGGTCCCTCCCTAAGTAAGGATTTGGGCACAGGAACTGAAACGGGCTCAGGATCTGTTCCATGGCTATGGCAGGATAGGAAGCCTGCAGTTTAAACTCTGCATACTGTGCTTGTTCTGCCTACAATATGCTCAGTCCAGTATCTTCCAAAAGTGATCTCTTCCCCTTGCCCCTCACACAGTTTTTATTAGAAATAAGAAAGAAGCACCTGCCAGAAGCTAGTATGCATGATACACCCATCTCCTCCTGCTTGCAGCTACAGACAAGTCAGATACAAGTTTGCTCAGATTCTGTACGTTTCATGATTTTTTCCCCCACTTACAAAAATTTACATCCGGCATGTCGAATCATGAACCCAAGCTTACTACGGACATTTTCCACAAGGGGGAAAAAAAAAAAACTGAAGTCATTGTCTGAAAGTGGTCATCCTCCTAAAGCGGTGACCACAACTGGTGCATCAACAACCAAACCAGTTAGATGGTATTTTTGTAAATCGATCAAGGAAGCCAACCTAAGTAGTATAATTCCCTCACCTCAAGATGCCAGCTCCCAGGTCTGTAATGATGGGAGCTAAAAGAGGGAGGGAGTCTGCATGCCCCAGGGTAAGATCAAGCACGGGCCATTTTATAGGGGAACACTACCCTTATGTGACTCCTGCATTGGCTGATCCCATTTTAAATTCATTTTAATTAAATTCTAAAGTAGAGGTGTTCAAAATAAGAATGATAAATAAAAGGTATAAAAGCTGAGATTTTGAGCCATAGGCATTTTGGAGCAAAAGTCATGTAAGCCCCAATATGCAAGAACAGTAAAAAAGGGCTAACAAGATGTAAGACTATACAGAATTAACAGAAAGAGGGAATGGCAAATAAGAGAGGTGATGCAGTGCATCTGTAAAGCAGTTTCTAGAGCGCATCTGATGACCAGGACTGATGAACTCGATGTAAAATCTTGAGCTGGAGAGAGTGCAGTACAGGTTCCAAAAACCTGTATTAAGTGTAGGTAGAAATATCAAGGAAGTTTGGTTTAGCCTCTTTAATGGGACCTTGCAAAAAGTCTCTCAGATCTATAGACCCAAGAGCAAAGTTCTTACTGAGTCAGGCACTGGCCCCAGGAGATTAGACCAGTGGCTGTCAACCTTCATAGGCTCAAAGCACCCTGCTTTAGACTCAAGACAATCCTCAGAAAGTGCCATCTCTTAGTTTTCACTCATTTTTGACACTTGAAGAACTAATAATGCTTCTGTTGCAGAGCAATGCTCCTGTGTAATGCTTCTGTTGCAGAGCACTCAGACCACAACAGGCCAGCATGTTTTTAACACTGTAGATCAGGGGTGGACAAAAATATGGCCCGTGGGCCGGGTGCGGACCGCCAGGCCATTCCATCTGGCCTGCAGAGCCCCTAAAAAAGGTAGAAAATGTATATGCATCTGCCCCTGCCTGCCCATCACGCGGCCCTTGATGGCTTGCTAAAACTCAGCGAGTGGCCCTCCGCCTGAAATAATTGCCTGCCCCTGCTGCAGATTCTTATTTGAAACCTCTGGGTTTATCTTGTGAATCATGTTTGGACATCTAACCTTGCTAACATTTTATGGCACTCTTGAAAGGATCTCTGGGTAGCATCCTGGTTGAGAATCACTGGATTAGACCCTTAGATCCCTTTATAGTCAATGGGACAAGTAAGGGGCTCTGAAGGGCAATTCAGAGTGGGTGGACACTGAATGGAGAGCTGCCTAGAGATGCTCATTTAGAAAACATCAGGAAACATCAAATTCTGTCTCTCCGAGGCTTAGGTAGCTGACTCTGGGCTGTCCATTAGGTGCATCCATCCACCGAGAATCGAGAACAGAGTCCTCCTTCAAGTGCAGGTGCCTAACTGAAATTATGGTGGTGTTGTCCACTTTTTTGTATCATTGCTTCATGGGAATAAGCAGGAGACCAGGATCCTCAGCCGAGAGGATTCAAATCTGCTTCTCTAGAGAAGACCCGAAACTATCGGGCTACTGAATGAGCAGGAAGGAGATGAAGAATCAGCTCTTGCATTCTTCCACGCTCGTTCTCAGCGACTCCAACTTCCCACTGAAGACCAGTCCAAGCCCTTCACCCCGTTTCCTCTCCCTCGTGCTGTAACATCCTAGCGCACATACTGCTGTTCCATCCCGTATTGCTTCTCCCCTCTTCCCCAACATTTCTCAAGCACAGGTATCATGTTTGATAAAGCTGAATGTAGAACCAACCAGTACTGCAAACTGCCTTTATTAGTCAACTTTCTATAACTAGGGGGTGAACAAAGCCATGTGTTCTTGGTTAGGAGAACTGGCTGGAGGGGATGAAAAGCAAACTGGATCTAAGAGAGTCCGATTTGCTCCAGGAGGAAAGAATTAATATTCAGAATTGCATGTGCAGTTCATAAAAGAAGATAACCTTAACTGTATAATGCTAAGACCAAGGGAAAGATGCAAGATTCAACAGCGCCCACCTTGAGGAAGACCAGCAAGACCAGATATATTTTATATCCCGTGTTCAAATAGTCTGACAAAGCCAGCTTCATGCAACTACTCCATGAATTGTTCAATGCTCAGTTATGCTTCTCCATGTTTCCATTCACATTACAGACCAGTTCCTCTGTGTCTTTTAGAAGAACGAGTATACCCAATCCATCCATGTAGAGTAGCGATGCAGTTATACCAAGCTTATCACCACACTTTTGTTACCTGAACAAATTACACTTGTGCCACACTAAGTTTGTGCACTTGGTTCTTCTGCTTTGAGTTACCTTTCAGATACACAGTCTAACTTTAACCCAGTAGCCTTCATAAAACCTTGGACTGTGGCTATAGATATAGATTCATTTGCTGGTGTCGTCCCACAGATCCTTTTTACGTGTCTGATAACTTCAGCGAGGGCTTCGCTCACAGAGCAGTGGCAGAATTGAACCCTGTCTCAGTATCATCAAGTTCAATACACACATTACCAAAATGACTTTGCTAATAAATGAATGCGTCACTGCTGGTCCCCTCGTCCTCATGCAGGAGGATGACAAAGGTTTCAAAGAAAACATTTAAAAAATGATTTTGCAACTTAAGAAAACATACTTAAGAAAATTACCATTTCCTTTACCACGCAACCGAATTCACTGTATGTTACAGCTTTAAAGCCGAGATCTAAGGTTCAGATCAACTCTTTAATCCTGACTGTGGCTTCGGGTACTTCCTGGTATTTATGAGAAATGCTCCAGGCTTGCAGCTGGGCTTTGAACAAAAAAAAAAAAAAATGAACTTATTTGACTGTGACTAAAGTTCTATAGTATTTTTAAAACAAAGTTAAGCTGTGACATTAATTTAATCCCAAACTAAATGGCATCACTCAACTGCTCTGTATAATTTAGGAATATTTAAAGCAACGGGAAGATAATTAGCTGAATGCAAAGTGAAAAAATGAGCAATAATCAATCTAGGTTGCCTTATCTAAACTCTACAATTGTCATGAAATCCCCTGTTCTGCAATCCTCCCAATTTTTTTGGACTGGTACGAGGTTTTCTGAGCCAAACGCCATCCAATGCCAGTATGAAAGTCAATTAATACAGTCTCTAAAATACCCTTAAAGGTTTTTTCCCAGATTGTTTTTTTTTTTTTTACCACTAACAAGAAGCACAGATGAGCAGAGGCAGGAACACGTTCTGGGGAATACCAAACCCATGAATACACTACCGTTTTAACATTTCTCAGCAGTGCTAGCTTGTGGAGGTTTTGCTTTGGTCCTTTAAAATGTTGCTGGAAAGCCTACGTCAGCTCATTTTGCCTTGGACAGCGGGAACGGATAGCCCAGAGCTCGTAGAAAGTTAGCGCTGTCCGGAGCAAGGAGAAAGAAACAGAAGGAATCAATACGTAGGTACAAGTAGAAGGAGAAGCGGTAGGTTGCGGATAGGTCCCAAAGTCATTATTTCACAAGGTCAGAGGAATCAGGTCACTATCTTGCATAACTGGGACTTTTGGGATGAGGGCAGCAGTGGCGAGATCCATTTCTGAACCGAGAAAATGAGGACTGGGAATACCAATCCTGCTTTCACCGGAGCAAAACTCATTGGTGGCGACTGGAACAGGAGCAAACAAGAAGATTCCCAGAGAGTGGAGAGAAATTATGACTTTTTAAACACTTACAAAAAGAGAAGTTCTGATGAAAGATGGCCTGAAGTAGAAAGCGTCTGATGAAAGAAAGTGAGGACTTACAGGGAGGAAAAAAAAGAGAGACTTGGGAATAAAGAACAGATGGGAAGACTGTAGGGCAGAGGTTCCCCAAAATCTTTCTTATTGCACATCCCCATCCAAATGTACCAGCTGCCCGTGTATCCCTAGCAGCATCAGTTTTAAAATTTAATAGTTTAACCCCTTAAGTGCCAATTATTAATATTATAACGAAAATTAAACCTGCCATTACCCAATTCCTCCCGCGTGCCCCACCCCAGAGATACCAGGAAACCCAATTGTAAAAAAAAAAAAATGCACCGAAATGGGAGACTCGATTTATGTGACAATAATGAATAGCTTTTGGTTACACAGACAACATGCCTGTTGCATTCTGCGCCATGATTTCAAAAACAATTTACCCTTTGCCCCACCCAAGGTGAATATTAAGCCCCAATTTCTGGGATATGTTAACCTTCCTTATTTATAATAAATCACATATGACATGTAAGCT
>JAGPOW010001167.1:18386285-18399972 GCA_030014935.1 Caiman crocodilus | reverse complement strand
GTGTTTCTTGTGTATGTTTTTTAAAACCTTTTGAGGACAAATATTGCTTTGACTTTTTGAAAATTTGGCCCCAAATTGTGTGTGCAAAGTTCTTTTTTAAAAAAAAAAAAAAAAAAAAAAAAAAAAAAAAAAAAAAATCGGTCCATATATATATTTCTGCTTCATCACAGCATCCACCAACCCTGGCAAATGAGATTCCTCCTTTTCTCTTTACTCAGATACCTTAGGGTATCATCCTTTCTGGGGTTAGAGCCAGCAGAGCCATTGAAGCTTGGACTTCAGAACTCTTTGATGCCATTACAAGAACGGGAAGGCAAGACATTCATCTTGTTTGATTGCATTTAAACATCATTTAAACCAATGCATTTAAACATCCTCAAAAAAGGAGCAAATTTTGTCGTTTCTTCAGCGTGTGCCTTCGTGTCACATATTCATTTACCATTCAATATCCCAAAGTGCTGCTAACAACACAAGTTAACAGCTGTCTGCTAGTGCAATTCCTGGCTCCTGCCTCCCCAGGCATCTTTTTCCTGTTTATACTTGAACATCAAATGGGCCTTTGGAAAAATCCCTGATTTTCTTTTGTTCTGTTTTCTTTGTTCTGTTTCCATGCAGTCTTTTCCCCTTTGGAGATGACATGTATGGGAAATGGCTTATTGTAGCAACAGGAGACAGAAGGCAAAAACAATTGCATCATGGGAAAAACAAACATCAAAGCCGAGCACAAGACAAGTAGCTGTGAAACAATTATTTCATGCACAGCATTTTGGTGCATTTAAGTAGAAGACTATCTGGATATTTTGGCTGTGCAATCAGAACGTGAATCTCGCCAAAGCCACCAGTTTCAAAACGGCATTTTCCTCCTCATTTCTACGCAGGATCAGGCGGGACTAAATGTTCCTGGCACCTGTTGCAGCCGGTGAATTGCCACTCCCACATTTCCTGCAACTATTTTATGGAAATTCATTATTCATATCCATTTGCTGGGCTTGGATCAGTAAAAAAAAAAGCGGCCGCATGAACAAGTCCAAAAGCTTGCCCAAGCCAACTTGGCACATCTCATTCATTAAATGCAAACTACCACGTAAAACTTCAACTCCCGACTAAGAATTTGGGGGCAAGTTTCTGATCCGTAGTTTCATACATTTTTTTTTTTTTTTTTAAACCGGATTGCTGTAGGAAAGCATCCCAATTAAGCGCTTCGGCAGGTTTGAATAATTCCCATCTAAGGATAATTAGGATCTTCAGTGAAATGGGGGAATTTAAACATATATAAATATATACACAGACACACAAATTAGCATGGCAAACATTCCTGCTTATTTATTCGTTTAAAAAAAAAAAAAAAACTGCAGCTTTAGCCCTCTGACCTGCTGCAGAACTCTGCAGGCTACAGAGCAATGAAATTTCCCACTGTGGGTAAAGAGCCCACGGCAAGCAGTAATCAGTGCTCTTAAAAAGCAGTGAACATGCCTCGCATAAGTATATGTATTGAGTTTGTTAAATATTTATCCAGATTTATATTTGAGTAATAAAAAAAAAAATTACAAGCTGGAAGCATGGTAACTTGCGTCTAAGTCACACCCCCACTTGGCCTCGACATTTAAGGGCTTTTCTTTTTAACTGAGAAAAGGAACATTTTGTTTCTTAAGCAGGCTGCTGTCCTGTCCTCAGTTATAAATCACAGAATTGAACCGGGCTTCAAGTCAGAATCTGAACAAACAGAAATAAATGCTAATTAACATCTCCTTATGTCATTACGGTACGGCACACACTCATAACAGCTCGGGAGAAGAGGTGGCAAAGGCCATTCGCTGGACAAGGGGACCTGATCCTCCACCTATGGACGTCAACTCCAAGCGGGCAGGTAGAAGCAGGTCCAAGGCCTTGGTCTGTTATAATCTAGGAGTTGAATTACTTCAGGTTTGATCCTGCCCCCATTGAAACCAGCAGAAAAGATCCACTGACTTCATTCAGATCTGACTGCTTGATGCCCGAACTTATGAAACGCTGACTACCTCCTGCAAGGCTGCCCTTCCTTGCTTCCTCATACTGCAGTACAGATGGACATGGATCATGGGCCATTACAGTATTCCCATAGGTTGGAGCCTGATCCTCAAAGCATTTAGGTACCTCTTTACGTATGCAATTCCCTTGAATATCAGCTGGAGTTAGGCACCTAGATTCCTTTGAGGAATCAGGCCATAGTGATATGAAAAGGCATAAAACTCATTACAATAATCTAATCTCAAGGGCCAAATCCAGACACGCAGGCACATATGGTTTGTGGCACCGCAAACTGCACGCATGGCGTGTTAAAATGCGCGTGGTACTTCAGATTTGCAGCACCGGAGCAAAATTTGCCACCAGGATTTCCCAGTAGCAAGAAAAAACCCTGGGAAAAAAAAAAAAAGCGATGCAAAGCATGCCAAAGTGGCACACACCAGAACAAATACAGAGACTCCGCGCCGAGGTAGCCTGCGCCCTGGGCAGCCGCTACCTGGCTGTCTGGGTGGGACATGGTGTGCCTCCAGATGGGGCCGCTTGGCCCCCATCGAATGCAGGTCTGCTTCCTCCCCTGTCTCTGTGAGCCTGAGCACAGAGACTCTGTTGTGGAGCCCCCGGCTTGAGGCACATTGCACCCCTCCTCTCCGCCGCACGTGAAGCAGTAGAAAAATGTGTCCTTCTGCAAAGTGCACAGGCAGACACGTGCACTGTGGCACAAAGCAGCACAAATCTGTGCCGCTACAGTTTGCACTGCTGTCAATGCATGCCCCTGCTCACATGGATGCAGCCAAGGTAGTCAAAGTCTGGTTAGGTTAACTGAGATGTAGAGCTCTATGGTCTATGCTAAAGGAAAAAAAAGAGAGTTGGGCATGGGGACTAGCTCCTATTTAGGATTGCTCACTTCCAAGCCATGAAGTTTAGTAGTTCTGTTGACCGTGGGGAGTCTTAATATCTAGAGTGCAAGCCACCAAGTTTTAATATTAAGACTCCCCATGCTCAACAGAACTACTAGAGTGCATCTCGCTGGGGTTTATGGGGCTAATGGATCAGCAACTAAATAGGCCTTTGTACCTAGAAACAGAGTTCATATGAGCCAATATCTGGCCTACTAAAGAAAGTGTGATGTCTCTGTGGTACAAGGCTTGCTTGCCCCTTGCTTAGTTTGAACTGTGTTAACATTTAATTAGACTAATGTCCAGCTGTTCCTTCCAGGCACTTCTGGGTCCATCTTAATATGAACCACCTGGTGGCAGCACATAATGCAGTGTTGTTTTTATGGGGGCCTCCCAAGACCCCATAAGTGGGTATTTGGAAACAAGACAATCAGTTTAGCTTTTGTACAAGACATCGTTGTATTCCCTTGACACTCGGGGCAAGTGAAATGTTAACCTAGTTAGTGTTTTATTCTCCAAGGTCTTAAAAGTCAAAAGCAATTTTCACATTAAGTATCAAACACTTACAGCCTTGGGTAAGGTGCCTGAGAAGTAATAACTGAAGGAGATAGTGGTGAATGAGAGGGTTACAATAGAAATGCAGAGTCTTCCTTGAGAAGTGCGATTACACGGTATCTGCACAGCAAGAGAACTTTTCAAGAGAAGCATTAGTCCTAGTTGAATTGCACTTGATCATACTCATCCAGGGCTTGTTTTTAGGGATGCGCGTGTGTGCGCAGTGCATAATGCATGATTAACTAGATAATACTGTGTTTGTTCTGACATTCCCCAGGCCAAAGAGGGTCAGCCACTTTTTTGTCACCGTCCCTCACTTCTCAGCAACTGTGCAAGGCACTTTGGATTTATAAGTGTTGAGGGAAGAACCGGGAACATGCATCATCATTTGGCGAGAAGGATGCCAAATGCTAGGGTACTAGAGACTAAAGATTTGGCCTAAACACAACAGGATACAACCTGTGCTCATGTCTCAGAAGCATTTCTAAAGGCTTTTCTTCATACTGAAAATTTAGCAGCATCATTTTACCAAAGTATTTATACTGCCACAATTATAGTTGCAGCTCCCTTTTATTCTAGAAAAACATAACATAAAACAGCAGACTATAACAACCTTGGTAAGTTTTCCCACCACTCGGAGAACCCCTAAGCCACTTTTGAGACTCCTCTATTTTCAAGCTGCTTTAATTTGACTGCTTATCATAGCTCTTGTAGAGCGGTCTGCAGCCCAGACCTGCCCAAGGAGAGGACACTTGCTGTCCATGCCCAGCATGACCCTACATTGGGAGCTACGAGGAGTGGAGGTGCAATGTAAGTGTGAGTTTTCCTAAGGATGCTGTAGCTATGTGAATAAAAGCGCCTCAATTCCAGCAGGAGCTGGGATCTGCCCCAACAAGTATAAAAACACATTCATTTCTACAGCGTCTTGTTTAGATGCTGTTGTCAGTCAGTGGATCTGAAAAGCACATCTTTTGGAGAAAGTACCTAGTCTGAAGTTTTATTTCTTGTTTCACTGCTCCACCTCCTGGTGGAATGATAGCACCATAGTTTTGCAAAACAGAAATAGCAGGTGCGTCTTCAACTCAGGAGCTCTCCTCTTCCCAGTAAACCAATATTATTTTCTCCCTTCTATCATATTGTGCTTTGTTAGCGAGACAAAAAGCAGTTGTTGAAGCAGGCTGTAACACGAAAGCGGTGATCGACCCGTGTCTGTGTTTGTTAAGAACATAATGGTCAGTGATGGTGGCAGACCAGTCTCGTGCGTCACACAGGGGTAGAGCACAGATGCTGAAACTGGGTGAGCAAATTGAGTACGACAAGGAGTTTTTCCTCCGAATTGGGTACAAGGATTTTTTCGTCGCTCTGTCGAAGCCTCCAGCGTTTAAGGTTGATGAAACTCTTGGTTGGAGGCTGTAGCCTGAACTTCTGTGCAGTCGCTACCGATGCACCTTTTCTCCAAGAATGTGTCCAGTCCCTTTTTCAATCTGGATAAACGGTCACCTTCCAGTGGCAGCAGGTCCCACGCTTCAACGTGAAAAAAAAAAAAAAATACACTTCCTTTTGTTCGTTTGAAACTTAGGACCTACCAGTCTCCATGTTGTGACCCCCAGTTTGAGAGTCAGCAAGTCATAAATCCATATTTCCTTTCTTTTTTACTATTTAGTATCCCGTAAATCTTTCTCAGGTCCCCCCTCTGGGTCTGGGACAGACATTGCATAAACCAGTGTGAGCCAAATTAGTTCAGTCTGATATTATCTTCAATCAAGTTTCTCTCAAACCAGTTTCAGCCATTTTCAAACTGGTTTATGTGCACGGTTACAGGTTTGAACCAGTTTCCGAGCTCTTAAACCAGTTTACGTGTAATGCCTGTCCCTAGCCCGGGTGTCTCTTTTCTAAACTGAGCAGGACTTGCCTCTTTAGCCTCCCCTCATAGGGAAACCTCTCGGTACCACTCATTATCACTATTGCCAATTTTTTGGGCCTCCTCTGCGCCCTCCTCATGGTCACCCACGGCTTGCAAAGGTGCAACGTTGAATTCAGGCGCCCGGTTGCATGCGTCCCCATTATTATTTAGGCGTTTTCTTGCCATTTCCCAGTTGGTCTCATAAAAAAGGTATCATTTTGGAACTGAGAGGTCTAGTTTTTGGTATAAAGCTTAAATATTGTGGCACATGATGTTGTGGCTGGGATGCCCCAGGAATGACGTCGGAGGGCAACATCTCTTATTGGGCAATAGAGTTAGACAAGTTTTCAAGCGCCTAAAATGCCATGGGTGGTGACAGGGTATCAATGGCCACAAAAGGTGGTGGTGGCAGCTTGCATTCATTATGCTGTGGGCCATTAGACAAGGCGATTTGGCCCAGGGAGACAAGAGCAGTGATGCACTGAACTAGCCATGAACAGGGACAGGCAGGGCTAAATGCCCAGCTCCCACTTCGGCTCCTTTCGGAGCCTTTCGGCTCTTTCCGGCGGCCGGGCACTTCGCGAGCATTCGGGCCTCACTGACGTCACTCCCGGCGCCTTCGGCTCGGCTCCGCTCCCCTTCAGAACGCTTCGGCGGCCTCCCTCGGGGCTCACGTGACGGCGCGGACCAATCCAGCGCCAGCACGCGCCGCGCTCGCTGGCCCACGAGGCGAGGTGAGGTGACGCGACGCGAGCGGTGTTTTCGCACCCCCTCCCTCCCGCGGCGTATGCGTCCGCTCCGAGGGGGAAAAATATCGCTAGCTACCCCCCACCTCGGTGCTATCCCGCCCGGACCCACGGTACCTCCGGGAGTGGTGAGGACCTTCTCGGAGACGCGGAGCAGGAAAGGCTGAGCGGACTGTCCACCCGGAAGCACCCCGACGAGGGGCGGAGCGACCCCTACTAGGTCCGGCTGTGTGAGGCGGCCTTTAAAAGCCGCGGCGGGGCGGGCTGGCGGGGAGTGGCGGGTGGCGCCTCGGTAGCGGCGGGTGAGAGCTGTTGGGGGAGGGGTGGAGTTGGGTTTTCCTGGCCCTTAACATTTGAAAAAAAAAAAAATTAAATTTAAAAATTGGCGTCATTTAAAGTCAATTTAATTATTAGGCTGGCTTCATTTAAAAAAAATAAACTTGGCTTCATTTAAAGATAATTGAATCAATTTAATTAGTTAGGCTGGCTGCACTTAACAAAAATTTAAATTTAAAACCCGGTTTCATTTAAAGCTGATTTGGTTAAATGTAATTAGCAGGTTGGCTTCATTTAGAAAAAAGATTACATTTAAAAACTGGCTTCGTTTAATTTATGAAGCCGGCTTTAACACGCTGGCGTCTTTTAAATCAATTTTTGAATTTATTTTTTTTTAATTTGGAGCTGATTTGATTAGCGCGGTGGCTTCATTTACAAAACTTAAATTTAAACATTAGCCTCGTGTAAAGCCGGTTTCATTAGCTAAAATCTAATTCGCTTAAAAAGGGCAAACTTTTACATTCTTGCGTTTTCTCACAAGGCAGGAGTGTAAAATAGGGAGGGGGATGGATACGGGGAAGGAGGGAACCCAAGGAGCCCAGGGGGTAAATGACGATGTCCTAAAGCTGTGGATTTTGTCTCCTAGGAAGGACAATGACGGGCAGGGCCCGAGCCCGCGGGAGAGCCCGTGGCCAGGTGCTTCACACGACCTCCCTAGCAGCAGCTGTTGTAAGTGCTGGGTTTTGGATCCAGGGCGAGTGCATTTCAAAGGACAAAGTGAAGTCCTAAGCGGCCCACGAAGTGTTTGGCATCACGTGAAACCCTTTTTCTGGAAAGTGTGGCTGGTGTTGCTGCGGCAGCCTGCTTGGGCGCGTGCCCGTTCTACGTCTTCCTTCACGTGGGATTAGTGCATCACTTCGTCGTGGCTACACCTGGCTGGTTAGCTGGTTTGTCAGCACCGTGTGTCAGCTGGGTCGTCATGTCAGGTTAACAGGGCTGGTTGGGGTTCCCTGAGCTAGTCTCAGGGATGTGTTTTAGAGCTTTTTGCAGACAATAAGACATGCAAAACGCTAGAAGTCTTGGTTCAGAGATGATACCTTTTCTTCAACTAAGAAATTGCAAAAAACAAAAAATTTTGCAAGCTTTCCGGCTGACTTGCCCTTCCTGACGCTCAGGGAAAGTTAAATGTAAAAATGAAGTTTATTTTCTACATATGGGAACTTTTTACCATCTTGAGCTTTTCCTGAGCCTGATGAAGGGTGCGTGAGCCCAAAAGTTTGCAGAAAAGTTTTGCCCCTCTTGCTGGGAGCCTTTGAGCCCAGCTGATTTCCTGTCCCTTGGGCAGGGGCTGGACCCAGTGATCTTCCACGGTCCCTTCCAGCCCTAATGTCTGTGAAATAAAAAAAATATTTTCTTGGAGTTTCTCAGTCGGTCTAATAAAAGGTATCGTGTGAACTGAAACTTTTAGATTTTGCATTTTTTTCTGAGCTAGTCTGGCTTTCTTTGCTGGGTATGGCACTAACCCTGTAATGGCATGCCCTAAAGTAGGGGTCAGCAGGCTATAGCCCACAGGCCAAGCCTGGCCTGTGAAGAAATTGGAGCTGGGATGGTGCGCTGACCCACTGTTGCAGACTGGCTGTCAGATCCAGCCCCATATTTAAAGGCCAGATAATCTCATTGCTTCAGCAGAGGGCTCTAAAGACTGCTTCTATATAGGTTGCAGCCTCTGCTCACCATCTTAGCTGCTCTAAATTACTTCTCTCCACCTGTTTTAGAGGAAGCTGCATGGGGTGGGGAGCAAGAGATCATTCCTTCTGCACAGAGCAGGAACAACTGAGGCACAGCAAGGGATGAGTGGTTTGTGGGGCCAGCCAGGTGCAAGGGGTGGTCTGCAGTAAGGTTAAAGGTTGATAACCCCTGCCCAAAAGTATTGCATTTGAGTGAGGATTACCTATATTTATTGCCATGTCAGACATTTCCTGGGGAAATACTTACGTAGCCACACTTTGGCTTGCATTCAGCACCACTGTTGGGCCCTGTAGTTTAAGTATGCTCACGAGCATTTTTGGATGCACTCAGTGATACTTGCAGTAGAGCTCTGACTTCTTGTAAGCAGTGTGGAGCGTGAGCAAGGCATGTTTTAGGGAAATATCCTACACTAAGAATTTCCTCGTTGCGTCTCTATATTTTGTCGTAATGATCCATTCATGAAGCCATGCCATTCATGTTTTTAATTACTGAATTTAGCACTGTATGGAGCAGGATTCAGTCCTGTCTTGAGGTTCTTTGATTCTTTTAAAGAAGAGCTGGGGAACATCCAGACTCTGGTCTGGACCCAGTCTGCCAGGGACTCCATTTCCCAGCTGTCCCTGCCTGCATGACTTATGCTGGTCTCCATGAAGACCTCAGCCTCAGCAGTGCCCTGGCTCCTTGCAGCAGTGAGTGACAGCCTGTCTGGAGCAGGGCGGAGCCACGATCCCCTGTATGCATGCCCTGCCAGGTGCATGCAGGCTACAGATAGAGGCTCTGAACCAAGCTGTCCCTGTCCCACATTACTGGCAGCTCTGGAGCAGCCCCCTGCACTGCTCTGCAGCACACAGCTGCTGGTGCAGCTGAAGGTCTCCATGGAGACTGACACAAGCCATGCAGGCAGGGGCAGCTGGGAAATGGAGTCCCAAGCCAAGCAGAGGTTCCCTATCCCTGTTTTAAAGAAGGCAGGTAATTCAGTGCCATGTATTCCAAAGTCACCTTTTAGTGAGAACAGTCTTTTTCTCTGCAGTAAACCCCTTTTCCAGTGTAACCTTAAGGTGTGTGAAAGTTGTCTATTACATAAGCAGTTTCTGGAGTATTTCAAGGCACCAAGAGGTTGTATTTCATATGATGCGGTGCCATAATGACAGTTCTGATTTCTCTACCCCCTTTTTTGAACAGATAGAAGGGGAGGCCTTGGTCAGCATGTTAGCAGTTCTAAAAAAGCACTCTACTTGGACATATGGGGCATATCCCCATGAGCAGGAACATGCATCCGCTGGGGACAACTAGCAGCCCAGCCATGCCCCGCTTTTTTTCTGGCATGGATTTTTTTGATAGTGGGACCTACTGGTGTCAGTAAACCCCACTGTGCTGCAAATTAGCTCCACACCGAATACCAGAGCATGTGTGTACTTGTCTAGACTTGCCCACAGAATCGGCATATTTTTTTGTGTAATATTTTTATTGAATAATACAGTGCAGTAGGTCATACTGTATTCAGTGTTTTCTTTCTTAAAGAAACTCATTAGAATTTAGGTATGCTACACGCCATTATACCGGCTAGCAACAGTATGTTTTATGTGATGTCAGTGACTGTTGTCCCTAATTAACATACCTTTCAGGGTCCATCAGGTTTCCAAAGTCAGCAGCTTGGACAACCTAGACTGCAGCTGCAGCCACAGCCACCCCCACCAGCAGAAGGAGAATATGTTGGCCATGGGCATCTGAAAGGGATCCCAGCTGTAGCAGAGCCACCAAGTGAAGCAGGAAGTAAGTGAGCCTTGTTGACTATTGGAACAAATTTTTAAGATTGATTTGATTAATATAACTTAGTAAATCTACTATACTGTCAATTTTCTGGGTGTTCTCCATGAATTTTAGAACTTCAGATATCAGCTGGCTTTCAGGAGCTGTCATTAGGAGAGAGGGGTGGACGGCGTCGAGATTTCCATGATCTTGGAGTAAATACTCGCCAAACCATAGAACATGTTAAAGAATCAAAAACAGGTAGGTTAAAATTATATTACAGCTTTGGCTTGCTTGGCTTTATCTAAACAGCTTCTATAAGATATTGTCAGGGGTGATTTTTATTGCACTAGCACCTCAAGGAACAAGCTGTGGGGCTGTTCCTTGATTGTGGTAGTTGTTGTTAAAGGAGGGAGAAAATGAGGAGAAATAGTGGAGAAGATGGTCATTAATACCCAACTTCTGATTTTTATTTCATTGCGTTGAAAACATTCTGACTTGTTTGGGTATTTCTGACTACTCTGCAATAGAAGAATTGCTGTATTATTTTTCCACACTCAAAAACTAAGTGAAAACTCTGAGCTAGCATTTTGAGGGGTGTCTTGATTTTAAGAAGGTTGAGAACCACTGATTCATTGCTCAGACACTTTTTATAGTGGAACAAGAGAAGAACAAGGGTGGGGGTGGTGAGAGGAGGCAAGGGGAGGGAGTAGGATCCAAACCATGTTTCTGTGTCTTGGTAACTTATGGAAACTTCTGATCAGCAAATTCCTATTTCAGGCAAGGATCACTTAACATTCCTTGTTTACCATTTCATGCAGAAGTTGGAGCCTGGTAACACCACTGATAAAACTAATTTATATTTCACGGTTTGTTTTGACTTGTCTGAACTGTAGTGCCATTTTAAGACTGAGGCCAGGTTGTCACTATTTGGTAAAGAAGCTTCAGCACAGTGACAGACCTAGCTAGCTACACACTTTTCATCTGCAGGAAGGCTTTGATAGAGACTTCTCCACCTGTGACCCTAGTGCTTGGGTACCCATTATCCTGCTCTAAAGCAGCATGTCTCAACCCATGGGTCGCAACCCAAAAGTGGGCCACAAGAATATATGAAAGAGTCATGAGCAAACTTTATACATGGATCAACAAACTTTAAAAATGGATTCTTTTTTAAAGGAGAAAAGTGTGGGAAACCATGGCTTTTCCCTTGCAGACTGCCAGAGTTCCAGCCTGCACGGGGCTGCTTGGGGGGCCCCCCTCTCCCCACACACTGGAAGGCAAGGGGCAGAGAAGGAGCAAGGGGCACTGGGTTAGGACTGGCCATCAATGTTTACAAATGGGTCCTTGTAACAAAAAATGTGGAGAACCACTGCTCCAAAGGAACAAGAAGATATTATTTTGGTTTTCAGATTGTGTAATATACTTGTCAGAATTCTTTCTTACATGTGGCTTTTCCCAAACTGTGCACCTGGAGACATTTTCTGGGATCCATTGGGTTGCCAACAGAGAATAAGCAAGTTGCTCTTAAAAAAAAAAAATTAAAAAAGGATCCCTCTACAGGGAGATTCTTTGAGAATCTTTAAACAAATAGCCATGTCAGGGTTACACAAAGGGGATCTTCTGGTTAAATGATGTTCTTTCTTCTCTGTAAAGAGGAAAAAAGCTTTATGGAGTAAGCATAATCGAGTGTTCTTTGCATCGGAATTACCCACAAAAATGAGGTATGCATAAGGCAGTGTTAACTGTTTCCTGGCTGCAGCAATGGTCCAGGCTTCCCCACTGAAAACTGATTGGAGAAGGTTTGTATAATGGCGGAAACCTAGAAGCTGGACTGCTGTTAAAACTGTGCAGTGTTATTTAGTAAAGATTTTTCTCAAAATGCAAGAATGTAAAATAGGATATGGTATACAGAGGAAATGGGGCTTGCCCTTGTAAGTATAAAGGGATACTAAATAGAGTTGAAGTATAACTTAAACTGATGGACAGTCAAATTACTTCACAAAATGTATAACAAATCTGAAGTAATGAGTGCCACGATATGTTAATTTAACCCAGTGAACCTAAGATGCTGAAAATAATTTCTTAAGTTGTATGGCTGTTACCGATAAGATGGTCAGGACTGGAAACTCTGGTATTTCACGTTGGTTTATTCCAACAACGAAACTTTCTGGAGTAAGGAATGACCTTTGTCAGTGGGCATGTTTTTCAGTAGTTCACAGAAAAACTCTTAACACCTGGTACTATCTGTTTTTGGGGACAGCATGCTGGCTGAGCTGAGTGGTTACTGCGTATGGCAGTTCTGCTAGGTGAAGGGTTGATAGAATTTTGCTGTGTGTACCTAAGAGAGGATTTTCGTCTTCAGTCTGCAGTGTTGAGACAGTTGCATAAAATTTGCTGTTGTTGAGTATTGGGCTGGGTTTTAAGTTCACTGCTTGAAAAGGCAGAATTGTTGAAACACTATTTAAAACTAAATACTAGTTTTAAAGCGAACTAAATATCTTTGTTTATCACATTCAGGTACTTCAGGTGCTATCATAAAATTAAGTACAAACCACTTCCGGTTGACCTCTCGTCCCCAGTGGGCCTTATATCAGTACCATATTAACTACAATCCTCAGATGGAAGCGCGACGTCTCCGCTCAGCTTTACTGTTTCAGCATGAAGAACTAATTGGAAGAACGCGTGTGTTTGATGGAACAACATTATTCTTACCAAAAAAATTAGAAAACAAGGTGTGAAATGAGAAATAATGTTGGATTCTGTTTTGAGTTCAGTTCTTTCTTTACCTTTTATGACTTTTTGTCTGGTGAGACTGTTAAAGTATGAATAGAATGGGTGTGTCTGCAACATTTTAAATGGGTTGAGTTTGCCAGTGAATTCTTGCTAACTTGCAGTATAATATCTTGGCAAATGAATAAAATTCAAATGGTAATCCACACTTGAATTCTTCAGGTTAAAATCATTTTTCCTGCAAAAATGAGGATAGTGAAATTACAAGAAACTGTATGGATGAGGAAACTTGTTTCCTTGGATTTTTAACTTGGTGTCTGACAATTGAAACAGTGGGTTGCTTTATTAAAAGGATGTTGTAGATAACGCCGTGTGCTAGATATGGTTGTGCGAATCTTCCACCAGAGCAAGATGGATGGGGAAGAGCAAAATTAGATGTGTGGGAGGAAATGAATCAGGATGAGCATTTTGCCATATCAAACTTTAGTCATAGCAGACTAATTACAACTGCCTTTTGTCTGAGTTTGGACTTCCTGCGCAGTTGTATTACAATCTTGAGCCTGTCAAAGTAGCCTGGGGTAAAGCATTGAAATAAATAATAGGATCAGCAAAACATCTTAAACTGGTTTGAAAATACCAGCCTTGGCATATGTTTACATAACACAATTTATGTCCCTGTCCCTTCAGGTTACTGAGGTGTGTAGTCAGACCAGGAATGGAGAGACCGTGAAGATTACTATCACTTTAACCAGTGAGCTGCCACCTACTTCACCTACCTGCCTACAGTTTTACAACATTATTTTCAGGAGGTTTGTTTTCTATATAGGGTACTTGTAACTGTTCTATAAAAAAAAAAAAAAAAAAAGCAAAACAGTGTGACACAAGTCTTTCTTTTCCACAAGATCAATTGTTTTGTCTTTATGGTGTGTTTATTAAATTTGCTATATATTTTTATGGCAGCTGAAGGAAAATAGCCATACAGGGTATCTGGTCATAGTCAACTACAGTTCACTGTGCAGTTGGATACATCTGTCATGAGCATACCATTTTGGAAATACACTGTTGTGTCTAGCAAGACT
>JAGPOW010001167.1:18362551-18385886 GCA_030014935.1 Caiman crocodilus | reverse complement strand
TGTTGCCTCAGATTTTTTTCATTTTACGGGTACCATTAAATACTCTTTGATTTGACACTGTTTTTGTCATGAAGGCACAGGAAGCAATGCAGAAACAAACTGGCATGCTGCTTTCCTAGGCACAGACTTTCTGCTTGTCTTGGTGACAGGCTTTTAGTTTCATCCAAAGAGACCTGCTGAAGCTGTTGCCAATCGGCACATGTTTTAGCCTATAAACTGAAGGTGACTTGTGGCAAGATCACCTGAAAAGAACTGAATGAATAAGTGCCATGTCATCTATTCAGAATTTTGCTTAAAGTTGGACTGAAACCAAATTAACTTTTAGCTAAATGTAACAAAAGCAAGATATGTAACTTTTCAGGTTGGAAAAGCTTGGAAGTTTTCAGGATTCATGTCAGCTTTCTAACAGCTAAGCAAGTCTCTTCCCTTGACTTGTTCTGCTTACAAAAGTGAATCGCTTCATGCTAGATTATTTAATATACATGTAGATAATGTTGTAGCTGTTTTGAGGAACAAAACAGTACTGTTATTTGTCACTCACTCTAATCTTTTTATTTTCTTTTTAGACTTTTGAAGATGATGAACTTGCAGCAAATTGGACGTAATTATTACAACCCAAATGACCCAATCAGCATCCCTAATCACAGGTTTGGAAAATGGACTCCTGTATTTGCAAAGGAGAAACAATTTTTTGATACGATGACACAAATTTATCTCGTATCAAAACAAAACTTTAAGTCTAAAAAAGGATGAGATTAAAGATTAAAAAGGATTAAAGGATGAGATTAAAGATTGCTCTTTAAAAGGATGAGATTTTTGCACGTGCCTAACTAGTGGTTCTGTCTTTGTGTAGAATAGTAATGAAAATCTGAGCTAATCTAAATTGGGTATTATGAATTCTATTGAAGGAATAGAAGCAAGCAGAGGAACACCCTTGTCCAAAGATTTCTAAAGCTTATTTTCAACTGAAATGGAGTGCTTTAAGTTGTTGCTTAAAAGCATCTAAATAAGCAGTGAAAGGTTGCCAACATACAACTGTACTTTGATTCTGCATGCACACACAGGCACACCCAATGGTCTGATACTTTTTAAAGGATTTGTTTCAGATTAGTGGATGAGTTTGTAGTCTTGGTTAAACATTAAGGCAATCTTCTGTTTTGCTTATATTGCTGCTTCACTAAATTAGTCGTACTGTGCCTTAAGTTGATTATAGGTACCTGCGTGAAAACATCTAAAGATGACTAAAGCATTGGAAGCTGAAGGAATATGGAGTATTTGTGGCTTAATAAATGTATGGTTTCCCAGTTGCTGGGGGAGGTGAAAGGAAGAATATTAAATGAAGAACAATGATGTTTTAAAGGTATACTTAGGTGCTTGTGTTCTCTTCTGACAGGGTAATCATCTGGCCAGGTTTCACTACTTCTATTCTTCAGTATGAGACGAGCATCATGTTATGTACAGATGTGAGCCATAAGGTTCTCCGGAGTGAAACTGTGTTGGATTTCATGTACAATGTGTATAGTCAGGTTGAAGAACAAAGATTTAGAGATATCTGTGCTAAAGAACTCATAGGTCTAATTGTTCTTACAAAGTAAGCTACTTTTTTTTTTTTTCCCCCCAAGTATAAATGATAATATTAAACTATGACCCATGTTACTATATGAAGGAGCAGACTTCAAAAGGTGTGCAAGTATCCTGGAAAATCTGGACCTTAATTCCAAGAATTTACGTTGCAACAGGTGCTTCTTTCAATTTTTCTGAATACAGGAAGCTTACAAAGTAGGCAGTGACTATTTAACTCTGACTTGGGCTTGGAAGTTTTTAGGGTTCATGTCAGCTTTCTGGCAACAAAGCAAGTCTCTTTCCTTGTCTTGTTCTGCTTATGAAACTGAATCACTTCATGTTAGATTATAATATATATAACTGTATTCACTTGTAGCTCAAACAGGTGATTTAAGGTGTTATCTTATTTACATGAAAAGAAACCACCCTTACTATATTAGCTAAACTTTTTTTTTTTTTTTTTTTTTAACACTTCAGAGCCCAAGAATGGATGTAGACTTGCTGAAGGACTTTTAACTTCCATCTAGATACTATCTTATATATAAATAACTTCCTTATACTCTGCTTAATGATTTCGGATCCTTCTAGGCCTTAGTGTGACAAAAGGGCTAGTACTGAATTGTGTGGTTATAGATAGTCCTGTAGGCTGCTGCTGCTGCTGCTCTGCTCCTATACCCCTTTTTCTCTGTAATAACTACTTTTGTGCTGCGACATGCATATTTTGAGGCACACAACAAAACGTGAAAGCAAAAAATCTGTAATCTGGGTATGCTAAGGGTTAGACCAAAGTGATAGTACAAACTGAAATAAACCGAGTGGATATAGACCTTTTTTTCTTTTTATGCATTTTAAAATTAATTCTATGTCCATGCTAATACAGGAAGTGAATCTAAAACCAGCCATTATAGTTTGAATGTGGAAGTTGATTTAGTCAGCATAAATAAAAATCTCAACTGTTTGAGATTACTTCATGCTTTTCTTTAACTTTTCTGCATTTCCTGCTGTCCTATATTTCACACGCCCATAAAGAACTCACGAGATAACTAGTTGACTGCCGGTCAGGAATGATGGGGGTGGAGGGTGGGGACAGAGCACCCACCATCCCGCACCACTGCAGTTTCCTGGGGTGGGGAGGGGCAGGGAAAGCTTGCCCCACCTTACCCTCTGTCTTGCTCAAACAGCACCTCATGCCACCACCGTCTGCAGGGAGCAGGGGTGAGGTCGGTGTCCCCCACTCCATCCTCTCTGTCCTCAGTGTCATGGCAGTGCTCTGCCACGCCACACTGCACTGCCACCTCCTGTCCGGAACGCTTTTGGAGCACTGTTTCAGAGAACCGATCAGAGTGCAAATAAGGTGTTACGGATGAATGGACAGGCAGACTAGGGCTTTTATAATAGTAGAATATGTAAGACAGGGTTTTTAAAAATTTCATCCTTTTTTAGATACAACAACAAAACTTACCGAGTTGATGACATTGACTGGGATGCCAATCCAAGATGCACTTTTAAGAAAGCAGATGGATCTGAAATCAGCTATATAGACTATTACAGAATGGTATGACACAACTAAAAATTCCAAAAATATTTGTTTTATGCTTTATACTAGACTCTGAAGCAAGTACTTCATAAACAAATAGCACTTGAATATTCAGGAAATGATGCATAGTTTCTCCCCTGGGGGGGGAGAGAATTTGATTTATAGCCATCTTTTAGAGGATGCTGAAGACTCAAAGACTTTTTTTAGATGCCAGTATTTCTAGTAGTATCCTGAATGTACATTTCAAGGTCCTTATTAATAATTTCAGCAAAATGTATCTAGGACACTGTATCTTGGCTTACTAAATGGATGCTGCTGGATATGCTACCCCCCACCCTTTGATCCAGCATTTTATAAACTTTCTTTTATGTCCCTTCTTCCTTCTCCCCCCCCCCCCCCAAAAAAAATTAGGAAAGAAAACTGTGACATTTTTGTCAATACCAATAGTGCTGGCAAATGACTGATGTAGGGGACACAGATAAGTGGTAATGCCCCCAGAGCTACAGTTAGCCTATCCCAGAGACTCCCAAAGCATGAGTGCAAGCACTCCTTCCTTTACCCACTGCGAGAGTAAGCTGGCCTGGGTGCTTACTTCCACCTTTCATCAGAGCAACATCCCTTCACAAGCCATTGTGACTTCACATGCACTTGTGAACTGGTTCCCTATCAGTGACATTAAGGGAACCATTTAATTAACTGGGTCTGAAGCCAGTTACTCAGTTGTTTTGTGTGGTTTTTTTGAATTCACACACTGCAAGTCACAATTGTACTTACTCAAAGCATAAACTTTATAGCAGTAATGCTGGTTGCAACAACAGCCCACTGGTCACTTGCAGGTTTCCTTCTAGATTGAAATGTACCAATCAACTTGCCCAAAACATCAGTGAGAACATGTCTCAACTTGCTGGGGCCTATTACATGTATATGATGCAGTTGCAGTTTGTTAGATTTTCTGTGTTCCATGGAAGGGTGGTGACATTGGTACACTGGTCCTATGGACGCCACAAATTTGTTGGCCAGTTGTTTGGTTTAGAACTATGGAAGGATTCTGTACATGTGCAGTGGACATTTCTTGCCACAGCAGCCTACCAATGTGCTAATGATCGTTTCCACACGCAAGGAGAGCTGTTCTACGAAGCTTACCTTCTCTCTTAGTGAAGGAATCTTGATTACATCTACCCTTCTTGCCCTTGGCCATCAAGGGAACTGTAGTTATGCTGTAGGGATGCTGACGGCGTTAGTCAAAAGAATTCATACGCATGGGAACCATGCATCCCAAAATTAAATACACTTGAACAGTATACATCTATAAACTACTTGGTGTAAGAGCAATGTTTTTCTTTTAACGGTAGGAAAAACAATACAGTTTTGTCATTTACCCGTGTTATTGACTCTTGAGTAAATAAACAGCATTTTGCTTATCCTAGTGGAATATGAGAAGCCTATTATTTTGAGGCTTAAAAATGCATAATATCAGCAGAAAATGCAAGATTAATGTCTTCTTCCTGATCTCAGATTGGGTAAAAACGCTTGATACCGAGGTAACAAGCTCTTTTCTATTCATGGGGAACTAAAGTACTAAGCATGATTACTGTCTGCTTGCACAAGATAGGCCTTCCAGTTATAAATTAGGTTTAATGGTTGATGAGGGGATAAACAAATGCTTAGAGAGCAAAGGGTAAGAAAGTGTGGAAGAAATTCATGCTGAACTGCCAGTTTTATTCTTTATGCTGATACACTAAAGTGCACTGTGCATTTTTTATGCAGCAATATAACCAAGAAATCTCTGACTTGAACCAGCCAGTTTTGGTCAGTCAGACAAAGAGGAAGAGGGGGCCAGGAGGTGTAATGCCAGGGCCTGCAGTACTTATTCCTGAGCTGTGCTACCTTACAGGTATTGTATCTGTAGTTATTCACACAGAACCATCTACTGTGTATGTTGTATACTTCGGAATAGTCGCAACTTTGACAGATTTGCTAACTGGGAATACTTGCTTGTATAAACAAGTTTGGAAAGGATACCTGCAAGTGCTGTAACTAGACGTGTACACACATGAAAATTTAGCTAAAAATATGCAATACTTCAAAAAAAAATTTTCCCCTTTTGATTACTCCTTTCCCTCCCTAAATGTTTCCCCTCGTCCCTTCTTTCAATATTTCCTGGAAGGCAGCTTGTATTTCTTGTTTTCCTTCCTCACTGAAGGAAGAGAGAGCTCAGATTTTCCTTATCACTGCAGCAGGAGCCATAATGGCCTCGTAGATAAGGCTAACTAGTTTGGCACAGACCGCGAGAGGGTGTCCCTTAGTTGCATGCAGCTGTCTACATAAGGATCTCGAGAGCTGAACAGTCTTTTTGCTACTTCTGAAACCCCCCACACTTGGAGTGTGGTGAGGTAGAACAGAGTTGAAAACACAGACTAATGACACTACAGGTCACAAGCTTGCTTTCCTTTTCCTAGTCCATCTGATAAGAGCCTAAGAATGATGGCAGGGCCTAAAAAAACCTAACTACCAGTCTACTTAAAAACACCCTTGTGGCTAAGGCTGAAAGGTCCGGAGACTATGAGGATTGCAGGAACTGTTTAAGCCAAAGGTGGTACTGGAACTGAGAAGTGACAATCATGTACCAGGCTTCTATGTCTGTGCAGAGCATGAAGAAGAGCTGAGTGTGGCATTTATGGCATAGGGACTGCCAAGCCAAAAAGCTGCTGAGCTTGAGTGTAAGGCCTGTGTGCACTCCACCCTACAATATTGATAAGCTAAGGGGAAAAGTTATCAATGTCTGTTGTACTGTACCGGAACTGGCACAATGTACAATAGGCAATATGTTGTTAAAAAAATCTTACAACTAATAGCTATTCCCTGACTGTAAAAAAAAAAAAAATTGCTGTTTGCAGGGTTAACTGATAAGATGCGTAGTGATTTTAATGTGATGAAAGACTTGTCTCTTCATACAAGACTGACACCGGAGAGAAGAGAGCGTGAAGTTGGAAGACTTATTAACTACATTCAACAGTATGTTATTCAGAACTTATACTACTTTTTAACAAAAGTTTTTTTTTTTTTAATTCATGTTTTTTGTAACCACTGAATGTTCTTAAATTGTTGCCTTTTGTGGTTCTGCCTTAATTTATTCTTCTCAAACGCAGTCTACATCTAAGTCAGAATGCATAAACTCTGGGTGATATGTGATTGATTTTTAACTGTTATGGCTTACTTTTAAATTTACACAGGGATGACAGTGTTCAGAAGGAACTTCGTGACTGGGGTTTAAGCTTTGATTCCCGTTTACTATCTTTTACTGGAAGAGTAATTCAAGCCGAAAAGATCCATCAAGCAGGGAGAGTGGTAAGTGGATAATTTTAATTCGTCTCTCAAACCAAGATACTTATTGGTTGGGGTACTTATCAACTGGACTTTTTTTTCTTAAACTGACAGTTCAACACAATCACTTGTCTGAGAGTATTGTGTTTTACATGGTATTTTTGAAAAATCCCATTAAAAATTTACAGAACATTTCCCTGGCCTCCTGTTCCATAAAAGTAAATGCCATGGCAAGGGAGAAACTGAGCCAACTGGAAAAATAATGCTCAAGTAATTTTACAGGTTGTTGTAACTAATTGATAACCCTTTTCATCTGGCAACTGTTCCAAATTATTCCACTTTAGTGGACAGGAATTACCATTGTAATTGTCTCTGAACCTCCAAAAAGGATACAGCCCATGTTGGGTTCTGCAGCAAGTATTACTCAACCTTCTTGGACTTTTCATGTGTCCTGTTCTATATCATTTGCTTTAAATAAATTCGTAATGCATTTGTCCCAAGTTACTTTTATTTCTCATCTATAATACCACTGCAGATGCTTAATTGTTTGGGTTTTTTTCAACACTGATGCTTGTTCCTGGAGATCACTTGGAGCCTGTTACTTCCACTGAGACTACCCACATGCCCATAATTAAGCAGGTGCAAAGCAATTGAGTGTATATCCAAAAGCTGTTTGCTACTATGGCAAGGAGGACTGTAATATGGTTTTACTAAGTTCATTTTTAATGGATCAGTTCTCGCCCAACTGTTTGATTTGGATCAGAAATCTAAATAAATGCAGTTTTTAGGTATAGAATTTAATACATTAAGGAATAAGGTTGATACACACACCAGAAATATCTGAAATATTTTGTGTATTTGAAAACATACGTTATGAACAAAAAATTGTCACCTGTTAAAGTATACATTCTTTAGCAGGAATTGCATGTCATTGCTGTTGAAGTATACAAAGGAAACCAGATTCGCTGTGTATAAGTTGACTTCCGAAGAAAACCCAGGCTTTTTAAATACCTCCAATGTTTCTCTTTGAAGACTCCAATATTGTGGTATTGAAGGCTTTTAAATTAAATGCTGAACCAAAAATGATTTTCAAGGTTCCAGTTTCTTGGTTCTGTTTTTATTAATTCATTAATAATGAATTAATAATTATTCATTAATAATTAATTAATTTTATTAATAGGAGTAATGTATCCTTGCTGGGAAAAGGACCTGGCTTCCAGTGTGTGTAGCTTTTCACGGAAACAATAACATCCTGTATCGATGGGTCTTGTGAGAAAAGAGGAATAGCTTCCTCTTGCCCCTTCTCTTTTTCAGCATGACCAGCCACGAGTCTTAGATCTAGCTAAAACCCCTGGCTTGCATTAAACTGTTGGACTTGCAGGAGCCTAATCTGTAGGCTAGGCTACATAATCCCATTAACTACTGAAGGACATTCTGCTAGTGCCCATCCCATTCTGCTAGTGACTTTTTCTTCTCCACCCATTCAAAAGAGGTGTGGTTGGAAACTCCAGAAAATTTTCTCTTGACTTTCAAAGAATACCTCTATTTTTAAAAAAAAAAAAAAAAAAAAAGGTTTGGAAGCTAAATATTTGCTGGTTGTAAAAGGTAATTGAGTTTTAATTTTGTTTTTAGTTGTAGAGTATGTATACCAGAAAATGTCCTTATGAATTACTAAAAAGGTTCAAGTTCTACTTTCTAATATCCATCTCATCAGATACAAATTAGAATACCATGGAAAGATTGACTTGTAAAACAGAATATGTTTTTTATTCTCATTGGTAAACTTGATGAAACTAAATACTTCAGCATTGTAGCAGAGCTTTTAAACTAAAATATAATGCAGCTTGTAGCAAGAATGTTGCTGCAGAACTCAAATAGCATATTTTAAAAATGACAAGATGAGTAAAGATGGCATAAACTGATTTGGAGGAAAAAATCCTTTCCCATCTGAAGCTACTGCGGCAGGGGCAGATGCTGCTGCTGCTGCTGCTGCTGCTGCTGCTGCTGCTGCTGCTGCTGCTGCTGCTGCTGCTGCTGCTGCTGCTGCAGTCTGAAATGCCTGGAGAAGCAGAATTTGTGGCTGGAATTACACCGTAGATAACATGCTTGCTTTTATTTGTTTGCAGTTTGAATACAACCCTCAATTTGCAGACTGGTCAAAAGAAACTAGAGGCGCCCCCTTAATAAGTGTAAAGCCACTGGACAAGTGGTTACTAGTATATACACGGCGCAACTATGATGCAGCCAATGCACTTGTTCAGAATCTTTTCAAAGTCACTCCATCCATGGGCATACAAATGAACAAAGCAGTCATGTAAGTGTTTTTAGAAATGTGCTAGTTATCTTGCTTAGACATTCTTTGTAGTGGCTTAGGTAAATGTCTAAGTCAGGGGTCAGCTACATTTTTGGGCAGAGTGCCAAAAAACACCCACAACCTCAATTTGAAAGATGTTGGTGTGCTGGGGCGGACAGCAGGGGAGCCACGAGGGACCTGATCCTTGTTATGGCAGCGTAGCCACGGCCCTTTCCCCGAGGCACGTGTGCCAAGCAAAATGCCTTCGCATGGGATGCTGTGGCATGGGTGTTGGGGATTGCTCACCCCTGGTGTAAGTACGTGTGCTGAAAGGGAGGAGATAATAGTGTAAGTAGGACAAAAGTACTGAAAATCTAAACACTTCAGATTTTGGAGTTATTGTGTTAATCTGTGGAAGCTTTTAAATGGGATTAGAGAAAGGGACTTGATAAGAAGGGTCCAGCTAGGTGCCAAAAGCCTCTCGAGTTTATGATGCCCTTCCTGTAAGAGGGTGGAGCAACAACATGTATTATCATTTTCCCTTCCTGGTATGTAGCCAGTCACTCTGGCAAACTTTGTTATTTTTCCTTCCTTGTTGTTGGAAGGTTGTAAATCAGGTTTGTTTCTTTTTGTGTCTAGATACGTTGACCACTTTAGTTCAGTGCCAATGCAGAATATTTTAACAGAACCATAAGTGTGAAAATGTATGTAACATTTATCTTGATGGAAAGGGTATCTTATGGTGCTACTGATCTTTTGTAGCTATTATGATTGAGTTCTAGCACCATTTATTTATTTACTTGTTTATGTCCCTTTTTTAGGATTGAAGTAGAAGATAGAACAGAAGCTTACTTGAGGGCTTTGAAACAAAAAGTTACTTCTGACATACAGATAGTATGTATACTGGTCCATAATTTCAAAGCATGTCACCTAATTCTTTTGGCCACATTAATAATAATTTATTGGGAGTCTGGTGATACTTGGGCGATCAGGCAATTAGAAAGCTTTCTGTTTAACCTTATACTAAAATGTGGGATTGTTTTATATCCTTTTTCCTTGAAAATCAAATGGGTCTGGCTCTTAAAGCATCAAGACTCAAACTGTCTAAATTGCTGGGGGGAGGGTATAGCAGGGAGCTGTAATGATATAAAACAAATCTTTCCAATAAATCCAGTTCTCCTGGAATTTGGTTTTGAAAACCACTTATTTAAATTTTTTTTTAAGGTAGTTTGCCTTTTGTCCAGTAATCGCAAAGATAAGTATGATGCTATCAAGAAGTACTTGTGCACGGATTGTCCCACTCCAAGTCAATGTGTGATAGCTCGCACATTAAGCAAGCCACAGACTATAATGGCCATAGCAACAAAAATTGCATTACAAATGAACTGCAAGATGGGTGGAGAGCTCTGGAGTGTTGAAATTCCAGTAAGTAACTGGCTTCTTCTGTATAAATTGAGTCTTATTTAATAGTTTAGCTATGAGGAGTTAAAGCTTTCACACCAGTGTTTTTTCCCCTATTGGTTGGCTGGAGGATATCTTGCCCACTACATTCTGGGTCAAAAAAACCCCTCAATTATATGTGAAAACTCAACAATTTTTATCTGTGTGGATAGATGGCAAAATAGCTGACAACACTTTAGGGGGAAATAAAAGTTAGAGATAATTGCATAAATTAAGAATTTAGTGCAGTTAGACAGTGAGTAGTTTAGCCTGTGTGGCTGGTTCTATAATAAAACCCTGGTTTGCTTTAGTTTAACTATGGGTGTTTACACTTACTGTGGGGCTGTTTTTAATCTAATTAAGGTGCCCATAGTATCTCGTGTATCAGCATCCTTGCACTTCAAAATGGCAACAGGGGTGCTTTATCAAACCATCTTTTGAAAAGTCCCCTTGCCCCCATGTTGAAGCACAGGAACGCTATGATGCACAAAACGCAGCGGCTGGCTAGAGCACAGTAATTATCACGCTCCCACAGACTCGACTTCATTGAGTCCTAGATTCATAGATGCTAGGGTCGGAAGGGACCTCAATAGATCATCGAGGCCGACCCCCTGCATAGGCAGGAAAGAGTGCTGGGTCTAGATGACCCCAGGTAGCTGCCTATCTAACCTCCTCTTGAAGATGCCCAGGGTAGGGGGGAGCACCACCTCCCTTGGGAGCCTGTTCCAGACTTTGGCCACTCTAGACATTAGGAAGAACTTCTTCATAGTTAGTCTAAATCTGCTAGTCTAAAATGAGCTGATTAATCAAGTCTGCTCTGACGTGCTATAATTGCAGTATGAAGATATCAGAGGTGCTCATAGCATGTTTTTCACTTTCTTTTTAAGCTGAAACAACTCATGATTGTGGGGATTGACTGTTACCATGATAATACAGCTGGGCGGAGGTCAGTTGCAGGATTTGTTGCTAGCCTGAATCAGGGAATGACACGGTAAGGTATTTCCTGTTTCTAAAGACAAATTGACCAGAATTGCAATAGATATCAGTTATGGGCAATCCATTTAAAATATTCCTGTCTAAATTAGTCCAAACTGCATATTTGAGGTTCTTAATGAAGAAATTGAGTCGGCTAACTAAGGAACAGTACATTGTTCTTCAAGCTTAAGATGATGCACTGATTGAACAAGGGCTGCCAAAAATTCCTTGGGAAGTAGCATGTAAAGAGAGTCCTTTATAAAAGAAGATGCACTGCTTTGCTGAGCGTAGTGTAGGGACATGTGTGCTTTGTTTACTGTGGCTGTTCTCTGCATGTTACTTTTTTTTTCCCCTGCTTGTAAATAACATACATTTTGCTACTTGATTTTGCTTATTGAATGACATGAATTGAGCCTTTCTTTGCTGCTTGCATATAAGTGAGGAGCAAAGAAAGCAACAATATTTGGAGATGTGAAACGGGGAAAGTTTCCAAAACACATGTTGGAAACAAAAATAAATAGCTCTCCACTGAGAATCTTTTTCAGATCATCACTATTGTTTGGGGAGTAAGAGGAAGTGAATGTATTCCTTGGTGCCTTCTATGCCTTGCTGAGGAGATACGGGAGATTCATTCCACCCTTCCTCCTTCCATCTGTTCCTCTCAAGTGCTTCCACTGAAGACTGAGCTCTTTTTGATGACTTGTCCCCATTGCAGGCTACAGACCTTCACGAATGTCCTGACTTCCAATTTCAAGCTTCTTTAGACAAGAAGTTGAATCAGGAACATATGCTCAGTCTCCTGTCTGTATTTTGGGTTCATTGTTCTGATAATATTCCTCAGCCTTCCTCCAGGGAAAGCCAAAGGCATGCCAATGTACTTAACTGTAATGATAGTTTCTAGATGTCTCCTAGGAGTAGGGCTTGCCAGGGGCTATTCTGATACGGGAAGGAAAGGCTAATATAACTGTACAGTCATTGTTTTACCTCTGCCTTGTTAACTGACTAAAATGTCTAAACCACTGATTCTCTGCTAAGGTGATATAAAATCCTTTTAAGTATGCCACGCAATACTATCCCTGTTAGGTATGCAAACATATGAACTTATTGCAGTTTTTCCTAGTTCTTTGCAATGGAAGAACTGCTGTCTCATTTTTTCCATGGTCAAAAAATGAGCGAAAACTAAGAGCGGGCATTTTCTGGGGTATGACCATGACTCTAAGGAGAGGTGCCTTGAGTCTAAAATGGTTGAGAACTACCATTCCAAACTGAGATCAAGCCATGGCCCCTTTACATAACTTAACCTCTTTCCAGATTTCAGGATCTGCAAGAGGAGATCTTGTGGTGCCAAGGTATTTATCTTCATAGGTTGGCTGGCAAAGTCAAAGACAATTTTTTTTTTCCATGGTTACCTTCTAGAACAGTGGTTCCCAGCCTCTTCTTTTTTTTCCATGCCCTGCTCCTGAGAGCAGAGTGCGGTAGCAGCCGGAGGGTGGGGGACCTCCCAGCATGCAGCGTGGCTCGTCTTTTCTGTGCAGCACTGCCAACATTGCCCTGCGATCCTCATTTGGATCGTGATCTGGGAACCACTGTTCTAGAAGGCATAGAAGGAGAGAATAATTGTTCAGTAAGCATTTTAGAAACCTCACGCCCGCAGTTGTAACCTGCCATCGCACATTCGAACCAGTAAGAAGGATCATCAAGCAGTTACAGCCATATGTGATAAGGGTATTGAAAGAATATCCACAGCTTTCCTCTCAGCCCCACCCCTGCTCTTGGGTTTCAGACTTCTACCTTAAACTCGTCCAGCTCATCAGTAGCAAACTCCAAGCTGATCAGCAGGTACCAAATGCATTACGACTGTGCTTTTAACAAAAAAGTATAAAATCTGTTAAGAAATCTCTACTGCCACAGCAATCAACAATCCCTACATTAAAACCGTCCGAATCTACAGATCCTACACATCTGTCCCAGAAAGTGGTATTCCTCATCCAGTGCACCAGATGCCTTCATGGAAACTATGGGTGGAACTAGACCAAAATGATTTATGCCTTTGGACCAGGGGGTATTGCTTTTGTGTCCTGAAGACTGGCTGAGGGGCTCCCAAGGGAGTAAAGCCAGACAGCAAGGCTGCAAGCTGTCAAGCTCACTTACCGACTACTGTTTGGACAGTCTAAAGGACTTCAAAGAAGCAGCAGGCATGCCAGCCTGCTTATATAACTTTTACATCTTCTGACAAATGAGGCATTCTTTTATATTTAAATAGAATTTTTGTTTTCCCCGGTCCTCAAACAGGTGGTTTTCACGCTGTATCTTACAAGATCGTGGACAAGAACTTGTGGATGAGCTCAAGGTCTGTTTACAAGGTAAAAGCTCCTTCTATCTTAATAGCCACTGGGTGGCACTTGTCCATTGTCAGAACAGTTCTTAAAAAGGAAACAAATGCCATATTTAACTTGGTGAAAAAAGGGATCGCCTGTTTCAGCTGCAAGTGTTAGTGATCACGAGCTTGTTTGCCTGTTCTACTGCTACTTGGTTTTAACTGCTACCTTGTCAGTCACCTTTGTATGCCCATTGTAAAATATATATTTTTAGAGTTACATGTTTAAAAGAAAAATACTAAAGCTATTTCTCTTTGTGGTGAACAAATTTCTAATGTATTTTTTAGCAAGCTCAAAAATGAGGAAACTTCTAATAGTGGAGGGGGAGATGTAAAGATAAGACACTTCTGTAAAGGTTTTGAATATCAAATGAAGTTATTTTCCAATTAAGTATTATGCTACTTATTGGCGATGCTAGCCTAAGTCTCAACATTACTGAAAATTGGATCGTTCATTGAGAATCGGGTTTCTGAATAGTGTATGTTCTGGAACTAAAACGATTACCAGGTCACTTCCTTGTCTTTCACATTGGCTACTATAAACCTTGTTCATAGTGAATGTTTGGCCAAAGGTTTAAACTGGGACAACTCCTTCAACTTTACTCCTAAAAATTATAAATACCCTCTTACCCATCTGCTTTTACTCTGTGCAGGTTGGTTTATATTAATACTTCTTGAATCTCATGCATATTTGAGGTGAACTATGTAGATGATAAAGTGGAACTTACAGCTGTTGTGGACCATTTGTCTTTTCAAGGAAACCTTGTGTTTGGGTTTTTTATGATGACCTTTTACTGTAATTATCATTGTAAATGATTTGGAGTTCAGATACGAATATAAAGTTTGTGATTTATACTTCCAGATGTCTAGCTACAGCAGGGGGATTCTGATGATCAGGGTACTGTATTTACTCAAATACAAGATTGTTTTTTCCTGCCAATCAGCATGGAAGGTGTGGGGAGCCCCTTGTTTTACTTCCCCACATAGGGAAATCGCATTAAATACATTGTCCATCTTTGCACTGCTGCTAAAAGTATGTGCTCAGTAACAGAAACCAACTATAAGTTGATTTTAAATGCAGCCAATACTGCATATGACTGAGTACATAGCCCGTATTGTCTGAAGGTGTTTCATGGAAACTACCATATAACATGTGCTAAAACTTGCAGCAGTTTCAAAAAGGGTAACATAAATCAGTCCTGGATGAATTGAGTCAGAGTAGTATATGCAAATTACTACAGCTGTATTTAATTTCAAGGTCAGCATTTTCCACTTTGCTCCTTCTATGTACTCAGGGAAAGTCAGATATGATAATATGGGTGTGGGGAGGGGCTGCAGGGGGAAAAAGATTGAGAGGCAAAAAGCAAGAGGGAAACCTGACCCCACTTCCACCTTCCCCCTCCCCTCCCCTGGATCTATTAGCACTGGGCGGGGGCCACATTCAAGACAGATTTACAATAATTAAATTCTGTACCTGAAAAAACCTGTTACAATTTTTCCAAATCTCCATATATAGAATCTAGTTATTGGGGATTTGTCTAATACTTGGGGTCATCTTATATTCAAGTAAATATGGTAATAACACAATGATCTACAGGTAAACAAGACTATTATTGGCATCATTCATACTAGTATCCATCTTGGGTAGCTGCTAAGTTGCTGTCGACCTTGTCTGGAATCAAACCGGTGACATGGTGAAAAATTTCAAAGCTGATTTTGAGTAATACGGACTAATTCTGAACTTTTACCTCTGAAAGATGCACAGATTGATCAACTTCTTAATTTTCTTTTCTTAAAGCTGCGTTAAGAGCCTGGTTCAACTGCAATCAACATATGCCTTCTCGCATTATTGTGTATCGTGATGGGGTAGGAGATGGTCAGCTAAAAACCTTGTTTTGTTATGAAGTTCCTCAGCTTTTGGATTGCTTGAAATCTGTTGGTAAAGACTACAAGTAAGTCTTTTCTGGCTCAATCTGTAGTGCTCTGAGAGGTGGTGGTACCTTGTGTGCTGTCCTGTTCCTAAAAAATAAGGAAAAATTTGCATGTTTCTACTTCTCCATGAATATACAATCAGAGAAGCCAGAAAGTAGACATGTGCAAATAGGCCATGGGGGCAGTGCTAAAGCTGTGAGCCGTGACCGGCATGGAAGCCTAAACCTGCCTGCAGCTGTAGCGTGCCCCACACACCCAGAGCTGTAACCTCAAAGCTGCTAGCCACATGTGTGCAGCGGAGGGGGCAGGGGCAGGGTGCGCTACAGCTGCAGATGGGTTCATGCTTCCGCACAAGTGGCAGATCTGGCCACCTGGCACCATGCAGCTGCCACGTGCCCACAGGCCAGATCCATTCACGTGGTGGGTGCCCACCTGTGGGCCAGATTCAATCGGTTGCTGGGCTGGATCTGGTCCATAGGCCGTATTTTACCCACCCCTATACTGTAGGATCATACTGACCTAACATTTAAACTAAGACTGCTGTAGATTAAGACTGCTCTCCTGAGCAGCTCTCTCCCTTTTAAAGTAGGTTAAATGTGTTTTGTCCATCCTGTTCAGTACTACCACAGTTCCAAATATTCAAATGGTTGCTAACTGCCCTGGCACAAAACAGTCCTGCTAAGCAACAGTAGACAAACTAGTAGTTATGGCATTGCTTCATTCTCTTTTATATTTAATAAATAAGCAGTATATTTGTCTGCATTTTTAGTGTTAGCCAACTCGCTTTCCCATTTTGGATGTGCGAAAAATAACAATCAGAAGAGTAAGAAATGTATGTATATTGGTAGGAAAGCTCTGTTTCATAGTCTGAAGTACGTATGTCTATGCTTGAACTTATCAATGGAAATAATACATTTTAGCTAAAATACAAAAAGCCATGTACTATAGCTTTTTTAGGTTAACATAACAATGGGTAAAGATGCAATTCACAGAATTAACTATTTAGGGGACTTTTCAGTTTGAAATTCCAGATGATCTGCTCTTGAATCATCTTTTTTCCTAGTCCAAGACTTACAGTGATAGTCGTGAAGAAGCGAGTGAATGCCAGATTCTTTGCCCAGGCTGGTGGAAAACTTCAGAACCCACCCCCCGGTACAGTTATTGATGTGGAGGTCACCAGGCCAGAATGGTAAGTAGTATACAGATAATACTTTCATTGGGTGACTGCCTCTTGGCTGCCAGAAGTCACTTCTTTAGTTTGCATCTTGCTGTTTAAAAATGGAAACCATCTGATGCTGATTTTTGAAGTAAAACATCTGTGCAACTTGTATTTTTTTGCTGTTCCCTTTAAATAGAAACAGAACCCCATAAATAAATTGAAACTTTGGCCTATGCTGTGACACTTTGTGGCATCCTATGAAGCAAATGTCATGGCACTCAATTTGAATACTGCTAAATAACTGGAATTGTTTGAAGGCTCATAAACCACAAATAGTGCTCTGTACTGAGTCAAGTTGGTTCAACTAAACTGCCAAAGTAGCCAGGGGCAGTGTTTATGCAAAGTAACAGCTGCCTGGATGTGGAAGGCAAAATAATTTATCATTTGCCATAAACTGGAAAGGTACTGTATTTGGAGCACCAGCGGGGATAACTATGAAGGGTCCTGTTTGGTGAAAAGCAGATTCAAGGGGGGAGTCTTACACTGGCAGAGGATAACATATTTGGATTTACAGGGACTAAACCTTAATACCGTTTTCCATTTACAGGTATGATTTCTTCATTGTGAGCCAGGCTGTGAGAAGTGGTAGCGTGGCACCAACTCACTACAATGTAATTTATGACAGTAGTGCATTGAAACCAGATCATATGCAGCGTTTAACTTACAAGTTGTGCCACATGTATTATAACTGGCCAGTAAGTATTAATTTTTGCAGCGCATAAGTATTTAAAAACAAAAACAAAAACCCTTCTTCCCATGCAAGGGTTATCATCATCTAACAACATCATTTAAGTAACTTTAAGGTGACAAGCTTTGTGGAGGGGGTGAAAGTGGGGAAACTGAATGACAGCCTGCAGACTAGCCATGTAGAGCTGTGGCCTGGGCACCATTTACTCTTTAAAGAGTTTATACAGTCAGAAAAACTTGAAGTGCATTTTAAGATGATTTTCCCCAGCTGCTGCTCTTTCTGTTCCTTCTCCTTATACATGATGCTCGTAATAGTGTCAGAAAATACCTGCCACTTCTGAGTGCATTGCCCTAGATTGCTACGGGAAACATAAATAATGCTGAAGTGGCTACCTTAGGGTGGTCTTACTTTTTTGTAGAGTTGCTGCACAGAGAGGCTTCTTGGAAGAAATTCTCCTGCATTGCATTCTTAAAGTTAACGTTTTGGCATGGTTGCAGAGGTAATTAAGGTCAAAGTCAGCCATAGCAGAATAGCTGTGTAAATTGTACTTAAGCATCCATTTAAAATCACATAAAGTTATTGGCAGTGTTCAAGTCCGTGAAGCTTGAGGGCCAGTGGCATTTTAGTTCTTTTTTTTTAAACCTCCAATCTTTTCTTCTCATTGGTCTCATTTTTAGAGGCCAGATCTCATTAATGGGTTCTGCCTTTTCTGTTTCCTTGCAAAGTTAAACTCTTTATGGAACATTAAACTGTACATATGCAGTGAAAGTAGCATTGAGTTGTTGCTGTTTCTGGAGTGTTAACTTTCGTATACTTCAGTATGCACACAAACTGTACTATCAAGTGGATGCAGGTAGCTAAACACAACTCGGCCTTTTAAAGAACTTTGAGCTACCTAGAAAATCAGTACCCCCTCATTGACTTCCCACAGTGACTTACCTACTCACTGTGTAGTCTGGAAATTGCTGCAGGGTGGTATGGCAAAGAAAAATTACTTCACGGCAAGGTAGCTTTGAATGTTGTCATCTTATCTTGTCGCCTTCTGTCTTCTTATTACGTAGAGTTTTCTGCTTTAGAATAAACCTGAGGAGCTGGGGAGAAAATCCAAAACATGGGGAGCGCAGCTCCAACATACTGAAAGTGGGGAAACCTGAGTGCAAATCTGCATACTGATAAGGATAAGAAACTTAACCTTATGCATTGTTAATGATACTTTACATGCGTCATCTAAGAACATTAAAGCATAATTGATATTCAACTATGCAAACGAAATACTAAAGCAATATTATATGAATTTATAAAATGTATAGCCCTGAGAACTCTAGTTACTGACGGTTGCCTTGGATTTTTGTGAATTTTTAGACTTGCATTAGTGTTCACCTTCTAGTGACTGCAGATTTAGATGACTAGAATAATAACTTTCTTTTTTTTCTTTAGGGTGTTATCAGAGTGCCTGCTCCCTGCCAGTATGCCCATAAATTGGCTTTCCTCGTAGGTCAGAGCATTCACCGAGAACCCAATCTGTCGCTGTCGGACCGTTTGTATTACCTGTGAACTACACGTACTAAGTACAGTAGTAGCAATGCAATTGCAACGTCCCCCGGTACTAGTTTCTTTTTAGGAAAGCTGTAATTGTTCTACAGTTTTGTTGAGAAAATGGGAGGCCTGTGTGGGGTGAATACATACTACTTTTGTATAAGAGTAGAGCTTTATTTTCCTTATAAAGTAACTATGATAACATAAGGCAATTCTGTCCAGATAGCTTAAACTGCCTATACAGCTGTACAGAGCAGAAACGAGTCTCTCGCTGCCTGCTGAAAAGCATTTTAAGGTGTAGAGCAAAACAAACCTCTCCAGTTTCTACACTAAACAAGCTCCTAAAACTAGACATAAGGGACACTTTTTTACATGTGCCCTGGGGCTGAATGGGGGGAGGCGAGGCGATGCTGTAATTACAACAGCTCAGAGAGCTGCTCTCCTTAAAGCACCGCCGTGTCTTCTCCATCACCATCCCAGCACTTAAAAATGGCAGTGGGGGCACTTGAACCAAAAGCTTAAACGAGCTTTTGGTTCAAGCACCCCCCACCGCCACTTCTAAGCACAGGAGCGCTGATACACGAGACGCGGGAGGCTGCTGGAATTGCAGTGCGTTAGAGCAGCTCCACTGCTTGTGAACAGGTGCCCAGGCAGACTAGCTAGTGAAATTGGGGCATGCTGTCGGCCCTGGATTTTTTGCATGTCAGCTGTCTCCTGAAAACAGGCAAGTTGTCAAACCATTAATTAGCAACTCTTTTGGTGAGGCAGTGTCCAGATGCGTTGCTGTAAGTGTGCTGAAAGGAAGCTAGTCTTATTCTGATGCTCTTCTTTGCATATACCAACAACATACAAATACAGACTGTTTTGTGCCTTAATAGTAGTCAGTTGTTATATCCGTTCTAATAAGGAGAAGCTTAGGTAGCCCGAGCATCATGAAATGCAATACGGTAAAAAGAGAGCGCGCTCCAAAATTCAAGGTTGAGATGCTTTCTGAGATAAACTTAGAAAATAATGATGATGATTGAGCTTGAAGCCGATACATTTGTAGCTATGAGCAGTTCTGTGTTTTGTTTTTTTTTATTTTGACCACAATCTCAAGCTGTTACACTTCAGCTGAGGGATGGTGGGGGGTCTCTTCCTAGTTAGTTTGGCCAAGGGTTTAGGTAGACTGGGGCTGTCCCACTTCTAAGCCCCCATGTTAACCCCTCACAAACATGCAGTCTGTGGGCCACCAGTTAGACAACTGAGGTAGACTATTTGGATTGCACTGAAAGGCTTGCTGCAGAATTGATTACTTTTGGGTGTTGGGCCAGTCTGCTTTCAGGTCCCAGTGTTAGGGCTTTAACCAATTCTGATCAACATGATCAGGTTTCTACTTGTGTAGATCCAGAGGATTCTGGTTTTTATCTCTGGGTTTGGAGTTTAGCTGCCTTTGGATTATTATTATTAAATATTCTGTTGGAAAGTATTTTTGCTTACATCTGCAAGCTCATTGTAGTACCTGGAAAAAACCCTAACTCTTAATTGTGAAAGTTGTTTCTTTTTTCTTGACAGATTTCAGTAAAGTTCTGTGTCTAAAATATTGCAGTTTGATCCTATTACTTGATATACAAACATAGATGTAACTGTAAAAGAGGTCCTTTTAGTCATCTTTTATGTGAAGAAACTGCTCCAAAGTGCATCTCCAACTACAGCTTCTACTCTGAACAGCCCTTGCAATATGGTTACTTCACTTGAGCAACTTTTTGGTCTTTTAACTTGTTTAACATGTTGCTGTTCCAGAAAACAACAGAAAAAGGAAATTATTCTTTGCTCAGAATCTACTTCACATGTAGCCATAGCTGCTTCCTTTACCAAAACTTACTGCTACTGTAAGCTTTTTTCAATAACAATATACAAAAGCAAACTCACACATTCAATTACTCCTTGGTGTAACAGAGCTGAAATTCAGCTTCAGCCCTATTTTGGCAGAATCTTGCAGTTCTGTGAAGGTAAATATGAAGTTAAGTGAAGCAAAAACAATTCTAAATATTGAGCATACATGACTGGCAGGGGTGTTTGGGGTACCTTTTATTTAACGTACATTTGAAACCATATAAATGCCACTTTGTATACAGTACATAGAGGTTTGATACTTGGAGCAGTACAGTTTATCTGGAATTACAGTAAAGCTCCTGACATGCCCACATAACTGTTGTAGACAACACCCTTGCGTTCCCTTTTATTGTGAATATCCTGAATTACTCATCCTACCCTTTTTTGTGTAGATCTGAGACAAATGGGTGATCTGGCTAAACATAAATTTTAGGACAAGTGAAAAGTTGCTCTTCTCTTATTTACCAGCCTCTACTGCTTTCTTAGTGTCATAAGAGAAAGTTACAAGCCACCTACGTGTTCTCAACAGCCACTGAATAAACTAGAAAGTTTGAAGATTATTTTAAAGGTTGTATTGGGAGTATTTCACACCAAATACAAGATTTTAAGTTTCTTTAACTTAGAATTTAAGCATATGTTTTCTTCTATATTTTTAGGGTTACTTCAGTTTTGGTAGAAGGTGTTCTGCATTCATCATTTAAATATTTATGTCTGCATAAGACCATGCTACCAAGCAAATTGCCTTAAGCAAACGTTATAGTTGTTGCCATGATGCAAGAAGGAATCGATGCATATTAAGAGTTTTTGAATGTACAATGGGAATAGTGGTAGGAAAGTCCATTTTGAAACCTCTAGAATCACCTATAGAGGTTGAGGTGCGTAATACGATCTAGTTGGATATTTTCTCTCCAACTCCTATCCTGAGTCTTTGTACCTGTGGAGAGGTGCTCAAAGTAGTTTTGCAAGAAGTGTACAGTGGCTTATTCTGTGTTCTCCGTGTAGTCTCACGTTCTTCACTTGAGGATATAATGGACAGAGCAGATCCAACCACTGTTTTGTTTTGTTTTTTGAACCCTGCTTTGGCAGACTTGACAGAAAATAGTGAGATTGTGTCATCACAGGGAGGACTTTGATCCAAGTCATTCATTCAGTATGCATCTCCTATCGCCAGTAGATAAAGGGCAGCAAAACAGAGGAAGGTTAGCACTGCAAAAATGTTGGTTCTTTAGCTTCCTACATCTAGATTGGCTTCAAATACAGTATTTTGAGGGAAGAGAAGGTGCATGTTATGCAAGAGAATCAGGCTCCCAAAATTAGCATGCACGTACTAAGGGCTTCAGAAGGAGGCTTGACAATCAGGTGGCTGGGGTCATCTAACCTCGGTCCTCTTTCCGGGCAGGGGCTCGGACACGATGATCCACTGGATCCCTTCTGAGACTAATCTATGAATCTGTAAGCAGGGAACTAGGTTCCTGATGGGAAAGGCAGCCCTCCAGGAGCCACTGTATCCTATACAGCTGCCACTTATCTGACTTAGGAAGTTGAAGGGGTGGAGTCGTGTTAACCCTTGCACAGCTATAGATATTGGCTGAGCTCTGCAGCTTGTGCCCAAAGCAGCAGGTGAGCTTCTGGATTGCATCTTGGTGAGGTTTGCGATGCGGAAACATTTTACTGGCAGGAACTGCTTGCAGTGAAGAGCTGCCTTGCCAGGCTGGCGAGGGCCTACCTAACCTTGTGTGACAAAGCAAGTCTTTCTGGAACATAACTGTATCAAAGAAGTGTGGCATCCCGGGATGTTCATTTTGGCCAATTTAACAAAAGGCAGTTTTTGCAAAATAAAATAATGGATATTGTCCATGGGACAATGCTGACTTACTGATAAGCTTTTGTGGATTTTGGCAGATGGGCCTAAATTCCTCTTTGAAGGCCAGCTGGTTCTGAACACATCCTTGCAGGCAAACACTACCAGACGCTGGATTCACATGCTGGATGAGTGTACACACCTTCTTAGAAGGGAAAAAACAACACAAGATTGCTCTACACCAGTGTTTCTCAACCCATAGGCTGCAACTCAAAAGTGGATCGCAGCAATGTATGAAAGGGTCGTGAAGAAACTTTAAAAATGGATTCTTTTAAAAGAGAAAAATGGGGAAACTGGACTTTTTTCCCTGCAAGTCTGCAGCGTTCCAGCCTACAAGGGGCTGCTTGGGGCCACCCCCTTGCTCCTCACACTCGGGGTGCAGGGGGGCAGCAGGTTGGGAATAAGGGGCACTGGGTCGGGACTGATTACATATGTTAACAAATGGGTTCTGGTACACAAAGCACAGTGAACGTGTACCATCAATAACAAGAGAAACCTAGGAAAGAGCCTTCCGAGGGCAGTGCACTATGGGATGTTTGAGCACCTTCCTACATATTACAGCAATCGCACAAAGATGTCGCAAATTAAAAGCAGGGAGCCAGGAGATGACTAACCACCCACTGCATTGGTACATCTGCATTCTGCAGGGCAGCTGGCTGGAAGTGACAGCAGTTGAATTTCACTTGGAAATAATATGGAGCAAACTGTTCCTTTT
>JAGPOW010001167.1:18328958-18349182 GCA_030014935.1 Caiman crocodilus | reverse complement strand
TGGAGCATTTATGAGTGCGTGCAAAAGTGAAGATCCAAGTGCCTGGGCAACTTAGAAGTCCAAGTGAGGTGCTTATGGAGTTGAAGGACTTCCAGGGTTGGAAGTTTTCAGGATCACTATTTTGGACTAGGATACCTAAGTCTAACACTGAATTTGGCCCTATTGTTCCAAGTTACTCTCGGCAGTTTTACCTAGTACCTAGTTAACTTTTAAGCCACAAGTACTAGGCGCGAGTTCTGGGCTGTATAATATGTCGATGCATGTGGCTTTTAGAAAAAAAGTCAATAACCCTGCAAAGGAAGAGTGGACCTGCTTGTGAAATTAGACTTTTTTTTCCTGTTTTCCTTGCTTTTAGATCCCACCTTAATGATCTGTCCTTCTTTAAATGGCAGCTCTTCTTCTGCAGCATCAGGATTGGGGGACATGGTCAGTGGATCGTAGTCAAAGAGAGCAACAAATATTCGAGTAGAAATGTCCTCTACGCAAGGATCTGTCTCCGATTCTTCATAAATATCTGGAGAAAGACGGTCCCGGCTGCCGTACCCATCTGTGGGAGTAAGTTAATAGAGGAGAAACAATTCAGCACTTCAAGGGAGCGTCATTTTCCAACTTGCTCCAATTTAGGTGCCTTTATCTCTGACAGATCTTTTGTAAAACTGCAATGTGTTTCCTACCAGGTGTTTCCCATAAGCAACTTGTATTTTTCTTAGTGCATTTGGCCTCACGAGGACAGCATGCATTCAATCTGGAAGCTTTTTTCTCCCCTGGCACCATGCTGACATTCACGCGCGCGCGCGCGTGTGTGAATATAGCACAGCTAAGCAAGTAGCAAGTTCTCTTCTCTTTTCTAGTGGTTGCTATCAATCAAGTAATGAAGCATGTAATGACAAGATCGTGACAATTTTGTCAGGCTGTGTCTTCACGGGAACAATTACCATGCTTAGGACCGAACCCATTCTAATGCCGCGGCGGCTTCTCTGCACGAACGCCCAGCCAGGTTAAGGAACCATGTTTTAAGTACTTACCGTCCCCATTTAAACCATGGTTATTCTTCTGTCCACACAGGCAAGAAGAAACTGTGCTGGGACTTAACTGGGCCTGAAACGTATTTTATCTTATTTTTCAAGTGTTCACACCTTGAATCCATCCCCGCTAGGGTTGGGACTGTGTTTGCCGTAACTTTTGTTTCAAGACGGCTGTAGTTACATGAGGGCCCTCGTCCAGTTTTTCTGAACAAGCACAAACAAATTGTGTTGGAGCCCACTGAAACCTGGTAGATACAACCGTGTTTAACCATAGTATGGATTATTTAGGATCCTGATCTGAGCTCCATTTGGGTGAAAGGATCCGCTGTAGGATTCAAACCAATTAGGACCAAAACAAAGGGAAAAGGCATGATTTGCCTTTGTTCATGGTGTGGTGAGGCATCAGAAGGACTTTCAAGCGATCTGGAAAGTGCGTTTAGATCCAGCAATGCATGGAAGCATATTTCATCGTATGCTTCAGTCGCTCCCTAGGCCAAGATGCCAAAAGCAATAGCTAATGCTTTCTAAATGCTTTCAGGTTTGAGCGCTTGCAGAGGACAGGAGCTCAGCACTTTCTGAACAGACAGCCCACTTTAAGCTGTGCCAAAATGGGCACCCAAAACCAAGTATCCAAAACCACTAGCCCAGCACACCTTCACTTTTAAAGCATGTGCTTAAGTCTCACTGGTTTCACTGGGAGTCAATCACACATCTAGGTCCCCGCTGAATCAGCGCTTCGGCTGTACCACGGACTTGCCAGGTGATTCACAATTAGAAAATGGGCATTTAAGGAGAATTTTGATGAATTCAGTATTTTCATGTCCAATATATTTTCTGTTATAGAAATAGCTTGCACATTTACCTAATTTTATGGAAAGCATTAACAAAATTATTTAGTGTGAAGGTTTTTTTTTTTATTTTAATCTCCCCCTCCCCTTTTACCTCCTCCTAATTCAGATTGCCACCCATAGGTTAATTTAAAAAAATATTTAAGAGGGGCACAGCATCAAGGGGATGGCTACTGATACATGGGTCCAGAGCACTAGAAAGTGGGTGAACAGAGAAATGCAGAACAAATGCAGCCGGCAGGTGGTAGTGGAGGAGGGCAAGGGAGATGTCCAGCCAGGAAGCCTTGTAGCGGCACAAAGCACAGGAAGGAAATGGGACAAGGACAAACTGTGGGATAGAAAGCAATGGGACAGAAGGCAATGGGGATTAGTCTCCCCCTTGGTTGTAATCAGGTTTTATTCCTGCTATCAGATGAGTTTGGAAATACAGAACAGTGGTGTGGGGCGTGATTGTTTTTAGTTTTTCCTTTTTTTTTTTCCCCCTCTGAATATTGACAACCTTATCTTTTCTAATGAGATGAGTCAAATTCTGCCATTTAAGGCTGGCCGCCAGCCCCAGCTCAAGGCAGCGAGAGTTAATGTTAAGTACGGGACGTGCGCCGAATTCATCCCGCCGCCAGGAATTCTGCAGCGACGGCGTAATTCGGTGTGGGCCCACCTTGGCCAGCGAGACCGCGGATCTCTTGTGACCAGCCCGATTTCCACGTACACATATGCTAGCCAAAGATTTTATTTATGTCCACGCTGCTGATACAGTAGGTGTAAATGGGCGTAGCTCCACTGAAGTCACTGGAACGACGCTGGCTGAAGTCACTTGGTGATCGGGGTCCCTATATTCAGAGAGGTTTGCTTTCACACTTAGCACTTCATATCAATTTAAAACTTTCATTCTCTTTAGTGTCATCCAGTGGCTGAACACAAAACTTAATGCCACTTTCCCAGCTTTATAACTGACCTAGGCCACTTTACATGACCATTACTAAAACCTTAACTCATTGTGCAACCAGCCATGAAAAGCTGAGTGCAGTTGATTATGCAGCGGCTTCTATGTCGATAAAGCAGAAAACAGCCAAACGCTATCAAATGGGGGGGGGGGGTGAGATGATTAGCACTTGACAGGCATCAATTAGAACTAATTGAGATTATATAGAGAAGTTCGTTTAACATTTAGTTCACAAAGGGCCTGATCAAAAGTCTCACGTAGTCAATGGAAAGGCTCTGGATCAGCCCAAGCCCAATCGGTCAATCGGGAGGAACGCTTGGCAGTGCTGCTTTGCTGGTGACGTGCCGTCCGGTTCGCACGCTTTAGTTCTGTATTTATGAATCAAGTTGCTATGCGGTCGTTTTGATCAGTGGGTGTTCAGCAGCTGTACGCAGTAGGCGTCAGCTGGTGTTCAACAGCCATGGGGGAGTAATGGGGTAGCTTCACAGAAGCTCATGCAATGCAGTGTGCTTTGACTTGTCTCAGGACGGAAAGCTAGCTGCACGATAGTTATCAGAGGGGTCGACTACGGGCTATTGCTCCCTTCTGGCTAAGCTGAGCCGAACAAACTTACCTGGCAGCAGAGCCAACAGCACTTAAGAGTTAGCTTCCCTTGCATTCTGCATTGCATGCAATGTTGTCATACAGAAATGGCACTCATTAACACCCAGCTCTAAAATGCGTCTGTCATAAAGGATGAAGAAGGTTCGGCATACCGTATCTATAGTCAGAAGCCATGGTACGTTGCTGAGACCATGTCTTGTGTCCACCAATGCTGCGATAATAAGCTTCTTCTTTTACAGGTGAAATATTTCCCTCACTACCTGACCGAGACCGACCGCCTTCACTGTTACTGTCCATTGTAATTTCTATGGAGAAAAAGGGAACGATCTATTAAACATACTTTACAGTCTTCTCAGGGGAGGCTCCTGAAGGCAGCCTTTGCCTTCCTTCTCTTCAGACTCAGACACAGGCGGACGGCTAACCGCCGTGTCAGCCTTGCCTACTCGATTTTACATTTCACCCTCCAGGGATTCTTCTCCAGAAAGGGTCACAGAAATGGGCATCTCCTATTTACGTGCTTTGCCTCCGTGCTTTAAAAATCTCTACCGATTTCCGAGGCTGAAATCAGACTTCTGGAGGCCGAGACCAACTCTGACTGTGGCGATACCAGCTCTGCCACAATGGGTCCTGGTCCAGGATTGGAGCTCCCAGGATCTACCGTCATAGGAACAAAAGTATGCCCCACTTTGGGCAAGATTAAAAGCAAAGAAAATGTCATATTTCTTTGGCAAAAATGGCTCCAAAAATGGAATTAAGGTGACAGCTTGCAGGGACTTTCTGTTTTCAGAGAGACTGAATATGAAAACTAGCTACTTAAAAGAGAGACTGAAATGAATTTAAGCTTAAGAGTATTCTGGACCAAAAAAAAAAAAAAAAAGTTATTTTGGAAATGCTTATCCAAAAGGATCTCAAGTTTGGAGTTCTTCCCTGATAATTATACCTCCTAGACCTGCTTTAGCACTTTCATGGACTTCCTGTCAGTTTAAATCACGCAGACAAATTACCTTGGTAGCTGAAAATCCCAGGTCGTGCCAGAGGGTATTAAGTATGAGGCTGACTGACTGGGAGCTAATCTTCAAGAAGGAAGAGAGGAGGTAGGTAGCTGTGTTACTCTGAAGTCCGGCCAAAGGCAGGATAAAGGCGTACCTCGTAGAGCAACTGAATCGGAGGTGCACGCACTTTTGCAAGCAACGGTTTTACTGCCTTCCGGCCGGACCACTTCATCACTTGTGATGAGATGAGCTCGTGAAAGCTCGTGCATCTCCAGTTCAGTCTCCGCGATGCACCTCTACCCTGCCGCCTTCATCAGGGAAGTAAACGCTGAACAGTCAAGTCCCATGGAAACCTTTCTGAGCTAAGAATAACCCTTGAGGGATGTGGAATAAATCTGAAACATCTCCAAGGGAAGAAACTGTTATTCTGCAAGGAAATCAGTACTGATCAATGCAGAAAGCCACGTTCTTTGGGCCTCAAGTGGAAAAACCATCACTGAAGTCAACAGGAGATTTTTTCTCTTTAAATGCTGGAGAGTTGGCCTACCTTTATGCCAGTTATTTTTCCTAGGACTGCCTTTTTGATAACAGAGGGGACAATCCCATCCTGGGCCTCACTCCGGCCCTTCAGCAGTCGGTAGGAGTTTTGGCTCTATCTCCTGCTTGTCTGAGTGAGGACAAGCGATCGAGTCAGTGCCATGCTCCCAGACATGGTTTGGCTGGATTTTTTGGGTTTGTTTGATTGATTGACGGACTGTTTTCTGCTCTGCACTCTTCCTGAAACAAACCTGCAGAAGGGAAGGGTGATTCTTTAGTGAGCCTGCCCTGATTGACCAAGGATGTCCCGGTTGTGGTCTCTTATTACAACATCCACTTGGTGCAACTTGCGGCAATTTTCAGTAGCTAGCTAACTGGCTACGTTTACTGGACGCTCTGCTGAAATAAAGCCGGGCTATTCAGACCCTGTAGCTACTAACCCATCGCTTCATATCGGGTCTAGTCCTGCAATCACAGTTGGAAACCTGTGCTTTTTATTTCAACATTTCAGTCTCACTTATTTCATGGTGTATAAGTTGAGTTTGGAAGCCACATTTTTAACTGTTAAAATTTAACCTCAAGTTATACGCCATCCCCTGCAAGCAGCACAGCCTGGATCCCCCTGGTTGCTCAGACAGCACACAGCCTGCTGGCACCCCCAGCCAGCCCCGGGGGAGGTGCGGCCACCGCAGAGGGAAGGACTGGCCCCTCTGGCCCGGCAGCAGTTTGCCCCCAAGCTGCAGGCAGGCGGGGAGGCTCCACCAAAAGCAGGATTGAGCCCCTTTCCACCTCTGCCTTCAGCAGGCACCTGTGGCCGGCAGGATGCCTGGTGTTGCCCCTAGCCTCCCGCCCGGCATTGCCCCTAGCCTCCCCCCCAACACCCCAACTCCTGCCTGACTCTGCGCTGCCCCCTTCCCAGGCGACACCAGGCATCTTGCCAACCCCAGGCATCTGCTAAAGTGTCAAGGAGCCCAATCCTGCTCTTGGCAGAGCCTCCTTGCCTGCCCTGCGGTTAGGGGCCAAGCTGCCACCAGGCTGGGCAGCCCCCGAGTTGTGGAGGGGGGTCCTTCCCTCCGCAGTGGAGGCACCCCCCAGGACCGGCCAGGCAGGCTGCCAGTGGACCACGTGCTGCCCCAGCTCCCAAGGGCCCAGTCGAATTTCCCAGGAGCCCGCCAGCAAGCTGCCTCTCCCACGAGCTTGCCCTGGCATCTGTGGTGGGATCAACTTATACATCGGACGTACAAAAATCCTATCTTTTTTTTACAGAAATATTGGGTCGACTGCTACACTGTGTCAACCTGTACACTGTAAAATACGGTAATCAAAGGAGCCAGAAATCAGCAACCCTGGACCATACCCATGTCACTTGATCCTCAGGTTGAGAACGATACTGGATAGGGTCTTTCATCTCTTTCGCAGAAGACCAGCATGAAGCCCTTCATTAGATGCTGAAAAAGCTGCAACTGCAGCTTGTGTGTCATCAATATTGTCATTCAATCCTAACGGATCTCCCCCAAAAGAGATTCATTGTGCCGTCTTAGTGCAAAATACACTAACACGGTCTTTAACTCGCACTAACGCATTATTTTATTTGTTCTTCAATTATCTATTTAAGTGTGGCCTGATCGTGAGAAGTGAATTCCACCTTATCAAGTGTCTAAGGTGCCATTCTGGAGCTACTAAACAGTGCAGGCGTTGTTGAAAAGTTCCCACGTTCCAGCCGTGTTTACGGAGGGACAGCCCTGCTGCATACAATCAGTTCCTCCAATTTCAGCTTGTCAAATCAGAATTAAAGGAAAATCCACAGGATTAATTTAAACTCCTCCCCAACTTATTATTGTAAACCCGACATTAACGGAACATGCAAAAGGATAGCACCCAACTCATGCCCCCTTACTGTTCAAAAATAAAACTAAAAGAAAAGGGCAGGGCAGGTCTAATGCACCTCGGACATTACCGAGTGTATTTATTAGCTGGTAACTGGTGACAATTTGTTGTATGCAAATACAGTCTCTGGGCCCAATTCTCCCCTGAACCTTTTCTTAAATGCCAGTGTAGTTGCACTGACTTTAGTGATGCTACTTCTTATTTATACCAGTGTAACTTAGAGGAGAGTCAGGCCCCCTAAACAGAAGTATTTCAGACACGAAGAATGGCTCTATGTATTGACAGGGGGGGTGTTTTTGTTTGTGTGCATGCGCACGTGCAAGCATGCACACACGTATGTGCATACACACCCGTGCGTGTATTAAATCCAGTTTCATTAATGCCCCTAAAAGTACCTACTTGCCATTGGTTTGCCTCCCAAGATAAAGATTTCCTAACTTTAAAAGTCTGTAGAGGGTGCTGTACACCACCAAAGGGTTTATATATATACAGATATATATTAAAAAAGATGTATGTGATTACAGGCCGGTTATTCTGTTGTGAATCCATGGAAGGAGGAAAAAATTAAGGGGCAAATATTTCATGTTTAAAAATAAAATGAAAAACATATTATTGCTTGATAGCAAAGCAACTCTCAAGTGATTCTCTGCGTTGGAAAGTCTCATTCACAGACTAAGCTCCAAGACTAAATTGCTAAACATTGTTCCTGGGTTCCCTGGCTTGCTGCCTACACTGGTCATAAAGTGCCATCCAAGTTAAAGAGAGACTTTAAATGAGGGGGCATGTCTACTATGTGATTTTATTTCTGCTTTTAATCTCTTTGCACCCTTGTTCTAGTTGTTTCTTGAGTTCCAGTGTGCCTGTGTCCTAGCAGTCTGTGACGTGTACAGGTGTTGGTGAAAATGCTTCTGTGCGCGGTATTTTCATTCCATTGTCTTGTCTGCAGTACTTTTTGGAATGGCTTGCCTTGTAGACAGCAATACATATACATACATTTTAGGTCCCAATTGAATAGTGACAGAGGCCCTGTTAGAAAAAGCAAATCTAGTGGACGTACTTGAATCTCACGTACGTCATTCAATTGAATAACCTCAATTTTCCCGGCAGAATTCCAAAAAGTAGGTAAGAGAATGGAAGGTGACTACAAAATGGTTGTGGATGAATGAAAAGATGGACAGAGGGATGAGTGGGTGGATACATTTATCTTAGTTACCATATTAATAGCATGTCCACGTCTTAATTTATTTTTAAGTAGGTTTTAAATTGTTGCTATTGTCAACCGAAGCTTGGGTCTTGATCCAACGCCCACTGAAGTCAATGGTAAGACCCCTATTGACTGCAGTGTAACTGAGGTGGGGGGGCAAACAGGGCACTGGCCCCAGGCGTGGACTTGGGGTGTCAGTACGACCCCTCCCTCCAGGAGCAGCCCTGCACTGCCTGGCTGCGGGAGCTGGGCACCAGTAGTGTATTTGGGATGGGACGGGACGGTAAAGTCATCCCTCCCACCTTGCCTTGGCGGTTTTGCCGCAGGAGGCACAGGCCTGCACCTAAAGGGGGCCGCCATCCTGCTGCCTGTGCCCCAGGTGCAGCAGCCCCAGCCCATGCTGCTACAGTGAGACGAGCTAGGCTGGTAAGACCCCCTCCCCTCCCTGCCTTCCACTCTCCACTGGCTAGCATAATCCCCTCCTACCAAACCTCTGCCTCGGGAGCTGAAAGAGCTTGCTATGCCACTGCTTATTGGCTTCAGTAGGCTTTGGTTCAGACCCGTAAGGAATCTCCAGTCTAGTTGTATTTAGCCCGAGGCATATCTGGTTTTGATCGTGTTCCTTTCTTCCAAAGGACTGAGACTTATCATGGTCGAAGGCAAGTGTTTGGGGTTTTGCTTTCATCTTTCTCGGTTCGTTTTAAAGACCAGCTCCCCAGTGTTGCAGCTGCAAAGAACAGAAATGCACCGATTTGGCCAACTAACCAATGGAAGGGACCAACATTGGTCGAGACCTTTGTGACACTGCACTGCCATGAGATGACCTTCGCCCCGTGTGCTCCACCCTGTCAGGTCGTCCTGTGGATGATGGGTTCCCTAAAAGCTAAAAAACAAAAACAACAGGTTTGCAGGTTACACGGCTGGGAACATCATACGGTCAGGTAAGGTCAATCACACTCGGAAGCATAAGCTCTAAAGGCAACTAAACTTAGTTTTTAACTGAAAGGTTAGCTGAAAAGTCATACGCTGGTGCCTGTTAAACCTGTGAAAGAAAAATGGCTTCTTGACCCGTGGCACAAACTTTCGTAAACATCAGTCATACGTTACAAAAAAAAAAAAGAAGAAAAAGAATAATTTTGGTATCATTCTTTTGCCTTTGTCGTTGCGGCTAACGTGGCTCGCACCACTTTGCGCTCCCCGGTCAGACCACTCGTGGAGACTGCGCGGGACTGGCCAGGTCAACGCATCTGATCTTTTAGCTTGACGATCGTGTACGGTTCGCAGCAACGAATAAGCCTGTATCCTTCGGCCTCTGGCGCGTTTGAAACCATTGACTGCATTTCTCTAAAGGATACCTGCTGTTGAGGCTTTTAGAAAAGTCATTAGACCCTGGAGGAGTGATTGGCAGACATGGCCCATCTCACCACAACTGGCTCGTTCCCCGCCCCCCTTTTGCTAACTTGCAAGAAATACTCCTCTCGTTAGTAACACGCTAATATTTGAATGCTTTCTGGGGTCTCTTGTGCACAGTTAGGGCGCAAGTCAGCCTTGCCACCCATTTTAACGAGAGGATGTTAAGAACCAGTTTGGAATAAACTGCTACAAGTGCAGCGGCAACTGATGTTACTGGTACCTTCGATGTGAGACTTTCACCCTTTGGACTGCTGAAGACTCAGGGGGTAAAGAACTTGCTCGGTTTGTCTGGGACGCGGGCAGGTCTACGGATCCAAGTCCCCTAAGACTCTTTTGTGGGCTCCTATACAGAAATGCAAATTGGCAGGATCACAGAGACACCTTTGTGGGATCAGATCTGGCACGGCATTGGCTTGACCCTGTGGAAGAAGCTGTTTCCCCTGCATTCCTGTTCAGAGATGCAGTCTGCAACTTCAAAGGCAAGAAGAGATGTCTCAAAAGGAGGGAAAAGAAGTGACAGTGCAGAAAGAAGGTGGAGAATGGAAACGCGATGACTCCTGCGACTCCAAAAACCGGGGTCGCTGTCATTGGGAAGACATTTCTTGGTACTTGCCCAGGGAAAAGAACTGAAGATAAAGAAGCAATTCCTGGACTGCTGAGAGCGAGGAGAGCGAACCCAAAATGTGACAAATGGAAATTTTGCGACTTATCTTAAAAAAAAAAAAACAAACCAAAAAACCCCAGCAGACAGATCCCAAAGATGGACTCTAAGATAAAAAAGGAAGAAACAGAGAAACAAAGGAAAAAGAAAGACGAGACTGGTTCGGCAAGCAGATGGGAGAAGGAAGTTTTATTTCACACACCAGAGAGTCTTCTGCGTCTCTGTGGGATGGCTTTGCAAGTGGAACAGCTGCCCTAGATTCAGTCCCTTTTAAGTTGGTCTTCCAGCCTCCCTGAATGTCTTCATTAGACAAATGATCTGTTCTATCACATTTCTGAGGCTCAGACTTTTTCTCATAACTGGGTTTGGCCTCCTCACTTCTAGACTCTACAGTGAAAGGACCCAAGTCGCCAAAGTCTTCTTCAACGCTGCATTGCCTGGTTAACGTTTTCCTGCGAGCGAGCAACGGCCGCGTGGGTCTTCTGCACGAGCAGTTACTGGGGTCTGCGCAACAGCCTGGCGCAACGTTGGCAGAAATCAAGTCATAAGCATTCCTGAAATTAAAACGAGACTCTTCTTCCTCACTTCCGCAGTCCAGGCCACTGTCTGGGCTTCTTGTTAAGGACCTACTATATTTGCATCCTTTTTCTTCTGAAGCCATATCCTCTATGCCTGAAATTCTGTGCTTGGCCGGATACCAGAAGCCGTGCTGTTGGTCTTGATTGTAGGCCCTAGGTGGTTTAGTGTCTCTAGCTACTGGGGGTTTCGTTTTATAGGGCGCACCTAACCCCTGCTTGTGTAACAGTTCAGAATAGTCACCGTCCTCTTCGGCTACTTCTGGGATACTGAAAAGCTTTTTACTGTGATGTATCTGCTGTGAAAAGTCAGGCTGTTCCAAAAAAGCGGCTTCAGTGGTCTTATTCTTATAGCACTCCTTAAGATTATGTGATGTTAAAAAACAGGCAGGGAACAAATAGTGTGTGATAAAAAATAAAATGGGAAGGGGAAAAAAAGGGAGGAGGAAAGAAAAATAAAGACAGAATTAGTTCTAGAGCAATGGCAAAACATAAGGCATGCAGTTTACTTAGTGGGGAGGGGAGTGGGGGGGATGGCATGCTCTGATGGGAATCTGTGAAAATAAAGACGTGATTAAGAAGTTGCTTGGCGTCAGATATAACATGGAAGGTCAGTCCAAACACAGCTGATACAGTGATGCTCTAACAAGAATAAACCCATGCATTCAAAATAAAGCAATAAAAGCTGCATACAAGTTCAGGCATGGTGGCAGCCGAGTTGGAAAACAGCGTTAGTGCTTGGGGTTCTCCCTGAGCTAGACCGAACTGGGCTTCATCTGGCGCCATTGCCCTTTATCTCCTTTACAAAACGCTTACTTGGAAAGCAACCCGCTCCTCTTTCCTCTGTGGCCCACCAAGAGCTGATCTGGTTTACCTTCCCAGGCCATTACGAAGCCCCCTGTTCAGGCTGTCCCTTGGAAGGGAACTATGATGAATTTCGGTGCTCTTTGTCTTCAGGGATCAGCAAGGTTTTAGAGGGACTGTTTGCTACTATTTAGGTTATTTTTAATGCATTTTTATATTATGTACGGTAGTCCTGGAGCCTTTATGAAAATGTGCCCTACTTATAGAAAAAAAATCAATCAATCTACAAGAGGTAAGCTATCGCCACATTTCAGAACTGTTCAGCTCTGATCTTCACATTCAGATCACGTCAGCTTTTATTTTGGAAGAATTAACAACTCCCTAGTTAAGCAACTCGTATGTTGACATCCAAAGCATTCCCCTTTTGCATGGGGCCATGTATTAATTTAGCTGCCATTCAGTATTTTCTATAGCATCTTCAATCACAGTCAAAGTGCATGGGCTGGCTCATTTTGAGATGCAAATGACACGTGCATTTGAAAGAATATAGCATGGAGAATTCGCTAAGTAAGTTTTTAATTAAAGCAGCTGCAATGCACAACTGAATCCAGCAAAATGGAGGGACACTGTCAAGTACTTGGGATCCAGACCCTGATCTAAAATGTATAGTAATATAAAAGCAGTGGGTAGCATCCTTTAAATTCAATATGTACATCCCGGACCCTGGTTCTGTGTGGCACTCGCATATGGATTCCACTTCTGTAGAGCCAGTCAACTAACAAGAACAAATTGAATTGCCTTGAGCTGGACCCTTAGCTTCTGTTATCAGCAGTCAATTCTTGACCTCAAACAGACTGATGCTGCTTTGCCACCTGAGCTAATGAACTGGCCCCTTGTATTCAGTGTCAGGCAGACACCACTGGTAAAACAAAGATGTAAAGATGATGCTGATTCATAACGGGTCGGAAAGGTATAGGGGTAATCCAGCACTTGCCAAGTGGAAAGGGACAGAAGGCAGAGGAATTTAATTTTCAAGTTTTTATCAGAATCTTAAACATGGAAATGAAAGGTTTCATCTAGAAATGTAATCGGCAGTCTCTTTATTGATGGCATAAAAACTGCAAGTCTTTGTATAGAAGCAGTTACAGTAAAGATTAAGACACCTCTTTGCATTCACTTTGAAAAAAAGGAGACGCCATGCTCGTTATGGCGTGTGACGTGATTACGATATGATAAACTACCAGTAGGTTTCTTTATCATTTAAATCCTAAAACTTTAAGGGGCAAAAGAGGACTAAAAAGAAAAAAAAAAGTAGCATAGTAATTGGTATATGCAAAAAAGGAAGTTACAATATATGTACTCACGCATGCGAGTGTGCACACATGCAAACACATACACACCCATTCATACACACGCACGCACACACACAGACTAGAGAAAACATCGATTCTGTGTTGGGAAAATTCAGCATTTGCAATGTAAACTGTCTTTTAAGATAAACGTTCCTATGCAAGGCCTGGAGCATTGCTCCTGATACACGTTTGTTCTCTGGCTCCCCCGAAACTGGAAACTCCTGATATCATAATGGGCTTTATCCGAACTGCACTTAATAACATTTCCTCCAGTCTTTGGGCCCAGTGTCCCTAAGAAATCCCTCTGACAAAAATCAGAAAAAGATAACCCCAGATGTTAAAACTCTGGCATTTTATTGCATATGCATACTCATGCGTGCTGCTGACACATACACACAACCAGAAATATACTGTAGTACAATATACTGTAGTACAGCATCAGAGGAAGGTTCTCAAATATGGGGCAAAACACACAAGTACATAACAACCAACGGTGTGTTTCCAAGTAAGTAGGCAGGCAAGGTGCTTCGGGTAGATGTGATATCTTTTATTAGACCAACTGAGGAGCTGGAAAAATTCTTAGCAATTTTTCAAGCTTAGTCATCCTTTGACAGGCATAAGTAGTCTCTGTTGGTCTGAGAGTCGAATTCCTTGGCGTCTCAGGCCAACAGGGACTCCCTATGCTCAATGAAGGGCAACTACGCCCAAAAGCTAAGAACGTTTTTCCAAGCACTCAACTGATCTAATAACAGAGATCACATCTACCCAAAGAACCTTGCCTGCCTATGTCCTTAGACCAACACGGCCACAACCAAAAGCTCAGTTTCCAAGTCTGTGAAACAGAAGGGACCTGTCAAGTGTAAGGCGGACAAGATATGACGAACAGCATTCATCCCAGCTGCAGTACTCTGCTAGTCTGTAGGCCACTAGGCCTGCAATATCCATAGTGGACTTAAAAAAGTATAATCCACTGAAGGAAGAAAAGCAAATGTGCATGTTCTTCACTGGAGATTAAGCCCTCCTTACCTTGAGTGCGTTATGAGATGTTACACTAACTCTCCGTCTTCCACCATCCTCCAGCTGCATCTCTGAGTAAAGCTCTTCCTCGTCCTCCTCCATGATATCAGACAAGTCGGAGCCCCTGCTGCTTTCAGTGTGGTAATCTTCTCCATGACAGTAGTGAGGCTATTTGGCAGGATGGAAAACAAGAAGGTTCTGGGTTTTAATATCTGAAATCACTGTGTATTCATAAAAGAGAGGCAAGGCAGCTACCAGTAGTTTGAATATCATAGCAATGCTGTATGTAATCCTTACTAACTAACACGGTGTAAATTCCTGCCCCCTCTAGTAGCTAGCCCATTGTATCCAGGTTTCAGAAGTCCTGGGTTCAGTCCCTGCAGGTGATCAACCAGGACTTCTGTCATATTATACAACATCACTAGCTGCTGGGGTTCAAAACTGTTATTATTTTGACACCTGGCTTAAGTCCAGACAGTCAAAAAATCTGAGGCCGAGTCAATTCAATCTTGGCAGGTTAGTCTAAGCTGCGTAGATTGAACCAATAAGCAAGTGAACAGACATTCACTTTTGATTCTGGAAATGAAGCCACATGCCTGCAGGGCCCAGACCAGAAGCTGGGAGATGCTCTAAGCACACTTCCCTGCTCAGCTGGGGCAGACAGCTTGACTCAAGACTAGTCTGTCCACCCTGCTGAGGGGGAGGGATTTGTGGGGAAGATGCAAAGCATCCTGGGATAGTGGGGGACTGAGTTAACTTGAATCTGGAGGGGATCAGGGATTTTAACCCTAAATAAGTTAAGATACTATATCCTCCAGGTTTACCTTAAACTGTTTTCAGCCATTTGGAAAGTGGTTTGTGTACACTGAACTTCTGTTGTGTTACAGATTTGAACTGGTTTCCAACCCCTTATACTGGTTTATGCGTGATTTCTGTCCCTAGCCCTGAAGAGCAGACGGATACAATATTAACATCTTTCCAGCATACTAAGTTCTCCTGCGTTTTCAAGTAGACAGAGATCAAGACGGAAATAAGCCATTTTAATGAACTGGTAGTGGTTTCAATTTGACTGGCTTTGCTACATTCAATTGCTTTTTTCGCTAGCATGGCGATTTATAAGTCACTTTGGCCCAGATCTTCAAAGGTATTTGAATGTCTAATTTCCATTGATTTCAATGAGAGTTTGACACCCAAACAACTTTTGAGGATCTGGGCCTACCCTCTCTGAGTGCCTACATCCCCTCTTATAATATGAAGTTAATGAGACCTTTCACAGTGAGACTACTTGTAGCCAGTGGATGAAAGGTGCCATATATAATGTTAATAATTATAGGATCCCACCCTCATTCCTATCTAAGGGAATAGTGTCAAATTCCCTCTGCCGCATTATGTTAGTGTCACTTTAGGACTAAATACCACTGCAAGAATGTGCCTTCTATGAGTTTGAGGCACTTTCCCCTTCATTAAATGTATGACGTTTTGCTGCTTTACATTTATGATTCTGCTCTCAGTGCTGTCTCTGCAATTCCCCTGGGGGTTTGGTTCCAGTTTCAGTCCTCTCTTGCACCTAGACAACTCAAGGGACTGCTTTGATCTAGCAGAGCAGAATTTGTCCCAATGCACCGATATCCTGCAGATTACAACGGCTGTCATCATCCAAGAAAAATGACAGAACTTCATAGCTGAGCATCCACTAGGAACCTTTCCAATCATCTCCAATACTGATCTGATTTGGGCTTAATAACGGAGGTTTCTATTAAATAAAAGCTGATTAGATAAGGCAACCTAATCGAATGGCAGAACTTGTGAAGATGTACAATATAATTAGCTTAAGCGCATGCAAGAAATAATTGTACCGTTACATATTGTTTGTAACGTTAACGTGGTACAGAATACTCAGATATTTATGGGGCATGTAGCAAGATCCTGTAGCTAAAAACATTTCATTGAACCTCCTTTAACGGACTTTTAAAAGTCATTGCTGGTTTTTGGCCCCACTGTGCAAGCACTTACTCATGTCCCACACTTCAAGCCTTGAGTAGCTCAGGTGAAGTCAATGGTGTCACTTATAGGCCTACAGAGAAGCGCAATATATTAATTGCCTTTCTGCAGGACCAGAGCCTTAAATATTTAAATGTGTTAGCTACATAAAATATATGAAACATCACTTTACTCTCTTGCTTTGGATGTTCAGATGCATTATACCAAGTGATAAAAAAACAAGCCTTTGTTTGAGGCTGAATAGAAGGATGCTAAAAACTTTCTGTTGTTCAGCAGTTGATCCACAACCTTGTGATCACCGTAGGATTGAGCTAGAACATCACTGAGCCCTTTGCTGCTCTTCAGGGGAGCAATGGGGTTAAAACCATTTCAATACACTTATCTGCCTGAATCCAGAGTGCCTTTAAAGCACGAGCCAGTAAACTATGCAACTGGGACCATGTGCAAAATTGAGAGCTTAATTTGTGGGTGCATTTAATGTAGCTCTAAATCATGCATTTGCCCAGGCAAGTGGCCAGCCAGGCCTCTATCAGGCACGTGCTCTAAGCAGCTGTTGTACTTGTACTCCGCATGGACCCCTTATATCTGCCTTTTCACGTGTAGCCTTGCGGTCCTCATCTTTTGAAATCAAAGCCCTATGTGTGATACTTTCTGGCCTCCATTATTGTAAAAGCTGAGTATCCCAAATCCATTCAAGTGTTTAGACTCAGAGCCCCCTGAAGAGGTAGGGAAGTGCTATTATCTCTTTTTATAGATACACAACTCATATACCAAGGCCCAGGCCTTCACAGGTATTTAGGCACCTGATCTCCACTGCAGTCAATAGAGTGCCTTGTCTGGAGTCATAAAGGAAGTCTCTGGCAGATTAGCAACGGCATCAATTTCTAAGGAGTGTGATCCAGTAATAAATAATGGTTGGGGGGGGGGGGTTAACTCTTACAAATTTTTACAAAATATTATTTAACAGAAATATGGAATGGAGCAATCATCTCCATTAGACATGCCGTCTAATGTCAACAGACTGTCTTCGCAGACAGCGGTCTTGCTACCTGTGTACGTGGTTGTTTTCGGATGATTTGTTCATTTCTATCTCATGCAACTAGAAAACATGCTGGGTGAGATAAAGCGAACGGTTTTTAATTGGGCATCGGTGCACAGAACGACACGTGTCAGAAAGCCACGGGACGCAGACCACAAAGCCACCTCCTAAAGTGAACAAACTATTCATTCCTTTATGAAATCAACCACTAACATGCTGAGCCTCTCAGAACTGCCTTGGACTGCAATTACGCTTCATATATTGCATGTAAAAACCGATAGCCGAGACTTTCCAGTTAGGTTTGGAGACAGTAGAATGGCATGCAGAAACGGTAAAAACTGTTTTCTCGATAATAAATTATGCAGTGAAAACGTCCAGTTTTTGTAAATACTTCAAATGAGCAATTAAACTGCCAGTAAGTGCCTCTCAGATAGCTTGCCGATAAATATTTAATAATCTATTTGCATTTCATTAACATAGAACAACTGCCTTGCTAACTAAAGTTCAGCTGATATACTGATAAACTTCAAGGTGTCACTTTTTAAGAACCGAGGGCTTTTTGGCACAGTGGATTAATGTATTGAGGGAGTACAACCTCAGGAAGAAACCAGAATTTGAACCCTAGCAAAGTGCTAAATCCCCAAAGCCGCGGGCACAGCACTGCTTACAACACTCTCCACTCCCTCCACCACACATTGACAACCGGGTCACCGGAAAGCTAGGAAATAATTATATTGGCAGGCTAGGAGGCAGGGAACAAGCCAAGAAGAGCACGGCTTAGCGCTGCCCCTGCGAGGGAAGATTCCTGGGTTGCGGCCATGACCGGGACAGACACTTCCATGGCTCTGATCAGCAGAGCAATCAGTAACGAGCTGAACGTTACAAAACATTTCTGAAACGTTAGGGACCGTTTCAAAGTCAGGCTAGTTACCTGCTTTCCAAGCTCTGAGCCTTTTAGGAAATCGTCAACTGAAGCCCCTCTCCTTTTAATGCTAGGAGAATTGTAGCCATCTTCCTCATCATCCGAGTTTGCATAAGGTGCTGCGGTACTCCTTTCACTGAATACACTCCTCTTCTCCATCTGGGAAATCAAACACCAATATAGAAGAGAGACTGGTGAAGTGGGCACTCTGCTATGAACCCCCATTGATGGGTGCTCCCAGCCACCCACTGCGTGAGGATGCTTAATAGCCATGGAATCGGTCCAGCCTGGCCCAGGCAGGACGTTACGGACCCGGGTCTACTGCTTCTAGACTTCTTTGAAAACGTGACGTATAAATATACTCGTGCTTTAAGGCAAAATAAGAGATGCTGGTTCTCTTACTCCTAACTCTGTAGACGGTACGATTAGCTGGTAGTCCTACTAAATGGAGGCATATTTTCAGACTGTAACACCACCCTTTTATTGGGTGTTTAGAAGGACCAGCTATAATCCACGCCTGTTTTTCATTGTTGAACTGAGTTTGGTTGATTTTTTTTTTTTTATAGCTAAGATAGATACTTGGCTGGGGTCCCGTGACGCTGGCACTCGTTCCTGCCATTGGCGGGGGGTCAGACTAGATGGCCTGCTCTAGGCCCCTTCTGACCCTAGATAATATGAAACTTAGGACAGGATCTCATTCTTGTAAGCCCAAGGGCCCTATCAGTCAGATAAGAGACGTACGCTTGCGTTTCAACAAGCAAGCCAGGATGCTGATCTGCAGCATCAAGGCCTCTAGTCCTTGTTCTTTCCTACATCAGGGAATTTCTCTCTCGCCCATTTCCCAGTCAGTCCACTCTTCAGCTCTGCTGAGTTCACATCCTTCTCTGCAATTCCTGCTATGGGGAGCGGTCTCTTTGGGTAATCTTCCCTTGTCAATGACTCTCTATAGCATTTGAAATCATCTTTATAACCCTGTATCAATTTTCCTTCATCTATACCCCTCTCAATCCTATTCTCCCACTGTTCAACATTGTTTTAACAGTTTGTCTCATTTAACTGTGCAATGCACTTTTGAGTCCAGAGCACCCCAAAGATGCTGCAATATCGTATCATTCTATCCAATGTTCATCCAAATAAAGACACCGCTAGAGATAATGTAAGACATGGTACACCAGCACTCCCAGGACATTTTTCCCAGTAGAGTTTTGGTGGTAAATAAAGCACAAGACAATAGTCATGTACTATTATACATAAATGGAGCACGTCCATCTGCTAATGACTAAATTTAATCAAGGAATTTCAAGCAAGGATATTAGTACTATGATAAATTAATAATGTTGAGTATCAAATGGCATTTTAGAAGCTAGAGACTTTGGTAGCTTCCCCATCTTGGGGCTAGAAAATCATCAAATGGATTTAGGAATGTCGCTCTGGGGGACTGCTCTTGGACTGTCTCATCCTCACAGAGCCACACAGACATTAATTTAAGGGCAAAGCTAAAGTTTCAGGGGAAACAATCTCCTTTCACTCCACGTGGCACTCTTTGCGCAGGTATTTGGTCACCATATTTATTTAGATCTTTTTGGAGTAAAATATTGATGTCAGAGATATTATTGCAAAAAGACCAATGCAACCTAAGATCCACAACTAAGGTAGGAGCTTAATGAAGAAAATCTGCTGTCCTTTCTTCCAGGATAGTGAGCATCCACAAATGCATAACATAGCAAATATACAATGCTCCGTACCACCTATATTTTCACATCTGGATGTGACCTTGTGTGTCAGTAATGATATATCAAACCCTACATGTGTCAGCATTACGCTTCCAAGCATGTAATATAGCCTCTAAGGCTCTACCTTGTGCTATACTTCCTCCTTGAGGCTGCATTCAACCACATTTCTCTTGCAATTGGTCCCTCAACATAAAATAATCTGAAACAGCTTTTTTATTTAGAATCAGGGCCTCTGTATCTAAAGGCTGCACAGAAAGTTCAGATCCACCCTCTGGTGAGCTGCCGGTCCCATGGCTAGGGAGCTCTGAAACCCTAATGTCTCACAGCTCTTTGGGCCCAACTTTCCATCGACACTGTCGTTGCTACAAATCAGAAGACTCTGTTCCCCAGCCTTGGTGCTGAAGGCATAATGCTTTGTAATCAACTATTTCACTGAAGGTAAGGCACGGAAATGGCAGTGTGTGGGAAGTTTACACAAGTGCTTAAATGAATAAATAGCAACACACATTATACAGCAAGAGCTTTGTTATCTGGCACCCATAGGGAATGGGGGGTGCCGGATAACCAAATAAGCTGGTTACTGAGAGGCCCGAACGGGTACCTTTGCCTGTTCAGGCCATCGCCCCTCCTGCTGCGTCAGTGTGCCGGGGGGCAGGCTGCTTTGCCCC
>JAGPOW010001167.1:18311739-18323243 GCA_030014935.1 Caiman crocodilus | reverse complement strand
GAGCTCCCAATGACATCAACAAAGAGTACGAGGCTGCCGAAATACTAGGCACCATCACTGTGTGGAAGGAACGCTACCCATTGAACAGATGTATTGGGGTGATGAATCAAACCAGGCTATTACTAGTGTCGGGCACCTGGTGAATGGTCAGATTTTTTAAGGCTGAAGGAATTGTGGAGTAGATAATAAATAATGAGACCCGACTACCGTGGGTTGCAAGGTCCTGATTTAACAAAGTGTTTAAAAACTGGTCTAATATAATCTTTCCACAGGTCTCTCCTGGTCCCAAACCTTTTAACCTCATCTCACGTGGAAGTCCTTCTTTGGTCTACCTTTGAACCGTCTTTGATTTCTGCTATCTCCTGCAGAAATATTATGGATACGTCTTTGGGTTCCTCCCTCCAGTCTCCGGACCCTTCCAATCCGCTTCAGAACTTGACGTTGCCTTACTAGTTAAATGCCAGCTTTAGCCAGTGAGTGAATTACCCAATAACGTGCTAAAAGTGAAGGAAATTAATAGGACTAGAGAGTGAAAGATTGTGTTGCATTTTTTAAACCAATCTTGAGGATTTAATTAAATTAAATGGAGAATCAAAGTATGATTACATTAAACAATAACCAAATTAAGCGCAAGGCAACATGTGGAACTTCTGCCTATCTGGGAGCCTGTCACCCAAGCTTATTTAAGTGCTGATCCACTATAAGCAACAATTAATTAAGCTAAGCCAGGTCACAGTGCTGTTAAAGTACACGGATTGCATGGTAATATCTTGGGAAGCTGTTTTTTTTGGATTTTAAAATGGTACGTAATTTCATGAGAATGACTGATTACTCTAATAACAAATTCATTACTAAAATTGAGAGAGATTGTTCACAGGGGACACGTGCTACTGAGCCGTTCCGTTATTAGCAGTAAAAAGCACAGGAAGAATTCATTTTCAGGGACAATGATGAGCTTCCTCAGTGTCTTTTTATTTATTTTATTTTAATATCAATACTTGCAAATAATTCAATTTACTAGAGAAAACCACTGGGGAATGAGAAAGGAAGAAACATTGCAATACTTTAAAAAGACCTAAGCGATGCACAAACATTCGGGCAAAGGAGCGTTTGGATGAGGCGAAAATACCCTACCAAAGAAGATACTACTCCTGTTCGCTTTCTATTTGGCAGCTATTGAAAACCACAGCTTTTCTCTTTATCATGCTGATATGTAATATACTTTGACTTTAAGGATTTAAATCAGCACAGATCTACTGCTTTTGTCACTTGGCTTATGTGATTTCTGTGGAATGATGTTGATTTATACCAGCTGTGATGGTGGGCCAAAATATGTATCTTAAATTTAGGTTTTCATTTGAGTTTCCTATCTTTTTGTAGTGTCGGCTGTCCCAGTCCAGCAATATAAGTCAGTATATAGGAAGTGCCACATCTGATCAGAAGAATGGTTCATAAAATCCAGGACCCTGCCTCTAACAGTATCTAGTACGAACGGGTCCAAGAGAAATGGGCACCCTCCAGCCCCACCGTAGGCAGTACTGAATTATTTTCTCCTCTGACCATGCAAGATCCTTTCTGCTATATAAGTTAAGAATTGGTTTAATGTCTAAAGCACAAGATTGCAGTTCATAATTTCATAGTCTTGTGACCTGTGTTGATTTCAAGTCCTCTTTAGGATTTAGCTAAATTCTTAGCTTACTTAATTAGTTAACTAGGAACTAGTTAACTGACTTAACTCTATGTACCTTAAAGTTTCATTGGCCTTGATCCTGAACATACATAGGAATATGCTCAGATTTAAGGCTAGGGACAGAAGCTATACATAAACCTGTATAAGTGATTGGAAACCAGCTCTGATCTGTAACGCAACAAAAGTGCAGCGAGCAAAAACCACTTTCAAAATGGCCAAAACCTGGATTAAGATAAACCTGGATGGATGCATGTCCCAGGGGCACAACCACAGGGGAGCTAGAGACCTTTCCCACAGGGGACCCTGGGATGGGGGCTACACACAAAACTACTTACCTGCCACAGGACACCAGATGCAGGAGGAACAAAGAGTGAAGCCTGTGCGGTTCATTAACCGCGCTTATCTACAGCTGGAGCTGGCGGGTGACATCAGGAACGATCACTGGCCAACTGAGATAAAAAGGACGGCCGATGACTAAAGGGGGAGAGCAGGAGAGGCTCCACACCAGTGGCACACCGCACCGGCACAAAAAGATGGATCCTGCTTAGGGAGAGGCATCCCAAGTGGAGAGAGGCATCCCAAGCAACAGCAATTAAAATACAACCCCTCGCTGGTCATGGGCAGCACCAGCATCCGGGGGAAGACCTTGTCCTGAAGGAGCAATAGGAGCCCCAGAGACTTCCCACTCCGGGTTCCCACAGATATGAAACGGAGGAAAAGGCTAATCCGAGGATGAAAAGAAAATGCCCTCAGCAAAGGCAGAGAGTGGAGCAGTGCCGGGGGATGCCTCCTGGCTCAGGTTCCAGGGTAGAGAGGAAAAGAGCAGCTTAGCCTGAGCTGTCCTCTTCTAGCTGCCCTCCTTTGTTTTCTTTAAGTCCTTTTTCTCTTTAGTTGCCTTTTGCCTGTGCGTAGTTCTTTTGTTGTTTTCTTTGGCTTGTCTGTTTTGGTTATTCAGTGGTTAGGTCTACCTCAAGGGGAGTTGACTGACATCTCAACACCAGGGATACTCACGAGGCTCGGTAAGTAGCTGGCAACAACAGGAGAGAGACGAGAGAGGTGAATCCAGCGGGCCCGTAGCCTGCCAAAGAAACAATGATAATAACCTGTCCAGGAGAGGGTGTAAAGAGCAAAAATCATCTAGACTGGAGGGATGGTCGCATTAAGATCAGGTGGACCACCGAAGGTTGACATAAGGAAGAGGTATAGGGGTGGTGGAGCCCCATGAATAGCTGCTAGGAAGAGCAACCGACTCTGAGGGACCTTCAACAGAAGACTCCACCACTGAAAATACATTCAAAGTCATGGCAGGTGAGTTCAGGGGCCTTCTCCAGGATGATTGAGGTCCCTCTCAATGGTCGCATGAAGCCTCACCACGTCCACCACCAGGCGCTCGCGCTAAGATAGCTTGTGAGCAAGTATTCAAAGCAAGGCAGTCACAATGTAGCATCAGACTTAACTGATTTAGGGTAAATCAGTTTATTGAACTTCTGCCCCAGATCTCCTTCAGATTCAAGTAAACACACAGTCCCTCTGCATCCCAGGATGCTTTGCATTTCCCCTGTAAATGCCCCCTCATAGGGTAGATGAGCTAGTTTTCACCCAAGCTGTCTGCTCCAGCCTAGCAAGAAAACATGCTCTAACCCCGCAAGGCTTCTGGCCTGGACCACTGCAGTCATGTGGCTGCATTTCCAGAATCAAATGTAAAACTCTGTTCACTTGCTTATTGGTTCAATTTACACAGCTTAGATTAACCTGAAAACACTGAATTGGTTCACCCTCGGGCTTTTTAACTGTCTATACTTAGCCTAAGTGTGTAAACATAGATTCATAGCTTGTAGCGTCGAAAGGGACCGCAATGGATCATCGTGTCCGACCCCCTGCCCCTGGCAGGAAAGAGGACCGAGATCAGATGACCCCAGCCAGGTGACTATTAAGCCTCCTCTTGAAGACCTCCAAGTTAGGTGATAGCAGCACCTCTCTTGGAAGCCCATTCCAGATCCTGGCCACCCTTACTGTGAAAAATTTCTTCCTAATGTCTAAGCTAAATCTACTCTTCTCTATTTTGCACCCATTATTCCTAATTACTCCTAGGGGTGCTCTAATAAATAGCGCCTCTCCAATTTCCTGTTGTCCTTCCTTGATAAACTTATAGGCAGCTACAAGGTCTCCCCTCAGCCATCTCTTGCGAAGGCTGAAGAGATCCAGATCTCTCAACCTGTCCTTGTAGGGTCTTTCACGGGGGCCACTAATCATATGAGTGGCCCTCCTCTGTACCCTCTCCATATTCTCTGTATCCCTCCTGAAGTGCAGCACCCAGAACTGGACACGGTACTCCAACTAAGGCCTGGCTAATGCCGCATAGAGGGGGAGCATCACCTCCCTTGATCTGTTGGTCATGCATCTGTTAATACACGACAAGCTGTGATTGGCTTTGTTGATGGCCTTGTTACACTGCCAGCTCATGTTCATCTTGGAGTCAGCTACGACTCCAAGATTGCTCTCAGCCTCTGAGCTGCTGAGGAAGTCACCCCCCCCCTGTCCAGGTCAGCCTGTATCTGCTCCCTGCCATCCAGTGCATTAACTTTGCCTCATAACTTGGCATCATCTGCGAACTTGGAGAGGGTGCTCACCAGGCCCTCATCTAAATGGCTGATGAAGTTATTAAATAGTACTGGTCCAAGGACCAAACCCTGCGGGACCGCACTTCCACCTCCTAGGCCGAGAACGACGCATCTACTACTACTCCCTGGGTGCAGTCCCTAAGCCAGTTGGTCATCCCCCTGACTCTGTAGGCATCCACTCCACAGCCTGCTAGCTTCCCAATGAGAATAGGAAGCGAAAGTCTGTCGAAGGCCTTCCTAAAATCCAGGTAGATGACATCGGCCTCTGCTCCTGTGTCAAGGCAGTGTGTAACCAGGTCATAAAAGCCTATAAGGTTTGTCAGGTAGGATCTACCTGTGATGAACCCGCGCTGGTTTCGTTTCAGCCCCCTGGGCCTTCACAAATGCACTCTTTGATGATTTTTTCCAGTATTTTCCCGGGGACAGAGGTAAGGCTGACTGGCCTAAAGTTACCTGGCTCATCCCTTCTCCCCTTCTTAAAAATGGGCACCACGTTGACCCTTTTCCAGTCCTCAGGGATCTGGCTGGAGTACCATGAGTGCTCAAACAGCCATACCAGCAGCTCAGCTATGACACTGGCCAATTCTTTCAGTACCCATAGATGGAGGTCATCCGGGCCAGCTGATTTGCACCCATCCAGCCCTTCCAAGCATTCCTTAACTAAGTCACCACTAACATATGGCAGTCTGGTGCCTTTTGGACATCTGTCTATGCTCAAGGTGGGGGATTTGTCTTGGTCAATACTTAGGAATACTGAAGTGAAGAACTCACTGAAGAGCTCTGCCTTTTTCCTTGTGTCAACCACCAACTGTCCTGATTTGTTCTGCAGGGGCCCTGTGTTGCTCTGTACTTTCCTTTTGCTCACTATGGCACTTGAAATGCAATTAGCTCTCCTGTTTAAATGTCAGTATATATTAAAGTGTGCAAATGGTCAAAGACTAACATCCAACCACTCAACAACTAAAAAGCAGTATAAATCTTCTTTCCACATGAGAGTGCATGTGTTTCTAAAGTATTATCATGCAAAACATCACCCTTTGCGTTCATTTACACTTGTTCTATACTGTGACACAATGTAAGTGGACCTCCTTGCTCACCTTGCTTAGATTTCATTTTTTTATTCCTTTAAGGTGACGCATTGAGGGGTAAAAATGAGAAATGTAATTCAATTTAATATTAACTAATTCTCTCCCTCTCCCCTTTTCTAGTGTGAGGGATTCATTGCATGTTTTTTTGTCTGGAGGGCATTCACATGCCCAAAGAGGACAAAAGAGTTTGATGCTTTTGAAAGGTCAAAGGAAGCCACCACATCTATTCAACGGTAGACACCTTTGAAACCTTTGAGAAAATGCCACCGTGAGAGCTAATGGTTGCTTCTGGCTATTAAATGTTGCACTTCGCTCGCCACTATCTTCTAACACTGACATTTCCTATGACAACTGCTGCATGATGTGACACTTCCTCCTCCACGTGAATCTTCCTAAAAGAAGCCAAACAATGCATCTTTCTCGCTAAATATCTTTATTATTTTCTCAGCATCTTCTAAAATAATCTTTGAATTATATCTCTTAACAATATGAATCATTAGATACTAGTTTAAGGTAAACGCATGGTTCAGAGGCACGTTGTACATCAATATACATGCAAGATGACAATAGGTCAATTAAGGTATTTATCTTCCTTCCCAGCCAATCTTTCTCAGTCTTTTACCTGAAGTGTGGAAGCAGGGAAATGTGGTCACCAGTGGTATCTGCAAGAGAACAAAAATGGAACATACCACAATGTTAACATTTAGTTCAGTAATTGTACTGCCAAAATATGAAAAACAAACTGTAATTTGTTGGGTGACAGCAATCCTTCTTTGCCATAACACAGTGCTAAATGCCAGGCAGTTGTAACTATAAAAGTGAACCTAGAAGCTCTGAATTAAAGAGCATGCCCTGTTTTGCTACAGAAGGTAACTCATAAGTCACAATATACAAGCTAACAGCCAAGACACTTAGTTAAAAAACCTGGCCTGTATTTAAAACCTGGATTCTGAAGGCCTTGTCTACATTATGGCCAACCAGAATGAGGCTAAAGTACTTGCAGGATGTGTTGATTCAGAAAGCGTTATTTGGGGAGGCTTCCCGAGCTCTAGGACAGCCTGGCTGATGAATTCACCCTAGCAGAAAGCCTAGTAGTACTGCCAATGCCAGCCCATCCTCTCCTGCTCTGGGTCCAGGCAGTGTCGTGCCCCCGCCCTCCAAGGTGAATTGAAGACCATTACAATGTTTTAGATAACAGTCAATGTATCCAAGCTCACCTTTTTTTCTCACCAACATATTGTGCTCTGGCTGAGGACATTTTTGCTGTCTGATAGATCAACACACATTCAAAATGATTGAGTTACAGGCCTATTTGCTCTTTTCCAGGCATCACTATTACCCTAAGTGTCTCCTTCTACATAAATTGCATAAGCGAATGGGGAAACCAGAACTAATTCCAGCTACTTTGCTGAAATCAAATCACAGCAGGGAGCCAATTAAGTCACAGTACAGTACATGCCACTGGATTGAAATTTCACTCACCATGAGCCACACGCACTGGATCCTCCCTCTGAGCTGCTTCTGAGGCCATTAGTACTCTGCAAGTTTGAGTAAATAAGGAGTTTTTTCTTTGTCCTTGAGTAGCTGCATCCTTCTAAATAGGTAGATGAATGAAGGAAAGCACCTGCATTGCAGTGCAGGTGTTTGTTGCCATTGGCTTAAATATGGGCTTTCCTTACTGGGCAGGCGTTCAGACTCCTCCGTTATTGGTGGCAATGGTCTCTGGATCCAGCTGTTACATCACACACACCACCATTTCCACGACCATCCTTGCAACAAACTCTGGGTCGTGTCACTCCACCTTCAGTTCTGCAGCACATCTTGGCCCATTTTCATTGCTAGGACATATCTGATAATCTTCTAATCAAACACACCTTGGAACTGAACCACCAATGGACTTAACATTTTAGATACAACACATTTATTATCCTTTTTAATTCAACATCCGTGTGAATAAGGCCCAACTCAAGCAAACAGAAGACATGAATATTAATACCTGTGCTCCTCCTGACCCATTATATGCCTCTGGAAAAAAAATCACTTAGCCCCTCTATAATTTACTTTCCCCAGCTGTAAAAGGCTCACCTTTTTTAAAGTGCTTTGAGGTATGCAGATGAACACTACTGAAATATTAATTGCATCTTTCAATGCACATTAATCAGAGTAAGAAAACAACCTATTCAAATATCTTCAGTGAGAGCCGTTAAAAACCCCTGGAGATTATTATGATAAAGTTCTGATCCTGCAGCATTTGGGGGCACGGTATTGTGTGTTGCATGGTGATTATAAGTGTCTTTGTCCATAGATCATCATCCTGCAATGTCTCAGTCTCTATGCAGGTGCTGAGAAAGGGACAACACTGAACAAGGGGGAACTGGAGTACAGACACTGGGAGTGGAGTTTCCATCTCAAATGTTATGTAGATCCGACATGTTACGCTACCCCTGACCTTTTTATATTATGGGCTCTCAGACCTCTCGTAGTGGGACCACTAATGTGAGCAAGTACTGCTCCAAATAAGTGTTACCCCCTAGGAAGAGACCCTAAGGTTAGGAAAATGCTGCCGAGAGGAAGCTGTAGTTCCAGCTTCAAAAGAAACTTCCATTTGTAAAATACTTGTGCGTTCCAGTCCAAAAACCACTAGTAGGTAAAGGAAACAACTTCAATGGTTGGTACTCATGTACCCGCTCCACCCATATGTTTAAGATGAGACGCACATAATTTTCCGAATTAGGCATCTTGGCACATTCCACTGATGCCTTTGAGAGCAAAGTATTTTTAGTGCTATAATAAAAATAGCGTTAGAAGAACGATTTTCATACTGTGACATGCCCAGGTTCAGGGGCCTTGTGTGTTCATTGACGTGCGCTTTTACTTAATAAACATCTGATTTTCATAGTCTGAGAGCAAATATCAGTGAAAGAACGCTAACTTCAAGGCAGTCAACCCAACTCAAGATCACCGTTCACAGACCTCTCCTGCCTGTCGAGTGAGATGGTCTGAAAACTATGTGATGGCTTATACACAACGAATGCAGCTCTGAGCTTATTACCCTGACTAGGTCTTCATTTCACTTGACTCCACGTGAGGAGGTCTCCAAGTAGTACTTACAGATAATACTAAGAGGGTCACACTTGACATTACTGATATAAAACTTGAAGTATAATATTGGCTATTGAGATATACCTAGAGTTCCTGACACAATCGCAAAATGTTAGGGAATGGAAAAAATACCAAACCTGCTGGCAATGTAGAAAACTCCACAAAGGCTTCTTTTCTTTCCCGCTGCTCCAGAGGAAGCTGCCAGGGCATTTGATGGGGTTTTGCCATGACCTTCACTTTGTAGGTCATGTTAGGCTTCAAATTAAAAAACTGGTACTTGTAGCTAGTGGCTTTGACGATGTCAAACTCTTCTTCGTTAAGAAAAATCACGTGACTGTAATTACTGTTGGTAGGAAGCCAGGACAGCTCAGCAGAAATCTGGGTTATGTTGTCCACCTTTAGATGAGAGGGTGCGACGATGACATCCTTTCCAACTAACAAAGTGCACTGTAGCTCATCTGAGTTCCCCCTACTCGTAATGCTCTGAATTGATATTCGGTAAGTGCAGGTAGCAATGTTAAGTTTCTCTATAAGAGCTTTAGTTCTGCTTCCCAAGGATATATTCATCCGTACTTCTTTGTCAACCAGGACGTTGTAGCTGTTAATAGTTCCCCAACCAGGTGGCACTACTGGTGGCTCCCAGCCCACAATAACACTTTTGGCTAGTTGTTTAATAAGGGTGATTTTTCTAGGATAAGGCACAATGTCTTCTCCGATTTCATCAATGTTTACATCCAGAGTCCCTGCGCCATTATTGATTACACTGGACTCTATGTGAGTTGGTGGACTGATCTCCAGCAGACCACCTCCTTCCAAAGCATGACCCGAATGATTGATAAAATTCTGATCCTGTTCGCTGCTCAACGTGCTCGACAAACGGGCCTCGTTATCTTGAACAAAATCCACAAAGTTTGAAGGGACTAGTCCTCGCTGTCCATCCAGAAGTTCACCTGGTGGAAAAGAACCACCTAATTATTATCATCTCTGTTTTCTCAATGGGCCTTATAGTCTTGCAGTGTTGGAGGGGAGTAGTGCATGAAAGGAAGTTTATTAGGTCTAGAAGAAGTCAACAAAGCTTATAACATGGATAAAAATGCTATTTAAATGACTAGTAAGCCATGTTTTCTTCTGTGGACCATCGTGATAGCGTTCTAGGGCACTGCGTGCTCCTGCTGGGCACAGTTTTAACTGGTTTTCCCTTGCCCTTGCAAAACTGTTCAGAAGTAGCATCAAAATAATAGCTGCTTGGGATGAACTGCTTTCACCACTAGGAATCAAAGGACTGGGCTGAATCCCAAGGTAGGTGTGTTTGGGATTTACATCTTTTTCTTTTGTTAACTTTGTTTCTTTGCAAGGGGGGAAAGCCTTGATAGCAGTGATCATTGTCTGCTAAAACACCACTTGGGCGAACAGACCTAAGATGTTATAAAACCCAGTGGACTGTTAGCAATATTTATTTGTTTCTCTAATACACATATGCTGAAAAAGGCAATCTTTCCCCTTTTGCCAAGAAAAGTTCAGAATCAGAGCCTTTTTAATTGAAACTATTAGATTTACACAATGAAATTATTAACGCCTCACATCCTCTGATGCCTGTGAGAAACAAAGGTGTACAAAGTTATTTGGGGGTCTCATAAAATAGCTTTGAGTTATTATTAATACTACTATGCTGAGACAGAGCTCCCAGCCAAAATGACGTATTCAGCGTGCTAGGCGCTGTACAGAAATATAGTAACGGATAGTCTTTGCTCCAAAGCTCACACTATAAATAGACAAGAAATGGCAGGCTTGAAGAAACAGGGTACTGGCACCGCTATTTTACTGACAAGCAGTTAAGCACCTGAAGAATAAGGCCCAGATCTTAAAATGCATAAAGGTACTGATCTCTCACTGTTGTAATGAGTTAGCCATCCATAAAACTTTGAGAATCTGGGCATATAAGTCCCTTGTCCTGAATCACAGAGGAAGTCAATGGCAAAGCCAAGAATGAGACCTTTATCCCTTGAGTCCCCATCTAGTCTCCTGAATACAAGAAAAAAGATTCCTTAAAATACAGATCTGGAGTTCAATTTGCCCATACACCTGTCTCAGTAACTGTGAATTGGGTTCCCTCAGTGAAATACTGCACATACACGATGCTTAGTTAGGCTACCAAATAAGCACTTTTGCCACTGGTTGCTACTGAATTATTTGAAGTACAAAGACGTTCATACATTTGGAAATTAAAGCGACTCCTTAGCTTTTTAGTTTTTTCAGACATGTGGCAAGCTGAGATGCAGACATGAGGGAAACTTTAAGAAGTAGGTCAACACATTGTTTTTTCTGTGCCTAAAACACAACCAAAGTCTTCATCATGCAAAGACTTCAATCCTGTGTCTGAGGGCCTTGTTACACGTTCACTGTCATAAGCGGGGTTCAAACTACTCTCTGACGCTAGGGAGGGTCTGCAAAAACAATTAAACTGGTCCACTGAAAAGAGCAATCAAATTGGAGACCTCCCCCACCCAGGTTCTGATTTTCAAATCTTACAGGGGGCGGCTCTTGCTTCTTATGGGGGGCTCAGCCCCCTCCCCCGTCCCTTCAGCTCCCCCATAACTCACACCTTGGTCACAAGTCATGGTTGTAAATCATGGGAATATTGTGACCTATTAAAGTTACTGCACGTTGGAGGATAACCTTCACCAAGCAACTTGGTAACACCACAAGGGCACCTAACACATGCTAAAACGTTTGAATGTGTGTCTGCTTGCATTTTAACTGCACTTAGTAAGGATTAAGTTGAACATGGGCATTGACAGACGTGCAGCTGCCTGCTGTAACTCAAGGCACTTTGCAGAAAGCGCCATAAGTTACAGCGACCCCCATGATCCAGCAGGCATTGGGCGGGTTGGGGATCGAGCTCCACTCTGGAGCTGATACAGGAGTAGCTGCCTGCATGCAGCCTCTTTCCCCTAGCCCTGCCGCCTGCCTCCCAGGTCCGGTGCTGTCTGCAGGATGGGGGGG
>JAGPOW010001167.1:18283350-18311639 GCA_030014935.1 Caiman crocodilus | reverse complement strand
AAGAGGAGGGAGCTGCAGGCTGGGGGTTGCCCAGCCTGCGCTGGAAGGGAAGCAGGTGGATTGGCGTGGGTGGGGCCGGGATGGGCTGCATCAGCCCAACCTGGCTTGTGTAAACCCCCATTATATGAGGGTTGATTTGTTGCATGATCAGGCACTTTTAAAGCGCTCTGCAGCCATGCACTTCTGTCAAGGTGCTTTCAGAGGGCCGACTGCGTGACAAAACATCACGTCTGTCAGCACCTCATGTGACACCGTCTTAACTTTGTTCATAGTCCCACAGAAGTAAATAAAGCTCCTGATGCAAGCAAAAGCATGCTTGAACTGAAGGGGTTCAACAAGGTGGGGCAGAAAACTCTTTTGTACTGATGTTTACACCACCAGTTCTGAAAACCGATGGACCATTAATGGTACTTGATATCTGAAACGTTGCACACAACTACATCACCGTAAGTAAACAGCAGCTACATATGGAGAAGATAAGATATGAAAGTGATACCGCACGGAGCACCTTCATAATGAAAGGACTGAAAAGTAAATAGCATTTACAGTGCCACTCATCCACTTGTAGCAAACCTCTGCCTCCTACCTATGCTCCAGTGTGACTTTATATATCTAATACGAATTACCCAAGATAGTGTGGGGAGAGGATACACATGGGAATTCTGTGTAGATTAGAGGAATCAAATATTCATAGCTGCAGGAGAGTAAAGGATCTTTGAGGCAAAAAAAAAGAGAAATTTCAATAAGCTTTCTTGTCAGCACAGATCTTGCCAAGTAGAAAAAGCTGACAATTCAGAGCCTTATAATTAGTTATGCCTGCAAGGAGCTGCTTTTCTGGTACAGAAACTCTATTAATTAATGCTCCCATGATAGGAGGAACGTTAGCCATTGACCGTGGTGATGAATAACTCCATTTAGGACATGAATTATTTCCGATCGCCCTAAAGTAACGGTAAGGCATAAATTTGATAAAACACCTTCGTAAAAGCCATCTTCATCCATATCTCCATACACATAGAGGTATTTTCCTGCTGTAAGGGGGAGCTCTGCTTCTGGATTTTCATTTGGTCCATCAAAAGGGTTGTAACTGCAATGAAGCACAGATGGAAACTTCATTTAGTATGACACGTGTATTTAGTTAGTTGCATCCTACGCACCACTGAATAATAATTGTGGAGTGCAGTTCCAAGGCTGTGCATGAGGGTAGCGCTACATTTCAATCATCATGCTATACCCTTTGAAATATATGCAGTGCCAGGGTGTCTAGAGGTATTAGGCACCTCCATCTATTATTATCATTATAATTATTTTCGGTGCAGTACCTCCCACGAATCTCAATTATGGTCCAGGACCCTACTGTACTATGAGTTGTACATGCACACAGCACAAACAGGTAATCCCTACTCCAAAGAGCTTAATTAATCCCTGCTTCCTACCATAGGCTCCTTAGCCCGTGTCTTCCTTGATTTTTAAAGGAAAGATATAATTCCTTGCGCAGGGCTTTTCCCAAGTCATTAGGATCCATTCATTTTCAACAGCTCTTCTCCATAAAGCAGTTATTTAGAGGAAAGGGTGTCATGCTCAGATCAACGTTATTAGCATGCATAAATCCATCAGATACTTGCACGGGATTGTGAGATGCGAAGCTGCATTAGCAGGAGATGTAAATTTGCCATAATGCCTGCCCTTCGGTGGGCATATAACAATGGGTGAACCTTTGACACTGTTGAAATGTTATTATTATTTATTATGACCAGGATGTTAAGACATGATATAGAGTCCGCTGAAGTCAACCAGACCCTTTCCATTGACTTCAGGCCATATACCGTCTGCCACACTGATCCTCTGATGAACGTACATGTCTAAAGAACTTGCCAAAAAATGATCCCACCCCCAGGCCCCATGCTGCTTTTGTTGCACGAGGGTCTGAATCCAGTGCTGCTGACGCTATGGATTTCCACGTGTTTAGCACCACCGCAATCAAGTCTTAAGCGACTATTGTTTTGTTAGGGGAGGCGTATTGCTCCTGGAGAACACAGGAAGGTGCAGTGAAACAAAGCCTTTTAGAAAGGGCACAGCACAGCATAGGAGCATCCTCAGCAGGCTGGAGAATAGGATTTGTATAACACCCTCCCCCTCAACTTGCAGAGTCTGGCAAGAAGGCAAGTAGAAAAGGTCTTGCTCTCTCCTTCAAAGTGTAGTCTTCCTCCAGCATTGCTATATACTGTTTATAAATGCTCACATTAGTGCAATGGTGTAATGATGCCTCGGGCAATCTAGAAGGAGCATGGTCAACAGGAAAAACCCTTGCCAGTTATAAAGTCAGAGCAGGAGCCCACTTGCTAAAGCAGCTGATTTTAGCCAATGGCACCTCTCAGCCTGCAAGTGCGTGCTCGGCATGTGCTCTCTTCCGCGGGGGCCTGCTTGCTGACAGAACCCGCGAGGCGCCAGAATGAACCGCTTCGGGGAGCGTCTCCTGCCCGCACCGGCCTGTAGAGGTACTTATCGCTATTTCTTTATTTTACATGAGCCTGCAGACCAAGAGTTGTATTTAATTTAGTGACTCGTTAGCATTTAAGGGAAACTACAGTGACTTATTTATCGTACTATCGAATCTCGTTTGTAAACGGATTGAAACCTTCAGAATTTCCCCCAAATGCCCTAATTTGCATCCAGCACTGCAGATGTAAATATATAAATACCGTATGAGCTTCACCTACAGGAGGGAGGCATGGCCACCGGTCTTGACCTCTGCTCCTTGAAATGAAGGGATGCTGCTGTGCTTGCAAGAGAAAGACTTGCACAGAAGTCTAGTTGCACACTGCAATTGCAAGGAAAGCACAGACTACGTCTTCTCTCACAAATGCTAATTTTTAAATTCATTGCCTACACTAATTGGTTTGAGTTTCGGTTGTTTTTTAAACCTACAAGGAAGGCGATCTTCAATCATGAAACATATGCGCGGCAATGGAATGCTGGACTTTAAGGCTTTTAATTGATCAATTAATCACATTTTAGTTTGCTAGAATAGCTCAGAGACTCATCCTCTGTGTAGGGACTCTTTTCAGCTGCATGTGATTTTTAGCACCTTTTGCAGAAATAAAATCACGTTTCCCTTTAGAGAAAGGCAGCTTAATTTGAACTCAGTATGGGCTCTGAATTCCTCTGGGCGCTGCACTCTTTTATCACAACTTTACATCGCATTGACTGTTATACTCTAATGGGACTGGGTTTGGCATGCATCCTCATCCTTGCTAGCTATATTTTTGCTGGGGAAATTTAGACTTGGTATAAAAGTGTGAGATACGTAAGGTCAGGAAATATCAACACATGCAGATCACGGGTCCAGCACATGCAGACCAGCAGCACGCAAGCTGCATGTTCGCTATAGGTTACACTGAAATACCACATTTCTATACAGGAGGTGAATGGGCGACCTGCTGGCATTGAAGACTACATTATGGAACGCTAGTTTGTGCTTCTTGCAAAGAGGAAGGAAGATGGAGCAGCAAAAGCAGTTTGCTTGCGTTGAAAGCCTCTCTCTAATGATCAGGCACAAAGCCAAGATTGATATAATTTAGACTGCTGTTTTGACATAAATTCAGGAACTAACTGCACCAAACTTACTGATTTTGCCAATTTTGATGTAACTGTATACCGACGGAGACCATGAAAACCTGGACCCTTTCGATAGATCATCACTTACTCTTCCCCAAGCTCCCTTTTTGCCAAGCCAGCTGCTCAGAGAACGAGCCTGGGCACAAACACTGTCCCCAACCCTCTGTGGGTCTGTATAACCCAAAAGGCAATGGAGCCAGCATGGTACCACTGTGCAGAAGGGGTCATATTTTGGGGGTTGTGCCTAGGAGGGATCCATTTGCTGGGGCTTGCAGCTGAATGTGACAGGGGCATTTGCAGCCTGGCAAACCAGCCACCAAGGTTGTGGAAGTGGCTCTGTAACTCAGCAGATGCGGGAATGTAATCTGCTCAATTCATCTGCCAGACCTCCATTGTAAAAAGCCCATTTATGCTTATGGTTGACACGTGGGAGCTATGTATTACATACCTCTGTGGATAAAATCGAATTGAATATCTGACCTGTAACGGGCGATGCAAAGATGGACTTTCCCAGAGTATCTCTGCTTTGAGGTATTGGCATTCCGTTCATTATCCATCTGGAAAGAAATAAAGACAACAGGATTTCACCCTATTGCTTTCACCATTTTTCTCACTGAGTATTTAAGCAAGACTGAATTCATACAAAACATTGCACTCCTCTTATCAGAGTCCATCCTGTTTGCCCTGGGAGCTAGTAGTCTTACTAGCAAGCATGGGCCTGTAGAATGGCTTGCACTCATTTTTTTGATTTCGGATGTCACAACATCAAGCCCGGCTCACCAAGTTTATTTCCCAAAGTCTGATTTCCACGAGTCTTAATTTACATACGTTGCCCCTGTATCTGACACCTTGGAAAATGTAGCTGAAGGTCTGTGAGAGGTTTGCATGCATGACAACGTTACACCCAGAAAGGCAAGCCACGAACAATTCTCTTAAGAAGAGACAACTGAAAAATAATAGAAGAAGGGAAGTAAATCTGACGTGCTCTTGTTCTGGTCTATGCTGTTAGTTCTGCTTCCCTAGATCTTGTCGCTATGCTGCCTTTTCGGTTCGACTACTTCAGACTCTCTTTATGGAAGCTATTGATGAGCTTGGCTGCATCTGCTTCTTCCTAAACGGACCTTTAGGAGTTGATGCTCAGTATACAATGGCAAAAGCTGGAAGAGGAATTTTGCAGAATATCCTACATCATAGCTTGTTTTCTGGCTGTGCCCAAAAGCATTTTGATGCAACTTCCAAACGTTCAACACTAACACAGAAAACAGATACATTCACACAGTCTGTCCACAATTTGAACTCTTCTTTCCTTCTTTCTTTTTTTTTAACAATTTTATAAAGGGAAAAATCAAGGCTGTATCCAATAAGATGGATACAATACAACCCCCTCCCCTCTCTTATCACTATTTGTTATTACAGAGCATCTTAAAGAATTTAATGAAAAGTGATAGCCTTCCTACGGGGTTTTGAAAAAAAAAATCATCCTTTGTATATTTGTAATGGAGAATGAGTTTCCTTTAATAAAATTCCACCGCAAGGTTAAGAAAATTTATATAAAGGATCTTATTTTCTTATAAACGTAACTGGATTTTAGAAGTATTTTTCTATCATAACTCTGTAAGTCTATTGGGTTTCATCCTTGCTCAATTCTACAGGATTTTTGCAATGGCATAGTTGAGACTATGCTTACAAGACAACGAAGGCTAATGAGAAAAGAGTAATAACCAAATGCACTGGAGAACAGTCACCTTTCAAAGGATTTCCTGCTGGTCCTGTGGTGTTCAAGGGCTGGCACAAATAAAGTGTCACAAGGCTCTTGGCTGAATCTTTCCAATAACTCAAATAAATGCAAATATGACAGGAAGCTACGTGGCTTAAAAGCTTGGTAATAAGTTACTGAACTGTTCACTTCCAGGTTACAGGCTCAAAAGCAGCTTAGAAGAGTACCCTGGAAAATGATACTAGGTGACGAAATCAGTCCAATTACTAACGAATGGATTTCCATATCATGAAAACCAAGCAAAAAGCAGTCATAGCAAATGAGGCTACCGCACCTAGAAAAGGTCTGAGGGACACTGGCAATGTTTTGTGTAGCGTCTTACTCTTACAGTAGATCTTGCTGTCACTGTGCCAGGGATACATCATTATACAAGGTCTAACAGTGCTCACGAAGAAATGCAATACCTTTCAGAAGAACTAAAACACAAACCGATGCAGACATCCTGCGAAGAAAGAGATATACAGGCAAGGCACAGTGTAGAACGGATCTTTAACTGTGCCTCCGAAAACTGGGATTTTCAAAAGCGCCTAAAGGATTTAGGCATCCCATGCTCACACTGAATAACCGTTGGCATGCAAACACCTAACTCACTTTGGCTCCTTTCCAAACTCCTGCTGAGATTCTCATTTACTTTGTGCTCCTAAGTCCTTAGGCACTTTTGAAAACCTCACCCCTTGACTCTTCCCAGTGCAGGTCATCACTAATGTATAAGATAACTGTCCCACTGGAGAGGAGAAATGTTCTGATGTGAAAAAGACTCACGTCTGAATCAAATCTGCATCTTGGGCTGCCGGATCTTGACCTGGATAGGAAAGTAGGTTTGACAGACAATTGTTCTGGTTTGTCACTGGATATCTGAAGGGGTCGTATAAACTCTGAAATCACACAACGACTTCCAGAAGGGCTTTCATGACCTGCCCATAAATAAAACACACAAGAGAATAATTGGTATAAATTGGTAACCTTGCTGATAGTCACAGCAGAGACACCGTGGGACGACTGGCTCGCTGGGTGTGCAATACCACCTGATTCCTATTCATGCTCCTTCCAGAAACGGGCCAGGAAATGGAGCCCGGGGACCAGGGAGGTCATTCACACTAACCTTTCCCATTCTGTACCTGTTCAAACAACTCTGGATGAACAATTATGTGGAAAGAGGAGAATTTAATACAAAGGTCAGTGTCAAGGACCACGTGAATATGAGTCACAGCCCAGTCTTCACTGACTAGCTGGAAAAGAGGAAAGTTTATGCTATGATATGATTTTATGTCGCTGCCAGAAACCTAACCATGCCTTGAAGTTACTTATCACGCTAGCACGGAAAACAAAGCCTCAACCTGCCTATACATACTATTTATGCGTAATAATCATAAATATCTAACTTTACACTTCTAGTGTTGTACAAGCTTTAATTTATTGAAGTTCAACAATCCGTAAGTAGGCAGATAAGCAGTACTGTTCACAAGCATCATTTTCATTTACCCCATGGACCATTTCAATCACAATGGCATTATATAGGGCCTTGAACTAAGTGAAAATGTACATCAAACTGAGGGTCCTGTTTCATTGCCAGGGAAGTATAGAGAGTATAAGGGAGTACCAAGCCATACTATATTCATAGGTATAACGTCACAGAAATTTAACATTAGAGAGACCTGGCCAGGGCTACAAGGTCAATCAATGAGAACAGATTGATTGACTGCTTCATGACCCAATTCTTCAAAACCATAGTTTTGTTCCTCAATTTGACACTCGTAGAATCTGATATTAGATGAGTTGGATACTTATAATTCCCAAGGATACCAATGGTAGTCCTAGATGCCTGCCTAACAGCTGGGTGGAAAAGTTTCTATTAATTTTGTTTCAGTGCAAAATGGTGCTTTTCATAAATGAAGCTGTTCATGGAAAGTGCTGCCTTTTTTGGAAATGTTCTCAGATTTATTTGGAAAACTAAATACTAACAATATTCTGTTTCCAGAAGGTTTTTTAATTTTTTTCATCTATTAGCCAATTACAAAATATTTTTCAGCGTTCAATTTTTTGATGAAAAATAATTTCAGTGGGGATGGAGGGATCGGACGATGACATTTTCTGGCTAGCTCTGTTCAGCCGCTCTAATAAACAGGCCTCGGGTGTCACAAATTGGCCTCTCATAGTTATTGGACCTAGGCAAAGATCGCGGTTCGGATGTGTGCTTGGATCATTAGAACATCCTGCTTTCCTAAGTAAAATAAAAGGCAAGTAAGGTCAAAAAACCACCGACATTTGGTGCAGTTCTCCACCAAATGTAAGGATGCCCAGAAATGGCTTTTTTGATGACTTATGAAAAAGGTCATGCCTACCCCTCAAAGGGCTGGCCTTCTTAGACTTTGGGCATGTAACTGTAAAAAAAGAATCAACCTGTGCATCAAGCTTCCAGGTACGTACGTGACTGACACACTGGTGATAAAGTGGTAGGACTTTTTTTTAACACACACCGTGGGTTTGGATTATAGGGTGACGAAACCTTCAGGACCGCCTGCTTCTTCTTTGCTAAAACCTACGTTCATACGGTACACTTGAGCAAGCAATCCCGCAAGATGCAGAGCAGCCTGATTGATGCCCCAGTAATCTTGGCACAGATTAGGGCTGAGTGAAACGCATAGAAAGAAATGCTCGGCAAGGCTGTGAAGGAGATCGGTCGTGGTGGACTGTAAAATGCGGCACGGTTCCTCGTACTATAATATTCTTCCTCCGAAACCATCCGAAAGCAAACAGGAAACAGCAACCTGGGCTTAATTACAGCTGCGGTAGCAGCAGAAACTGTAGCAAAGCCACAGCGTACAATTAGGGCGCTGCTGACATAATCAGATAGCTGCGCCTCCCCACCGCCCCTCTCTCTTTGTGTTTTTTTAACACAACTAGTCCATGCTCCAATTCTCAAGCCCTGGTTCTGCGCGCGATCAGCAGCTGTTCTCCAGCCCTGCTAGGACCCTGGCACGCAGGGCTTTGCTTTTCACGTGCAGCCTTGCCACTGTTCAGTGCCACCTGGAATCATCTTTTCGCTTTGCAGAGGAGAACGCATCCCGAACCACGCTGCCGGAGGGGCTCTTTGCACACTCCCTGGTCAAACTTGATTCATTCCCTCTGCACCAATGTAATTTAACAGCAGGGCAGCTTAAGCAGACGGATAGTAGGGAAACATTACAAGGCGTACAAAAAATTAATGATACTCATCCCAATTCCATACTGAAATCTTCCATATATGCACAACCAGCAATCGTTCCTTTGCAGAAATGTGAAACCGATTTTACTCCTCGTGTTCGTTTGCCACCCAAAACTGTTAGCCTGGCACCTATGAATAACCGGTACTATACAATCAAAGCAAACTGGCTTTTTGTTTCATCTCTCTTCCATTTTCCTGGGTTCTGTTAATATATTAATCATGTTAGACATCAGATAGAGGGGGAACTTCCTGGACACCCTAATTGCCCTACACCCTATGCAGGTGATCAGCCAGAATCTGGCTTGAGCTACACAAAAGCAAGACAATGACAGAAGACTTATATTATGGGGCTTGACAGATCATTTAGGAAGGTTTGCTGGAAGAAATGGACTTTAAAAAGTGACATGGAGGAAAGAAGATGCTCAGGATAGAAAAGGGAGACCGATCCCAACACAAGGGCTGCCTGATAGTGGGTGTAAACCTTTTCACATGTTAGTATGAGATAAAAGGCAAACGGATTGGGAACAGCAAGAAAGGAAGCCAGGGAGGCTGGATAGGTTATCGGGGCTGTGAAAATGAGAATGTGCAATATGAATTTGATGCAGTAAAACCAGGAAGGCATGACTGAAGTCCCAGAAGAGGAAGTGGACGTTAACAGCTATCCTTTGAACAGGCTGGAGAAGACAGAGGCAGGAAAGCCAGGTAGGAGGAGAAGGCTGCACAGTAGAGTCACAGTCAAGGCAAGAGATGGTCAGGGCATGGGCCAGGGTTTTTGCTATGAGGATGAAAGGAGAAGCTGGGCTTTGGCATACGAAAGAGGAAGGAGCGACAGGACTTAGCAAGTGACTGGCTGTGGTGCAGAGGACAACAAAGGTGAGCAAAGAAGAACTGCTGCTCGGTTTTGGAGACAGTGCGGGAAAAGTTAAGCAGCTCTCCTGAAACGTAATCCCATTCCTTACACCAATTCACTCTGTGATTTTTGCTCGGGGCAGGGTACTTTTACCCCTTCCAGGTCTCATTTTCTCCACCTGGTAAGTGGGGTTAGTGATATTTAAGTACATATATGAAGTGCAAGGGAGCATTTCTGCCACAACTGCAAACACACAAAATAGATTTGTTTTTCTAATTAGCCTGGCTGCCACATGCAGTGTCACTTGATTTCTCATTTGGCTGCACATCCAGCAATAGTCTTCCTTGCTCTCGTAACTCCTACCCTGGGTGCTATCAGTTGCTATCTCCCTATCCAAGAGTGTGTGAAATGATGTCTGCTGCTCCTGGAAGGAGGCCTCTTCCCCATGTTCTGAGCCCTGCAGGGTACTTTTCATTATAGACTACAATATAAGCAGTCTCTTGAACCAGCTTAAACCTGCTTGCTGTATTTCCAAGCCACTGAAACAAACTGGGTAAGGCGATGAGACCAGACTACACTGTCAATTGTTAGTGGGAGGCTCCTGGGGACCTTCATTATTTTTTAAGGTCGTGGGACCTTTTAAATAAAGTGCCTCAATTTGCCCAGACTCCAGCAGGCACACAGTGCTGCTGCTGCTGCTACTGTTTAGCTTAGTAGAGATTTTTTTAGAAAGGCCACCATGTGTGCAAACACCACTGCCAATAACCATCAACACCTCAGCAACAAAGGGACTAGACACACATTATACACGAAGCATGTTGGTGACCACGTGAAACGCTTGCTCTTGGAGCTCCAGAAAGGAAACCTGCTGCTCCGGGTTAGGTATGTATGGGTACAGAGGAATAACGCTGCATCTGAAATTAAGCTAAATGTTCAGATCAAAATATGCCATGGTTACAAATTAAATTCCCTTTTTGCCTCGGTGCAACATCACTGGGTTTACCCTGCAGTAAGAACAATAAAGGTTTGGTCCTTCCCCATTGATGAAGCCATTGAAGTGTGTTTTTCCTCTTATCCTAGTGGTAAATGGATAACATTAGTAAAGGAAGGCGACACAACACTAAAGGGCACAACCCAGGGGTTTCTTACAGCTGTGTGCCTTAACACTGAGTCCATGATTTGAGATCTGTTCTGCAGCAGAGTTTTATAAAAAAAAAATATTAAAATGATGCAATATCAGCAAAACAGTACAGACCGGTTTGAAAACCATTAAGGATGATCATATTCGAGAGGGGTATTTCCCAGTTGTAGGCTTGGAAGTGCAATATGAATATAACTATATACTTTGGTGTTAACAGACGAGTAATAAGCATCCCAAGAGATGTCTATGTGTTGATAACGTTCACTTTAACGTTAACGATGATTCTTACTGGCTGATAATCAGATAATCCCGGAGCACCCCCTCCCCAGGACGAGAGCAAATCTGCAGAATCGGGGGAGCCGGCTTCTGGAAGTTTAAAGAATATTCTTCCCAGGGAAGAGACAAAGGCTACAGACTACTCAACTTAAAGGTCTCTGGACACAATTACAGCTGATCAGACTCAAAGTGTCTGACCATGAGCCGATTACACCCCGCTTCCTACTCAGATTGTCATTGATTGATCAATTATGGACTACCCTGCATGTCTGGGAAAGAACATTAAAATGCCCCTCGTATCTGATAAACAACAAATCTTGTCAGCTGTTATATCTGGCTTTGGCTGCAACATTATCGTTATCTCTGGAGCAGATTTTGTCTGTACATTTTAATCCACTCTGAGTCTACATTTATTTTATTTTCTGATATGTCTACCCATTACCAATTAAGGAAGAACAAGTGGTCATAATTGCCTGACATTTTCTGCTTTGAAAGTCATTGTGTCCTCTCTTGCCCCAGGGCATAAAAAACCTCTACTTTTAATTCCAGGAGCCTGCTGTAACAAAACTTGTCCTGGAAAATGGCAGATTCTTTAAAATCTACCACCTGCTTGCTTACAAATTATGAACTACAAGTATTCTTAGTGCAACATCACTGCTATTAATGCATTGATACCACATATGAATATTGGCCCAAGGATTTCTGGTCCAATGATCCAGGTACCAGCAGGACTGAAGGTCTTTCATAACTGAGGAAGAACTATGCTATACGGTCTTCACAAGGAATCAAAACTCATGGAAGAGGTGACATCTTTTATTAAATCCAACATTTGCAAACAAATTATTGTATTTATGTGCACGCTTTCAGGCGCACGCACCCTTCATCAGGCATAGGCGAGAGCAGAGATTGTAAAAGTTCTCCTAGGCGGAAATGAAAATTCCTATTTCCTAATACATTAAACATATTTGTATGCAAATATCTATTCGGTCTAATAAACCTTATCTCCTTCCATGAGTTTTAATTCCTTTTGCCTCTAGACCCATACATCTACAACCTGTATTGGCCTAGAGGACCAATACCTGATAGATTCTTCAAAATATTTATTCCATGGTGCATTTTTCTCAGCTCTTTCAATTAATCGTTAGGAAAATAAGATAAAGCCATTGAGAGAGTCTGACTTATTATTAGTTGCTTAACTCGAAGATCGTGCCTAGTTTCATGGACTCTGCATGCTTAAGTACCTTCCTGGAGCAAAGCCAATATGTGCTCAGCATGCTACAAAATCCAGCTTATTTTCACTTGGCTAATAATCTCCCTCCCCCACCCCTCCACCCCCCGACCCCCTGCTCCTCCTCTGATACCAGCATGCTCACGAGCAGGAAAAAAACCCTGTTTGCTTTCTCAATACTCACGTTTTTTCTATAACAATCTTCATTTTGAGGTTGGTGTATTTTGTATTTTTCTATTACAGTTTCAATTGGGAGCATCAAACCTACCTGCTACCCCCCTGCCTTGGCTGGATTCAGAATGCAAGGAGCCTTGCAGGCTGCAGGGTTACCCAATTCCTGCAGCAGTGTGCGGGGGCTTAATGCACCCGCTGACATGGGTCTCCAACAAGGATTCATGCCCCGGATTTCTGCAGTGGCCCCATGCCCTGCTTGCCTCATCTCCAAATTCCTAGCCCTTCTACAAGGCCCACAGGCTCTCTGGGCCCGATCTGGCCTGCAGCCCATGTACTTGACACTGTTGGTTTAAATGCACCCCCCCTTACTATCCACCACCTTTGAAGGTCCAAAGGACCCTGCAGTGAATGGAAAAACTATACTGCAAGAGCAGGCAATTATTTCAGGCGGAGGGCCACTTACTGATTTTTGGCAAGCCATCGAGGGCTGCATGACAGGCAGCCGGGACAGATAAGTACTAATTTTCTAAATTTTTTAGGGGCTCCACAAGGTAGATAGAACGACCTAGCGGGCTGTACCCGGCCTGCGGGCCACATTTTGCCCACCCCTGCTATATGACTATATAGAGTTCTTTGGATGGGCCCTATACACCCAGATAATTCATTTTTAAATTAAAAGTATTGCCCCAAATTTAATATTTGAAGTTTTGTTGAAACAAACGTGAACTATTTCACCTTTTTCTCCTGTTAATTAATTGGATCTACAATTCACACGGGGGGGAAAAACGATCCAGTCGCAAAGCAGTGTCCGTATACCAACGGAAGTTTCATTTAGCTTAAGTAACCCATAATTTACAAACATCACGATATTATAATATAACATCAAACCCCTAGCAATGGGTGGCCTTGGCAGCATGCTTCAAAGGGATTCAAACAATTCCAAACCCCAGGGAGGAAGCACATAGGCTAGAGACAGAACAAATGGTGCAGATGGTGTTTAATGTTTAATTATCATATGTCCTACCATACCACCTACAGGCCCTTTTGACGCGAAGAGATGTACTGCACTAGACGCTATACACACATCACTACTGTCATCACTCAGACTTTTACAAGACATGAAAAGTGTAATTTACATTCTGGATTCCTTCCATGCGTCCCCAAGTAACCTCCTGACCACTGATACTGCCTTGATCTTTTAAAATGATTTGGGCGTAAGGAGCAGTGAACAACCTCAGCTAGCTGGAAGGAGCAGTTGCCTTTGGCAAAGGAGAAGACCTGGCAAAAGTTCAATGCAATTCCATGGGAAACACGGTCAGAAGAGAAAACAAGGTGGACAGAGAGGATATTAAAACGTAGATTAAATATATTTTGAAATTAAATTATTTTTATACCTCATTTTTTACACCCTTAAAACTGAAATAAAACTTGTTACCACTCACAGTCCCCTGTAGCTTAGATGGACTACTCTACTGGTTAGTATAGTGAGGTCTACTGGTCACCAGACATTATTCTGACTATATTCTGTCAAGTTATCATCAGTATTTCAAGGAAAAAAATGAAAGCCATTGGAAGGGTCTTGCATAGAAGGCTACTCAAAAATGTTCCATTAAAACTTCTTTCCTAATGAAAAAAATCAAATTTAACTAAATAAGCAACCGTGTGTACAGCGCCTGCTTTTGTCCAAAATTTTTGTTTCCATGGGCAACTAAAAACCTCAAATCCCCAAAGTTCTCAGGTTTGCAGATCTTCTGAAGGAAAGTCCAAATTCTCCCCTGAAAGTTTGACTAAGACAAAAAATATTTTAATTTTTCATAACATTTTCCATGGAGCTTTTCCCACATAAACATCTCTAAAAGTAGGTTTTAGAGCAAAAAACAGGAGGAGGAAGCAGATGTAACTGAAGCCAATTCATTATAAAAGTCTTAACATAGGCAGGATCTAGGATTTTGTAAAGGTGGGTGAGGGAGCACAGACCGGCGCTGCGGGGCTGGCAGACCATGCTGTGGGAATAGCAATCGCAGACTTCTTGTAAGTCCCCGAAGCAGGTAAGAACCCATTCCCCCCCATTTCCTCCTACTCTTGCCACCCCCTCCTTGACCCTCCAGGCTCAGCAGCACTTCTCTCCCCGTCCCCGATCACCACTGCTGCTGTCCCTGGCTAACCCAAGGACATGGGGAGCTCCAGGGCTGCACAGGCATCTTAGCTTAGCTGGGGACAGTGGTAGGGGCAGCAGCAGCAATGGGCAGGGAAGGGAGGAATGGGAGGGCACATGCAGCCGAGCATGGAAGGGGAAGGGGAAAACTCTTACCCATGGCCAGATTAACCCTTTAGTGAGCCCTAGACAAAAACTTGTGCGCCCTTACTTTTTTCCACTCAATAATTAGAATATGTAAAATAAGCACAACTGGGCTCCTTCTACACGTAGAGCCCCAGGCATGTGCCTAGCTTGCCTATGCATTAATCTGGCCCTGCACTTACCTGCTTCAGGGACTTAAAAAAAAAAAAAAAAAATCCCGGACTGCTCTTGTGACATGATCCAAAACTGGATCTGCCCCTGGGTCTTCGGTCTCTCATACTTTCTTGCTACTTCCAAGTTAAAAAGCCCATTCCTTCAGCGCAAGTCGAGGATCTTTTGTATCCAGAGAACATTTGTTTGTTCTCCTCAGGCACTCATTATACAAAGGGGGATCCATATTAGGATCTCAACCACTTTGAATGTCTGATGTTCAGGACAGGCTCTCGTGGCGCAACCAACAAAGGACAATCATTAGAGCAAAGCCTGCTCTCAGCAGTCTCCAGATCTCCAGTGACGTCAGATGAGCTATACCAAGATAGGCATCAGGTAACAGAGCAGAGTCAAGGCCAAACTCTGTCCTCCCAATTACACGAGGAAACCAGAGTCTTCAGTGTGTTGTGTTCATGAGAGGGTTAATTCTCACTCCGAATTCACTAAATAAAAGTGCCTGCTCTTACCTTTGCCTATGGAGTTGGCTATTCCATTCATTAACTGGGACAGAGATTTACTAGGGGAGCCAGGGAGGTCTGAGGACGCCACCGAGTTACTGCTCAGGAGATCGATCTTCCCAGCTTGCTGCCGAAATTTCTCCAGTTCCTTGGAAAGCAGGTTAAATTGTTCGCTCTGTGTCCGGCATTTCTCCTCTAGCTCTCGAACTTTGGCCTGCACAACCAAAACACAGGAGACGCATCTCAGTAGGGTAACAGAGAGCTATGGTCAAGTCAGCGCCTCAAAACAACCAAGAAGTAGGGATGGGCAAACTGACTTGAATTAATAAGAAAGTCCCCTGTTCTGCCCTTCACATCTGAACGCTCGCAGATATTTACAGCCAGATCTTTTGGGGGTTCTTTAATATCCAATTAAGCAATTTTTTTTCATACTGAATTTCCAGGCAAGATAAAGCTTGCTCTCACAGTATCTCCAGGGGGGAAGCAGAAGAGGCGCTGCTAGAAAACTAGCAAGGGAAATCCTGTTCCTAGGAAAAATTTCAGTCAAGCATTGCTGATTTGGAAAAGCAGCCAAGTTCCTGGGTACTTCTCCAAACCCAACCCAACCCAACCCTGCACCCCATTCTGAGTTTGCCCATCCCTAGCTGTTAAGTCACAGCTTACTTAATTACAAGACTAATGTTTATAAAGGAAAAAGCCATGGTTCATGCAGAATGTGGGCCTCGCTGTCGGCTGGAGTCTGTTTCAGAATTAACGCACACCACTGGATATGCCAAACTGTCCAGAAGTAATCTGGATAACAGCCAACAGAGGACTGCTCACAAGCGCGAGCGACACAAACAGTTCGGTGTTGTCAGACTGTTCCCGACTGTTTCAATTTCGAGGCACTGAGCTGTGACATAGCAGAAATTACATGGCATGACTCCATGACAATTTGGGGGCTCTGCTGATGGACAAACTTATGAATTCTGGTCGAGATGATGCAACTGCTGCATCGCCAAACCCCTCCGTGCACGTGCAGTAAGACCCGTGTTGCCAGCGCAGTGCCAGGTCTCTTTGAAACCAAGTACAGCGGAGGGTTACCGTACCTGGATGGCTCTCCATTCAAGGAAGCCAGTTATCTCCAATTGTGCTGTAGGAGGTAGAGGCTTGGGAAGCAGAAATTTCTCACATACTAGGTGTGTCTACATGAGCTGTTTACTGCGGAGTAGCCTAATGAGCCCCTCAGTAAAACATCACTTTCTTCATGTGCATTAGGCCGGAGTAAACAGATTAACTCCAGTGTAGGATAGTACTGCCAAGCACAAGTACTATCCTATGGCAGAGATATCTACTCCACCACAATGCACGTGTAGAAGCTGATGGGGGTGGCTGGGACACGAGACCAGCCCCTTACTGAAGCACTCTAGTGCCCCAGCAAACCCCTCCACAGCACATTGAACCAGGGCAGAGCAGTCCTGGGCTGGCAGACAGGCCCCCAGGGCCCCCTGCCAGCTGTTCTACCCCAGCTTAACGTGCTATGGTCCAGAGTGCACGTGCAAATGGTGCACCTGGGAGCAATGAACTCCAGTGTGAACTGCACCAGAGTTTATTCAATCACCTGAATAGCACGTGTAAATGTGCCCACTGGGTCTAAAAGTTGGAACCTGTTTTCACTGCACATTTAACTGTACCAAAGTACAGGTATAGGTATTCCCACAGCAAAGCTACGCCAGCATTGATGTACCCATTCATCCTGCCCTTGGCCACGTGTGTCAAGAGGCACATCTTTGTGCTGAGATGCTCTGGGCTTCTTCTCCAAACAAGTCAATAGCAAATGACTTTGCCCGGCTTTTGGGTGGACCGGTAGGAGGAGCACTGGAGGATTATCAGCACTTGCCTGATTTTGCTGGTATCCTCACTTTAAATTCATTCTTTCTAGTCCAAATGAAAGCATTATCTAGCTTCTAATCTTCAACCTCCGATAGGCAGGCCCGTGAGGCTCGGCTTAAAATGCCTCCACACCTGGGCCAGAAGTTGTTTTGTATGCAACGCAGGGTGGTTTGAGCTAAAACCCAGGGAAGAGTCTGAATTAACTGTGCAGAGAAAACACGTTCTGAAAAACTCTGGCATATTATACCAGGAGCGGCTCACAGAGGCACGGGGAATTTGGATAAGGAAAAGAAAAAGGGAAGCACTTTTATAACCCAGGGCACCAATAGAGAAAAATGGAAACTGCTTGTAACGGAGACAGGCAAATTCTCTACGATTCAGAGGAGAAAGCACATCTATCAGAGAGATCCCGGGCTCTTCAGAGGGCTCTGACCTAAACACAAAGATTGCTCAGAAAGATGGGGAAAATGCATGTGGTTTCCTGATTGGTAAATTCGTTGTGATAGCAAAATCAACAGTGCGTATGCTTAAAACATCGTCCATCCCTGAAGAAGTGAATGTAAATCCAGAATATCCATGGGGCTGGAGCTCAGGCAAAGGATGCGCTTGCACTAAATGCAAAGCGCAGAGGGTCAGCACAGGCCCCGGGATCCCAGCGTTCACCTGGGGCAGCTCTACCAGGCTCTCATACATTATTTCCTCATCTCATATTTTATCCTGAAACCATTCTTTTCCCACATTTAACCCCTCTGCCCTCTACACTCCTAGTAAAACAGCTGTATGAATAAGAGGAGCGAGATAGGAATTAGACTTATTCTATTTCCCCATTCAACTATACTGGATTTTTTTTTTGGATTTTTTTTTTTTTTTTGGAAAAGTAGAATTTTCCACATATTGCACAAAGAGCACTGCAAATCTCTGCATGAAACCATAGCTGTATGACATCCATATGCCTCACCGTGACAAAAACAACCATATGGCTTATGGAAAAGTGATGCAATGCATTCCAGCACCCCAATCACTGTAAACCCAAGTCATTTAAAACGATCTCTTGTCTTTTCCACATGCACCCCAGAAGAACGCATGCATATACATATCCTAACTTCCCAGTATTGAATGGAATACCCAGTTGTTTTGTAATAAAATATTTTGAAAGAATGCAATACGTTTGCAAAGTTTAGTCAATCTCTTCAAATTCATAATATGCAAATCAAATTCAATTTGTTAGAGGGACCTGAACATGTTTGGCTGACGTTCGTACCCGAAACCGAGCAGGAGAGAACAATTTGACAGAACAGAGATGGTGCGAGTCTTATACTAAGTGACTGCTTTTTGTTCTTTATTCTCCCACTGTTGGCTCCCCACGTAAGCCTTTTTGTTGTGTTACTTTGCTGCTCATTAGCAACTAGTTGATAACTGGCAACAAGGCTCTTACGTACAATTTAAACAGAAAGCATATGGACCACAGCAGTAAAATGATTTAGATCATTAGAAACCCAAGTCCTTCCAGGGAAGAGTTTTGCAATCGGCTATCCCAATATGATGCGAGAAAGATCCTGAGCTTCTCAGGTTGCACGAGCTAGTCCCCCAAAATCATGAGACTGACACAGAAACGGCAAGGTTTGGGGTTTTTTAAACAAATAATGAATATGGGGAGATTCTTATATGCACGTGGGGGTTAGAGCCATTATGAGTCTCCTCTCTACAACCAGGAGCACTAGAAGTGTGTGTGGTTCAAAATCCTGATAGTTACACAAAGCTGGAGGTTTCAAGGCAAAAAACGGAGAGACCTACAACAAAACCAAGAACTGACAACTCTGCATGCTTGCAAAGCTCCTAACCTTAAGCAACTGCTATTTTGACTATTAAATGTTAAAAGTCACACTCATTCCAGCCCAGAAAGCCAGGAGCTCTTTGCGGCAGCCAAATCCTATTTAAAAGGACTGTCGTGTTGCAAAGAATGGTTCCTGGCTTTCTATACCAGGAGGACTTTCATCGCAATTACAAAAGATTTGTAGGAATTAAAGGAGACCTTTAGAAAATGATAGATCTGATTGACCACTGGGAAACTGAGACTCCAAACATTGCTAAAAAGCAGAAACACTGTTTCCTTGTCACCGCCTTTAAAATGTATTCATATTTTTAAATATGCCTTGATTTAGGAGAAAAATTATGGAAAAAAATGACTGTTCATAGCACATGCAAAGATGGTTTTAAACCGGTGCTGCTCACAGGTTTGGCCCCACAAGGCAGATAAATGTGGAGCTGGTCCATAGGCTGGAACGGGCCCCAGGACCCTGCACCACCTCTTCCTGGCAAGGATCAGGCTCCAGGAGCCCTTACTTCCACGCACCAAAATTGGAGCCCATACCAGACCTAGCACGTGGGCCCATGGCCTATGGGGCTGCCCTGCACACACAGGGCCAGATGACAAGACACTGGGGTCAGACCTGCTTTAAACAGCACTGTGGCTATTCTGATTGCAGAACTTATACAAATACAGATTGAGATAACAGTCTCATGAACAAAAAGTGCTTTTGTTGCCCTGACGGTTTCTGCTGTACGCTGAAAAGCTGTGCAGATAAAATTTACAATGATCTGATTTTAATCTAATTCTTCTGCTCTTCCAAAGCTAAATAAAATGTCTAAGTAAAGGCTGCTAAATGTCAAAGCTCACTGCAGCGCTCACCGAAATGAACAGCTCAGCTGTGGCATTCTCAAGACAGGAACGTGTCCTGTGGTTCTCTACAAACCCGTTGATGTATTTCAAATAATATCGTAGAGCTACACAGGAATAATTACATTTTTAGAACCGTGTCCAATGCCATAAGAAACCACCTACACTTTTTCTTAGAGAAGCACGCCTGCCAGCCACAGACCAATTAACATATGTAGCCGCTCTCTGGTTACCACAATACCCTCCCATCTCCTAGATAAAATCATTGAGAGTAGCGGCCACTGGCCACCAAGCTCCAACAACAAGTGGCTTTTGCCAGCGGCCTGGATAGCGGATACTTCCCACTTACACTTCACGTGGCTACGCACCCCGGGGGCAGCTCTCGCGGTACTAAAAGACAAACTTGTTACGACCAAGGGGGGAAGCCACATCTAGCAACTTGTATTATTCGGCCTCTCTGCGCACGCCATGCAGCAAGGCCCTGCCTCTCCCTCAAGAACCATCTCTAGCAGAGATCCCCTGGGAACAACCCTGTCCTTTGATCTCTTCAATGTCAGAAAGAGCCCTCTCAAAGTATTGTGGTGCCAGAAATACTGCTCCCAGCAATACAGAGAAGACGCCCAGTTGCTTATCTGATTTCCCCCAGATATAACCAACACTGCTACTAGAATGTCACCCAGCCTAGAAGAAACCTGAATTAAGAGGAGCTGGCTCAAGCCCCATCCACGTAAGGCTGAAGGAGAGAATTAGCCCTCGGTGCCCTTTTCCAATTCCTTCCTGTGCAATAAAACACTTGGCTTAGAAGAACAGCAGCGATGAAAAATGTCTTACTAGGAAACTTTACATCTCCTGCTTGCATGTGCCATTGTGAAATTCCTTGTGTTTGAATCCAAAGAGGGCAACAAGGTTGAGGCTGCGACCCATGTAAAATGTGATGCCCAGCTCAGCTCTGCAAACTGCTCCTTCCACTTGTTCCCAGTGCTATTCGAAATTTCTAAGCTTTGGCTTTGATCCTCGGTGCCAGCAGCAGGTCAGGACCCAGATGCATCAGGAACATCTGAACGTGCAGCTCTCGAAGAACTGTGCTCCTTTTGGAGCACACAGCTCACAGGATTGTGAGAAAACTGGAGACAAATTGTTTGGGGTTGAAGAGGGCTGAAGTGTAGAAATCATTTCCATATCTCAGAGTCTTATTAACTTCAGACGTATTGCAGAATATACTTTTTGGTTTTTTGTAAAACTCTCCCTTACCCACAAGATTCATAGATGAGGGAAAGAGAAGCTGTCGAAGGAAATGACCCTAAAATTCCCTTGGCAGAAAGATCTGTTTTACTTAAGAAAGGATAGGAGCTATAGAAAACTCCAGTACAGGTATGACTAAACTGGGCATATTCCTTACGGATAAATCAGTTTTTACATAACCCCCTGAACAGAAAAGGCACCTACAGCATAGCAGACATTGGGCTGGAATCCTAAAGTGCGCGGTGATAAGAAAAGGATATTTAGTGCCTCATACAGCACTTTTCATCTTCAAAGGACTTTTCATTTCACAAAGTTGCCAGGGACAGAGACAGTGGCAAGGAAAACTTCCACTAAGGATGTAGGGATTAATAATACAAAAAAATAAAGACCCAGTGATAGGATTTCCATGAGTTCTTTCAACTTTTCCTTTGCTGTTTATAGCGTAGTCATCATTTGTACCCAGATTTCTCATAATACTAGGTGTGTCTACATGTGCTATTAAGGCAATGGAATAAACTCTGGAAAAGCTCATGCTGGAGTTAACTGCTCCCAGGCGGAGCATGTGCAAGCGTGTCTGGGACAGCAGCACTGTGAGCCACGGCGGAGCAGCCCCAGGCTGGCAGCAGGCTCAGGGGGTCAGTCCTGGGCTCAGCGGTGACAGTGTTGGGTGGTGGAGGGTCTGGCTGGGGCACAGGAGTGCCCAAAGTGCAGAGCCATGTGGCTAGGCAGCAGGCAGGACTTTGGCAATTTATGCCTGGGTCAGCATTTACATGCATGTTTCACCACAGTTAATAACTCCAGTATAAAATAGTACCATCTCTGACAGTACTATCTTCCAGTGGGGTTAATTAATTAACTGTCCCCTAATATTGGTGTTTGCGTAGACACTGATGCTTTACTGCAGAGCTAATTAGTCCACCGCACATGTAGATGCACCCATTGTTTCTTATCAAATTCTGTCTTCGGATTACTGCATCTCACTACGTGCGTCTACACAAGACGCTGTTGCACAGTAGCTCATCACTAGCAAGCGGCAGCACTGGCAGGCACTAACCGTGATGTACCTCTACTGTGCAGTAGCTCGTTGCCACTGTGCAATAACGTCTGCAAAAAACCCATCCGGCAACAGCACTGCGCAGTAACACCGGTGGTTACAGAGCAGTCCGCCTCACGTAGACACAGCCACTGAGTAACTGCAGGAACCGAGACCACCTTCCAAGATGTGACGTGTTGCAATTGCCTCCACTGACTTCATCCATTGCCCAGGGGCCACCTTTTCAAAACAGTTTGATATGCTTTCACGTGAGCACTTAAATGAAATTACCAGATTGGAAAAAGTGAAAATAACACAGCCAGCTGAACGCTCAGCACTTTCCAAAAAACTGGCTGCTTCGTTTAGGTGTCTAGTTCTTAAAAACAGGGTAGGATTTGGTCAAGAGTAGGAAGATGCGAGGATCTTTGTAAGCTACCCTCCGAGAGGTTGCTTTCTAATTTGTTTCATAAGTGTAAGTACAGATGCCCTTAACCCTGAGAGAACAGGCAAGCCAGCAGCTAACAGACTCTATTTTTACCTGATTCATATGTCAAGAAGTGAAACAAGTGAAGCATGTATATATATGTATATATATAAAAACATTGTTTTTATATTTTCATCAATAACAGTAGTTTTATAGATAATCCTCCTACTGTATAATTAGTGATTAGCAAGTCATAAAGATGTTGAGGTGTGGGTAAGCCTCAGAAGGCACGAATATTCAGTAAAGAGAAAGAAAGGCTCTTTTGATCTCCTTCAGAGGATAAAACTGAAATTGGAGTATGATGGAGAAACTCATTGCGAATATGGTGAATTGACAACAAATATAAATACCTGAAGTCCCCGGCAGCCTAATCCATTTTGATATAAATGAAAAATGCATTCTTATTTCAAGCTTGCTCCAATTGGAAAAACTGTTTAAAGGTTTTTTTGTAGTATAAAGCAACATGCATCTTCCATCAGCTTCAATGTTAGTTTTTTGCACTCTACTATGCTAGCTTGAAGGGCAAAAATTGGTTAGACATAAGCCATTACAAGCTATTATTGCACTATTCATAGTTTGTGGAAACACAGACTGCGTGTTTTATACAGGAAGTACCATCTTATTTTACTGCAAAAGGATTTAAGCTCATAGGATAAAAATCAATCCCATCCAGAGTACCTACCTAAGGACTAATAGCTGTTTAAGTGTGAGCCCTCAGCACAGAGGGTTGGTCCACCTCCCATTGAAGTCAATGAGACTCTTTCCATCAATGTCAATGGGACTTGAATCAGACCACCACCTTCTAGAGCACCAAGGTAAGAAGCTACTTACCTTGAAGAACTGGAGGTGGCCAGTTCACATGCCTAAGTTACAAGAACACTCCAGACATTTTGTTCAGCCCAGCAAATGTGAAAGAACAAAAGGGAAGGACATCTTTCACCAGAAAAACGTTGCTGAAAAGGGTCATCGCTTGAGACAGGAGCCCAAATGTGAAACCAGTTTCCACTCAAGTTCGATGAAAGTTTAACAAACAGAAAATCTCTGATTAAAACAAAAGTTAAAAATCTCAATAACAAAGTCCCACCTGTGCTTGTTAAATTGTGCAAGGAAGACAGAATCTCGCAACCCCCGGGGGTAGGAGGAGAGCTTCCCACGCACTGCCAGATTGCAATCATTTGGGCTTTTTTCCACCTCCATCCTTCCCAAGCCCTCCTCTAGGACCCATGCTGTCGGCTATATTTTATTTGAGATCTGGATAGATTTCTTTCCCAATAAGCCAAAAGGTGGGAAAGGGAATTTTTCACCACTCGGGTCCAATTTAGAGTTTTATGTTCTACTGGCCTCAGATTTGAGAGCTTCGGCTGAAGCTGGGGAATTAAAATAGGATCCAATGCGAGATGCTTGCAAGCCAAGAGGCTGCTTGCCCATACACCTTGAGCATTACATTATGGTGCATGGTAAGGGCAGGGCAGAGCTCCCCTCAGCTCCTATCTCCTACCTCTGGCCGTGGTGAGTGGAACGAGCTTGGAGTCTCACTTTTTATTCACACGCCAGGACAGGCCTAAAGGTTTGCAGAACTAGAGGCCCTGGGTGCCCAGTTCAGTTCTGCAGGGAAGGAGTCATGCTGGGCAGTTCCAAGAGTGGCTACCTGTTAAAGTCCCCATGGCTATGTACAGACATTTGGGGGCATTAAGGGACGGTTAAATCAATTCAAAATGACTGACTGATATCACTTAAGTCAAGACGGGGGAGGATAGCGTGGGGTCTAGGGGTCTGCCGGGGATGGCGGGCAGGCACAACCTGTGGGTGGGGTGAGGGGGCAGGCACAACCCATGGGTGGTGTGGGGTCCCACCCAGTGAACCTACACCCTGACCCCTCTCCCCACCAAGACTTACTTGTTTGGCTCTGGTGAAAGCCGATAAAAGCAGCTGCACCCAAAGCAGCTTGTGGGATGGGGATTCAGACTGGCTGGTTGTGGGGGCAAAAAATAGCCTGGTGGGGAGGAGGTAAAAAGAGCAACCCTGGGGCTGGGACCAGTGGCTGGTTTTTCCCAGCCCCAAAGCTGCACAGGAAAAATGTACAGAAGTTTCATGCACCAGTTTGATCTACATCAAATGAGTTTGATACTACATAGATCCAGGTTTATCTTAAACCAGGTTCTGCAACTTTTAGACCGGTTTGTGTACGTGGAACTTCTGTACAGTTACAGGTTTAGCCTGATTGCCGATCGCTGAGACCAGGTCTGTAAGTGTAAGATCAACACTGGGATGAGCTGAATTTAAATTGGGAGGCCATTCTGAAACCTATTTTACCTCCCCAAATGTCTGTACTTAGCCCTGTCCCTGCCTCCTTGCTCCTTACCAACAATAACGTGTGGCTGTGCAGCAAGTCAATACAAAACGTAACCATCCCTTTACATGCTGTGCTTGCCCTCTGCATAGGAGTGATTTCTAATCCAATGCTATAACTCTTTCAATCCACCTCAGCCCTAAAATGCTAGTTCCAGTTCTCCCTAAACCAGAGACTGCTTATTGTGCCAGGCTGCACGGCAGTATGGTAAGTGGTGACCCGCAGGCTGGATAAAAACTATTTCCCCTGCTATTTACCAAGCTACTTGTGCAAGTGCACAGTGGTTTTTTCTAAAACCTAAAGCATCTTCTAAAATCTAGAACGAAGCAGACTTCATCTACGTCATCAGGCATCTATTGTATGCAACAGGTGGAGGTAAGAAGAGATGAGCGACCAGCTAAGGTGGGCAGTATGAATTCAGACATCACAAAAGTCATGCTCTCTGCTTCCGGGATTTTAACCTGCAGTTTAACTTTACCAATAGCAGGAGTTGCTTTAGGGTGCAGGGTTCAATAATTCCACCTCAGGAGAGCACGTATTCAAGAAACTGCATTGTAAAACGATTCCTTTTACGTTAACAAAAAAAGGCACTCTGAATTTAGACAAACTCCACACAATCTGAAAGGTGCAACTGCGCGTAAAATCTCGAACCATTCTTACTGGGCATGCTCGTCAAGAACGTCACTTCAGGTTTGCTAGCTGAGCTGCCATCATGCCCCGTTCAAAGAATAACCTGTTGCAGAAAGTACTGCTGGCTTCAGTGATTTGACTTGCCTTCTTCCCTGGTTTTAAAAAGATCAATGCCAAGCATGCTTGCATAACAATGGTTCTAGCATGTATTCCATGCAACGGTGGGGAGGACTGTCACGTACAGGGAAGGGAGAATTTATGCCCTAAAATACCTGCATGCTGTCCAAGGTGTTCTGGGTGAAGTGCAAAACAATAGATTCCAAACAAGACACAGTAAACAAAGAAATGTGAAATAAAGAAAGAAATAAAAAACAGGTTTGAGCACGTCTTTTTTTTTTTTTTTTAAACATTTCAAAACGAAATACATTGAAACAGTTACCACATGTGAAAACATGCATTAAAAGCAAACCGCACAACAGTATACTTCAGAAATCAATATTGCTGCAGGTCTCGAATCTTAAGGGTTAAATAAAAACAATGGTAAAATTAATAGGCCATAGAAAGCAAAAGCTTAAGAAACTTGGTTTAATGGGGTTCTGCAAAACGGAGATAGCAGACAAATTAGATACACAGAAGCTTCGATTAGGTTTCAAAAGGTATAAATGATCACTTGTCTGCTTTGCTTCAACTTATTTCCTCTTGCATCATATACTTTCCACCAAATAGTAAATTATTATCTTATATTTGTTAAAATCAATTTTAATATATATGATAATAATGAAAGCATATGAGTAAAGCATTTCCTGGGGAAGAAGGAGCTTTTGGAGGAAACAATATATAAAAGAAACAACTTTTCTACAGGTGATTACTGCACTAAGAAGGTTCTTCTTCCATCAGTGCTTGAGGAGACAGGTACATGAATGGAAGAACAGGTTGTGGCAAAAAGAAAAAAGAAAAGAAAAGAAAAAAGAACAGAACTAAAGATGATTTTTTTTCCAGAACTTAGTATTAAGATATTCTTAAGATATTCTTTACCAAATCGAGCTCTGACAAGTTGCTAGGTAGCTGCAGCCAATCTATTTATATGGGCACTGTATGTTCCTGATGAACTTATGTATTATTAAATGGTTACTACTTCATAACATCCTTGTGTCATGTTGGTCTAAGGCAGAAAAGAACAGTTTGCTACTCATCATTGACAATCCATTATGTATGAAACAAAATAGAACAACAAGAGAAAGAAATCTGGCTGCATTAGTGCGTCATTTTGCTATTCTGGTCAACAGTCTTGTAGCATTTGAGGTACTTGGAGGGACAGTATGTACAATGGAAAGTTAGGACCAGAACTGCACTGTTCCCTTAGAGGTACTGTTAGTGCCTGCCACAGGGACTTCCTCACAGCAACACAAGTGTGTTAACAATACAGAACCAATAAATGTCTTGGCTGCCACGGGATCAGGCAGCAGATCTCATTAGGGTGCCGACCACCTTCAGCTTCTAGCGAAATAGGAGCTGAGGGATGCTCAGTAGCTTGAAGTAACCTCAAGCAGGCTTTTGCTGGAGCTGGGCTGAAAACATTTTTTCCCCATCCCAGGAAAATTCTGAAAAGTGTCCCAATCCCAAATCAAGAAGCATTTGAAATTGTGAAATTGCAAACCTACAATCTTAAAAAAAAAAAAAAAAAAAAAAAGAAAGAAAGAAAGAAAAAGAAAAGAAAGAAAGTCAGGTTTGATCAAACAAAATATCTTGCTCATTGTAAGGAATTTCACCTGGATTTTGAGAATGCATTTGTATTGTCTACAGGTAGTTTACATTTTGAAATAAAAGGTAAATCAAACCAAAAGAAAAAGAAAGCGACTGATTTTGAATCAGTAATAGCAGACGGTGGCTCTGCAACTATATTGACATTTTTTCCCAAATGAAATTGAAACAAGAGGTTCATTGAAATGGACACTTTCCAGCAAAAAAAGTTTTGGCTTCAGCATTTCGGCATTTTCAGACCAAATACGAAAAATAATTCATCCAAAAAGCCCTGATCAGTTCTAACTGCCTGCTGCCTTTCCTTGCCGCTTATCCTGGCCTCTTTGCATGCCAGAGCATCTAGCCTGGGGAGACAAAAAGGCCCTTACAACAGGAGGATAAAACAACCTTCAAATCTGGCATCATAACTTGGTGCACGTTTAATTTGGTTGTACAAACAAAACAACGACATCTATAGTTAATCTGAAACTTTATATGTAAGCGGTCCCAGAGCGCTGACAAGTTTTAATCCACTCTCAGATCCAGCTCTGCTCCAGCTGAAGTGAACAGCTAAATCTGCAGTGATCGGGCTCTTATTCTGTGCGTCAGTTTTACACAAGAAAAAAGTCACTATATTTTCTGAAGCCGTAAGTGACTGCATCACTAAGGCCTTTCTTGCGGATTAATGACCAGCTGAATAGACAGAAGGCTGGAAGTGCAACCGAGGGTCAATACACACAACTGCTCATTAATCCCCAGAAAATGCCCTGTGCCAAGGTCATCATTGCTATGAGGAGCTGCTAATTAAACTAATATTGATTTTCAGTTTTTATGGATTGATGTTGTCTTAGTCTGTACAGGGCAATTAGCACACTGTAAATTAGCCAGCCAGACTACCTGAATTATCTCTCAATATTCAAGGCATTTACGGTTTTCAATGTAATAATCTTTCCAGTATGCTCTGAGAGCAGAGGGTGAGAGCTCGGCACTTGTTGATAATCAGGGTCTTTAATGATATCTCTAGC